>CM064910.1:15738588-16324688 GCA_032727855.1 Quercus ilex subsp. ballota | reverse complement strand
TCAAACACTTGGATGTCTCCGTCTAGGTAAATCATCTTGCTGTACTCCACAAACTGCACACAAAGTATTGAAATTTAAGTGCTAAACATTTGAAAGCATTTTTGAGATAACACGTGTTATAATCCCACAAACACAGTTTCAAAAAAACAAATCCCTTGTCACTCACAGAAAGCTGAAACTACGTGTAATACATGCAAAGAATGGTAACATACATACCTCCCAAATACGTAGCTTGGAGTAATTGATGACATAGTAGGCCATGGCAAACTGGGTTTGGTTTTCAGGTGGGTACACAGGCTCAATCTCCCTCACTATGCACCCTTGTGAAACCAATATTTCACGGTGGTCCTCAGGGACATCAGGCAAAATTGCAGCCACTAGAGGGTACGTGGTCTTGACCTTTCTCAGGCCCTTGGCTAAGCTAACCACACCTTTCACATAGTCCCCGTTACCAGCCAAAAACGTGACATAGGCCTTGCTAGGCATGCTAACGGGTTTGGTGGTGACAGTGGTGGTGGTGGTGGTGATATTAGGAGCCATTTGAAGTTGGTTTTTGAAGAAAATGTGAATTGAACAAAGGTTTATAGACTTCGGGATTGGGTTTGAAAAGGATTTGGAGTGTTTGGCTAGAGAGAAAAATGGTTTCTCTAGGAAGATGAAAAGAAAGGTGTAACAGGTGTTGAGTTTAAGGTTTGTGGGGTTGAGAAAGAAAAGTGTTTTCAAGTATTTTTGGTATGGAAGAGAGTAGTAGAGGAAATTTGTGTTTGCTTGAGAAGAAAAGTGTGAAAAATATTGGAATGGTTTTTGTGTGATGGACTTGGAATTAGGGATGGCAATTTCTGCCCGACCTACGGGTACCCAACCCGACTTGACCCTAATGGGGAGGATTTTACCTAAAGCGGGTCTGGGTTTTATAAAAAATCCGGCCCGAAACCTGGCCCGAACCTGGACCCAGCCCGATTATTTTGAAATTACTAAAAACCCCCTATATATATAGTTATAAACTAACCCTAACTCCCTCATTTTTCAGCTTTGCCTCCTCACCCTCACTGCCTCACATCACACAGCACACGGTCTCACACAGCTGACAGCACACGGCCTCACACCTCACACAGTCACACGAATAGTCACGCTCCGTCTCACCATCACTTCAGCAGCCTGCCTCGTGCGATGCCTCCTCATCAAAACTCAACTATACTCCTTGACCAACCGCTTGCCATCCTCAGCAGTGAGCTCATATTTGGGAACTAAATCGGCATCCACAATCCCAAGTGAAATGAGATCCAAGCCGGGTGTCCCCATGATCTCCTGAAACACTTCTTCCTTATCCTTCTTGGAAGCCTTCTCGCTGTTTTGCTTCTTCAAGATACCGAGCTCGCGCTGGCGCTCTTTGCTGATGAGTCCCAATTTCTCTCTCTGAGCTTTGCGTGCTTTTTCTCTAGGGTTTAAGTAGCGAATAGGAGTGGGAGCGTTGAGACATAGTTGCTCTAATCGGTCTTGTCTCTCGAAACCTTTTCCGGGTTTGGGTGATTCAGTAGCGATGGTGCCTTTTTTGGTGTTGGTTCTTGTTCGCTTCAACAGTTGGCCTGATTTCATTTTGTCCTTTCCCTTTGCGGTTTTGCTTACACCGCATTTTTGGGGGAATTGGTGGCTCGATGATGATGTTAGGGAGTTGGGTTTTAGGATTCGAAACATGATTAGGAGAGGAAAAAATTTGGGCTTCAAATTTTTTTTTTTTGGGGTTGGGCCACGATTTGGGCCACGGATTGGGCCCAAATCTAGTAGGGCTTAACGAGGCCCAGTAGGGGCAGGTCCGAGCCTCGAGGAAAAAATCCGTTTAGTAAACGGGCCAAGTTTGGGCCGCGGGCTAAGACCTACGGATCGAGTTTGGATATGAAAAAACCCAACCCGAACCAAACCCGACCCGTTGTCATTCCTACTTGGAGTGGTAAAGTGGGGTTGTTTATAACTTTATATAGAGTTTGGGGTTGATTTGATTATGGTAAAATATTGGAATTAAATAGTAATTAATAAATAATTCCGCGTTGGTTTGGAAAAAAATTTAAGCTACATGGGTCCGATTGATCCCACTTTTTCCTAAAGAAATCGGACTCTTACATGTGGCAGCGTTCTAATCTGACGGTTATAAAGAGGCCTCATGAATTGGACGGTGCGCGAAATGGGGGATAAATAATAAATATAGAATAGATTCAATAGAATAAAGTGGAAGATTCGTTAGTCAACTTTCCACAATATTTAAAATACTAATTGATCTTTTTTTTTTTTTTTTAAATAATTACAAAAGAAACATATTGTGGTCTATTTTTTTGGTTGTTACATAAATAATAAATTTCAGGTTTTTTCGCACCCAGTAATTAATTAATGTACTTGGCGAAATCAAAGATTACCTTTTTTTTTCTTTTCTATTGTTGGAGGAAATCAGAGATTACATATATGCATAATTTGTGACGAAAATGGCGATAATTTATAAGATAATCACATTTTCAATTTTGGCTTGCAATACTGCCAATACAAAAGCAATGCAGTTCTTAAAAAAAAAAAGCAACGCGGTGATTTTTAAGTTAAAATTGATTTGTAAAAGGTTTCATATTAGACGAGATCCTTTCGTGATAAGGTTCTTGTTTTTTTTTTTTTTTTTTAATTTTTCTCTAAGTTTTAAATTAGTTTAAGTTGGCTACATCTATTCTTTTCTTTGACTTTATTTTATTTGAAGTCATATTTTTTATTACTTTGATTCTCAAAAAAAAAAAAAAATTATTATTACTTCCCTAACTGATATATCTATTTTCATTACTTTTTTTTTTTTTTTGGTCTTCCTTTACTCTTTAAATTTTCGCTTCCCCAATTTGAATCAAATTCACTCTTTCTTACTAGGACCAAACAATCTCAAGTGACTGTCCTCATTTTTCATTAATAAGTGACACCCATATTTTCAAGCAAATTTCTTCATTCAAATCTTATCTTTATATGTATTTTCACTTATCTCTTAACATTCTCATCAGCTAAACTTGATCATTTTATGAGTATACTATACTTATTTAGTGAGTTAGTTAGCTCAGCTGGTAAACTTTTTGTTGTTGAATAAGATATCTAAGATTCGAACTCAATCTACACAAAAAACTAATTAATATTTTGATTGGATGATAAACAGTATTAATCAACATAGAGTACACATCATATGTCGAAACCACTTACCTCTTCTTAAGAAAATAAAATAAAAAAAAAAAAAAAAAAAAACCAACATTCAGTATCATAGAGCATAGCTAGTCTTACAACACTTCTTTGGAAAGTGTTGGCTAAGTCAAGCCAAGCAATTACATTTTGAGCATATAGAATCTCACTAATAAACAAAATATTTTCACTTGTATTTAAGATTTGTCGAAAACATCGCAAGCACAATAGCCATCTGATATGGGGGCATAAAATAGGAAGGAAAGGGAGCCCAGATGGTGAAAGAGCCAAGGGACGCTGAATTATTCTTTTGATTTGTGCTCGAGCCAAATGATGAAAATTTATAATGTCTACTTCCCTCAAGGGATGGATCTAAAATAATTCACTTATCCCACTGTTATTCCCGGCTCGGTTATGAAATAAAGTAACAAATTCATCTTATAGTGGTTCCCTAATGAAGGATTTTAGGAAATTGGGTTCTCTTTCATCTCATCCACGAAGGGTTTCAGAATCTATCTTAGCAGATTTTTCTAGATCATGAGACATAATATTCTCTGCAAGAGCTATTTGAAAACTTAGTAAAAGACTAGATTTGTTATCTCATATTTGCTTTTCTTGAAGAAAATACTAGGCTCAAGTCCATAAGCAATGACAATTTCTTATGAAGACTTGTTTTACCCCCTAATGGGGGTTCTTTTCACCATTTCCTCATGGTGCTACTGCACTATTGATTAACTAGGAGTATTTAACTCATCACAGTGAAAAGTGACTTACTCCCAAGATTTTACTTTTTTTTTTATCCCACACCTAAAAAATAAAAATGAAACCTTACGACGTAGTCCTTATTGACATGTTAACGAAGATAATTCAAGTAGAGAAGTGAGTCATCCAACATAAATAGTATTTGACCATTAATTTATAACTATTTCATAATATAATTTTTAAAATAAACTAAATATTTCAAGAACCCCCCTAGTTCACCAAACCCCCCGGATTCACAATGAAAGGAGCAAAAAAAATATATATTTCAAGAACCCTTCTCTAATTTCAAAAGTCAAGTCACAAATTTCCAAAAGTCAACACTAGCGAAAAAATCTAATGTTTATTTCAATTTCATTAGGAGCTTAATTATAAAATTTAGGTCTTAACCATTAATATGAAGTGATGAAAACAATAAAAATTGTAAATGCTTAAGATTCTTTTTCAAAATGAATCCAAATTATCCATATTCGAACAAGTATCTTGATTTCATTTATTCTGAGTCATGACCTATCGAATCAATGATATACATTATTTAAGAGTTGTGGAATTTTATCATAATCATTGGGTTTTTTTTATTAAAATTCATGTTAGTTATTCATACTCAATTCTTTTTTCTTTTTTGTAAGGCCACATTCATACCTAATTCTTAAAACTAAGAACTAGTATAATATATGGTAGTTTTGACTTCGTAATGTAAAATAAAAAAAATTTAAAAAGAAAATCTCATCTAAACAAACACGTAACAATTTCCCAGATTCCAATTGTATTCTATTCTACACATCGGTGAGACTCTATTGAAAAAATAAAATCACCGTTAAGAAGCTTCCTTAGATTTCCTGCCCCATCTTAGAAAATGTATTTAGAGCTTAACGACCCTAGCCGACCATGGCCTTCAATGTTAGCAACAGCATCCTCTAATTTCTGCACACGAAACTCCCATGAAGTAGTGGCACCTAGAGAGTACTAGACCCACTCTTGCAACACGTCGCACTCCCATAGATGTCTCTCATGTCATGTCATGTCATGTCAATGTTTTTCTTGTCAAACAAAGCTAACTTGCGTACTAAGCTGAAAAGGCAAAACAGTAAAACAGTATTAATTGGGGCCGAGCTTGCTTCTTCCACGTAGAAAACATACAACCGTGTGGCACAACCATGGACCTCTGGTAGATTTAAATTTCTTTTTCCTATTGGGGGCCACGTGTCACTATTTTATTTAGAGGGCTTAATCATAACACTTGGCCAAAAAGGGTCACTTTTCTGGTTTTGTTAGTTGGTCCAAAAGGACGACCTATCAATTAAAATAAGAACTTTTTCGGGTCATGCAATAAATTAAGATTGTGATACATGATAATATTGAACAATGGTCTTAACTTTTATGTGATGTGTTAATTTGATTTCTAATCTTTTAGTATTATGTTAAAATTGTCATTATCGTTAAATTGTGGATGAAAAATACTAATATGTCTAATGCTCTAAATAAAACCTTCTTTTTTGCCATGTAGACAAACATATGTGCAGCCACGTTGGCAATTCACTTGAAAAAAAAAATTGATAACAACTCACTTGAGACTCTATTGGGGTTAAGAATCCCTACAACTTGTTTGGAAAGAAGGAAAAGAGTGGAATGAAAATAATATTCATTCGCTTCCTTTGTTTTAGAGTTTTAATAGATGGAATAGAAATTTCATTCCTTTATTTGGAAGTTTAAGTAGGAAAGAACGGACATGGGCTACTCTACATAGAGTCTGGGTGGTTACAAGACCACCTTGATCTGGAAAAAAAATAATTATTACATATAAGTTTTTTATCTTTAAAAAAACTTTGCCACCACCCTAAATTCATAGAAGAAAATTGTAAGACTTTATATTTTGTGTGTGTGCATGTATTTATTTTTTTGGGGGTCAATATATGTTCTCTTTTTATTAGATTTTGTATAATTTAAGTTTCTTAATAACCACCTTCAAAAAATTTCCTAGAGCCACCATTGAGAATAGAATGAGGAAATGTTCATTATTCTCTATTCCCTTAAAACTTGAAATTGTCATTCCTCCTAAAATTGGTAGGAATTGAAGAGAATAAAATTAGATATAATGATTTTTTTACTAAAACTCTCAAATATGCCTACATATTCTACCATTTATTTTAAAATATGAGTCTAATATTAATATTGTCATAAAATGACTCAATTCCTTTCCCTCTATGTTACTCCCAAACAATGGGAATTACATTCCATTCCTTTATTTTAAAACATCCAAATAAGGTTACTTAATTTCATTCAATTCCTTTCTTTTTCATTCATTTTCATTAAATTCATTATATTCTATTCCCTTAAATAATTATTTCCATTACTTAAACCTATTCCATTCCATTTTATTCCTTTATGATTTACTCATTCCATTACTTTATGAACTCCCAACCAAAGTGTAATTGCTTAATCAAATCCAGCACTCACTCACGATTGTTTCGGAGCTCCTCCTCAAATTTGTCTAGAGAAAACAAAACAAGAATGAACTTTCTCTGTATACTTTGATCTTAAATTGTGGTTTCAAATTCAATCAACCCTTGAATACAAGAGTAGGATATAAGAGCATTCACATCAAAAATGCTAAAAAATATAGCATTTAGCAACTCAAAATATTATTTTATCTATTTTAACACTCCACTTTATAATATACCCAAAATCAAAGATTTTATTTATTTTTTACCACTTCATTAAAATAGTTTTTTTTGTTGAGTTTGTTGCTACAGTGAGCTGCTATAGGGCTCACTATAGCTAAGTGCCAAATATAGCATTAGACATGTTTGATGTAGTGTGCTTTTTGTATGTTAATTATTATTAATAACATTTTTAGCATTAATTGAGCATTCTTGATGTGAATGCTCTAAAGAAGGAGTGTCCAACTGGTAAAGATTGAGAGGACCCTCAAAGTGGAAAAGTATAAGTATCCAACCTCCAATAACGATGAAGATAGAACCATATGCAAAAATCTTGAGCCAAAATAGCAGACCCTTCTCTCACCCATGTACAGCTCTAATGTACCATCCTCACCCTGCTGTCTTGACCGCCTTCTCGACCTTCGTCTGAACCTTATTTCCACAACGTTTGATGGAACAGGCGGCTATGGTCTTGATCATCAGCGAGTGAGTGAGGAGGTAGTACACATGTCAGTTTAGAAAAATATTTTTTTATTTGAACAGCTAACCATATTAGTATTTTCATCATTTAGTTAACGATATAAAATATTTTAACAGAATACTAAAATATTAGGAATTAAATTGACACACAACATAAAACTTAAGGAGCAAATAAATCGATAAGTTGCATTATTGAATATTATCATGTATAATGACTATGATCATGTTTTATGACTATGGACTAAAACTGACCATTCGACTTTGGATAATGTTGCTCCATACTTTCGGTACATAAGATGCTCTGTCTCTCTGTCTCTCTGGAAGCCGGGTCTTCCCTTAGACAGTAGAAGTGTTTGTCCCTTCTTTCTGTAGGAGAGTTTGTCTATGTTGTTAGGTTCGTCCCTTCCTGTGAAGGCGATGTTAGGTTTCTGGGAGTACCACGTGTATTCCTTGGCTTGTGGGGTTTTTGTTCAAGGGTTTTGGGAAACAGTTTTTACAGGTTGTGTGGTAGAAATTCAATCAAACTCTATGGAGGGACCAGCACAGTTATGGAAGCGCCTCTCTCTGTCAGAAAGAGAAGGGCCAGAATGCTGCATCACGACTTACCAGTCAGAGTCATCCACCGGCCCGGAGAAAGAAGCAGACGATGATCCAACGGTGACTGTTGGACTTACAGAGGTTGCAGGTGAATGTAACGGTTGCACTGAAGAAGTTAATGCTAAGACAGCCACTCACAGGTCTGATTGTAACGCCAGGCCAGGTATTAACATCCATAACTTGGGACCCGACGGCACGCATGGAAGGAATAGTGGGCCCAATATGGAAGTTAATGCCATAGTCAATAAGGGGAGTAATAACGTGTCCAATTTGATGCCATTATCTCCCACAATTAATGGGATTTTAACCTGTCCTAAGGGCATTGATACGGAATTAAATGCGGGGAATGATGAGAGCTCACCAATTATTACTCTTATTAATTTTAATTCCCAGCAATCCCAACAACAAGTGTTTAATATGGTCAATATTCTAAACAAGGAAAAAAACGCAACAACAACAATGAAGGGTAATGAGCTAGATCAGTCCAATCAGCCTCCACACCGTGCCATTTGGAAACCACCTCCATGGCTAATCCTGAAGGTGAACTCTGATGATGCGATTTTTCGAGAACAAAATTCTGTGGATGTTTTGGATATGGGAGGTGGATTAGTGTTGTTTTGGAGATCGACTATTGATGTAATTGTGGAGGGTTCGGGCACAAATTATATCGATACAATGTTTCAAGAAGAAGATAGGGCAGGGATTGGAGTGATCATCCGAGAATGCCAAGGAAAAGGCTTGGCACACATGGTCGGAATCATCCCTCTCCCCTTAACTGTCATAGAGCTTGAAACTTTGGCTATATCAAAGGCTTTACAGTTTGATGCTGATCTAAATTTGGAAAATGTCACCCCAGAGGGAGTTTCAGAGATTGCAATGAACGCTTTGAATGCAGATTCATAGTCTTTGAAATCTTTTGGTTTACTTAGTCGTGATGTTAAATGTTTTGCAAGTTTATTTCATTATATTAGGTTTTCATATGTTCGTAGAGAAATATTGTTGTATTCTCACATTAAGAGAAACGACAATCGAGTTGCTCATAATCTGGCTAAAAATGCATTATACATACCAGATTTTTAAATATGGATGAAAAATATCTTACCTCATATTGGTTCGATTTTACAGTCCGGTGTAGTTGAATTTTATTAATAAAATTCATCAGTTTATTTTTCAAAAAAAAAAAAAAAAAGAAGAAGAAAGACTTTGGATAATGTTTTAGACTTTGTACTAAAACGTTAAAATAATGTTCAGAAATTTGGACCAAAACCGCCCCTAACGTGCATTAAAACAGTCGCAAACTGAAGATTGGACATTTGCTGACATAACTTTTAAAAAAAGATCCCATAAAATAAAATAAACACTAACAAAAGAGGGGAGAGAGAGAGAGAGAGAGAGAGAGAGAATTAACAGCTTACATACACCAAAATATTTGTTCTTATAAATTGAAAATATAAACAAAGAAAAGCAAGACAAATTGTCCTGAAACTCCTGACATAATATTATAGGAGTGTAAGTCTTCGACTTAAAACAGAAGACCATAACAAATTGAAAACTGGAAACATATGTAATATGAAAGTCTTCAACGTTTTTGAGTATAAAAGGCAGAGGAAAGTCTTCAACTTAAAACAGAAGAGCTGTACTAATAAAAACTAACCCTGTACCCATTACTCCTAATCCCACACAAGCTTCATTTCCATTGAACTTAACAAGCACTAAGCAGCAGATGGGGCTTTAATATAGTGAACAACAGCCTCTGACACTGCTGTCAAGAATCCTTTCAAGCAATTTTTCTCAGCACCAGCTTCAGCCTCTGCAGAAGCAATTGTGTTATTGTAGTCCAATGATTCATCATTGTATATGTCCCACCATCTCTTCACTAGCAACTTGATGTCTTCCCTGTCCATGTTCTCTTCCTCACCAGTGTACCTCCATGGCTTAGAACCCTATAAACCAATCAAAAAAAATACTTCATTAGTATTACATATCAAGAAAAAAATATTGAAATTTATTAAAACTTGAGATTGTTACTATGAATAAAGTCGATACTCACAGCAGCACAGTAATGAACAACTTTAATTTTGTCAAACTCAATCTTTTCAGGATGACGCCATAACATGGCCAGCACAACGTTATAAATCGGGGAGATTGGCTTGTAAATATCCTTGAAGAACATATTCAAAAAGTCCTGAAATAATCACAAAATTTGTTTGGTAAAAGTCGTAGATTTATGTGCTTCAAAAGCCAATGAAGCACATCCACAACTTAATAGTCCAGTGGCTAGAAGGGAGCTTGATATGAATCTAGCTATCAAATCAAGCCAAATGACCCCAAAATGGGTCAAGTATGAACATGCAATTATGTGATGCATCATGCATTTATGTGAATTGCGTAAGATACACGTAGTTTTTCAAACACAACTAGAATTAAGATTTACCTGCTCAGCATAAGTTGTAGGAGTGGTAACTTGAAGGTTCTCAAGGAGTTCATGGTATGTGGATAGGTTAGGCTCATACACAAAGAAGCCAGCATTGAAGTATAGGGGAGGCTTGGGGCCAACCTCAGCAGGCCAGTTAACCTTGTCAGGGCACTGCTGGCAATAGCCAATCTTGTATTGTGGAGTGTTGCTCCAATTTTTCTCACAAAAGCAGTCCATAACAGCATAGAAGTGGTTGTCCGGTAAGTCAAAGAGGTGATCAATGTTTTCAAACACTTGAATGTCTCCATCTAGGTAAATCATCTTGCTGTACTCCACAAACTGCATAAAAAAAAAAAATTAGAAATTTGAGTACCATTTACAAAACTGTAGAAATCATTCAATTGGATCCTTAATAAATCATATAATTGAATCAAAAAGAGAGATTATAATTTATATCATAAAAAATAGAAGTCTACCCATTATGTACAAACGTTTAATAGGAATAGGATAGATTACTAAAATTTCTTTAAAGATAAAGAATAACCTTAGACCAGTTTAGGAAAATTTATAAAATATAAAGTCTTTGTTTACCGCAATAAGAGAAGTTTGGTTCCATTTTAATTTTAAAAGGAAGAGCAAGATTCAGGGACGAGTGGAATTGTATTTTATAAATAAATAAGCTAAATATTTGGTAGAAAGATACACCGTTTTTCATTAAAAGCAGTCAAACTAGGCGTTATTTGCAACCAAGTAGACAAACTTACAAAATGACCAAAACAACCTCACACGCAATTTTCTCATAACACGTGTCAGAAGCCCACAAACACAATTTCAAAAACAAATCCTTTGTCACTCACAAACAGCAGAAACTACGTGTGACACATGCAAGCAAAAATTGGTAAAATTAACAAACAATCAAACATACATACCTCCCAAATACGAAGCTTGGAGTAGTTGATCACATAGTAAGCCATGGCAAACTGAGTTTGATTCTCAGGTGGATACACGGGCTCAATCTCCCTTACCATGCACCCTTGTGAAACCAAAATTTCACGGTGGTCCTCAGGGACATCAGGCAATATTGCAACCACAAGAGGGTATTTAGTCTTGACCTTTCTCAGGCCCTTTGCTAAGCCAACCACACCTTTCACATAGTCACCGTTACCAGCCAAAAATGTGACATAGGCCTTGCTAGGCATGCTAACGGGTTCGGTGGTGACAGTGGTGGTGGTGATGTTAGGAGCCATTTGAAGTGGGTTTTTAGAGAAAATGTGAATTGAACAAAGGTTGTAGACTTTGGGATTGGGTTTGAAAAGGATTTAGAGTGTTTGGTTTCTCTAGGAAAATTAGAAGAAGGGTCTAAGTTTAAGGTTTGAAAGAGAGTAGGAGAGGAAATTTATGTTTGCTTGAGAAGAAAAGTTTGTACTCTGAATGGTTTTTTTGTGATGGACTTGGGAGTATAGGGTGGGGGTGTTTATATAGAGCTTGGGGTGGATTTGTTTATGGTAAAATATTGGGATTAATGGTAATTAATAAATAATTCCTGTCGGCATGGGAAAAAAATTATGATAGATATGGCCCATATAGGTCCGAATGGCCCACTTTTGCCAACACAATTTAAATAGACTAGCACATCTCAGAGTAATGGCTAATTCATTGTATTTATCTCAAAATTTATGGTATTGGTTATTCAATCCCAAATAAATCTGATCCTTACGTGTGGCATCGATCTGATCTGACGGTTATAAAGAGGCCTCGTGAATTGGGTGGTGCAGGAAATGGGGGATAATAAAGTAGTAATTGATAGTAAATTTTAGTCAACTTTTCACTACATTTAAAACTCTAACTGATTTTTAGACCAAAAAAAAAAAAACTTTTAACTGAATTTTTTATAATTACAAAAAGTAACATATTATGGTCTATTTCTTTGGTTGTTACATAAATTTCAGGATTTTTTGCACCCAATAATTAATGCATATGGTGAAATCAGAGATTACATAGTATTTATGACGAAAATGGTGGATAATCTATAGGATAATCACATTTCCAATTTTAGGGTAAAATTGATTTATGATAAGATTTCATATTAAATGAGATCTTGACAAGGTTTGGATTGAATGTTCCAAACTCAATTACCAATAGCTTTGTAATTTGATACTATACTTAGTTCTCTCTAAGTTTTAGTTTAATGTAGCGTTTGATACAGGGTAATGTTTTAGGATTCCTAGGAATGTTTAAAGATTCCCATGTTTGGTTGCAAATCATGCTAGGGAATCAGATGGCAGAGAAATCTGGATTCCCCCCTTAAACCCCTCTCAGTGGGAATGTGGATTCCCTTTAAAACAGGTGGGAATCCAGATTCCCAAGTTTAAAGGAAATTATATTTTTTATAAATTGACAATTTTAACCCTTTTTTTTAAATGACTTGGTAGTTCACATTTAAATCTAAGGATAGAATGGGAAAAATAAATAATTCATTTAAGATTCTTGGGAATAAACCAAACATAGGAATAACTACATTCTTAGGAATGTGATTCATAGGAATCACATTTCTAGGAATCTGGATACCAGAAGTAATGTGGATTCTCCCGTACCAAACGCCACATGGTGTAATCAATCGGTTTTGGTCAATGAGAATGGCAATTTTTCAACTGAACCGAAATTGTCGGTCTTGCCTTATTTGACACCAACACCGACACCGAACCCTAGGGAAGGAACACCGACACCAAACAAATTACATTTTCGTCAGTTCAATTATGTTAGCTTTCGGTTTCTTTTAATTTCTTATTAGCCAATCGGATTAAAGAAAAAAGAAAAATTCAAATCATGTATTTTCACTTTTTCAGCAAACAAACAACACAAAAATCAAACCAAATCGAACAGATAACTTACACTTTAACACAAAAGAACATACCCATGAGGGAGTTGATGAAGAACTTTAACCAAAAAGAGAATAAGAGATTCGAAAAAGAGGTGGAAAAAAAGCAAGAACAATGGAGGCATGGAGCGGTAGTGAGAAGCGGCGTGAGTATGTGATAGAGAGAAGAGAGAGGCACGGAATTCAGAAAAGAAAAGAAAGACTAAGTGGCGACTAAAGTAACAAGTGAAGAGAGTATGGTTTTTTGTTTTAATTTAATGTATAAAACGACATAGGTCTTGAAATATTTTGTACATTGTCATATTTAATACATATCGATCAATTTCAGTTCAGATTTTTATTTTCTAAACCCAAAATCAAAATCAAAATTTTTGGTTTTAAGAAATTGAAAACGAAATCAAACATTACCAAAACCGAACTGAAATTTTGGACTCTGTTTAGGCTGTTTTGGTTGATTTATTGGTTTTTTTTTTTTTTTTTTTTTTTTTTTTTTTTTGCACCTCTAGTTTTAAATGAGTTTAGGTTGCCTATATGTCCTTTTTTTTCACTACGAGTGTTTTTTTTTTTTTTTTTTTGGCTTTCTTTACTCTTTTTTTTTTCTTCTTTAATTTCAATCAAATTCTCTCATTCTTATTAAGACCAAATAATCTCAAGTGACTTTCCTTATCTTTTCATCAATATGGGACACCCTCAATTTTAGGCAAATTTCCTCATTTGAATCTTATCTTCCTATTTAGTTTCACTTATCTGTTTTAACATTCTCATCAACCTATGGCATCTGTTTTAAAATAATTATATTTTATTATCAGGCAAAGACGCTAATTGATTTTTTGTGTATGCAGTCTTTAAACCCATATTTCGTATTTGACAATAGGAGACTTTATCAGTTGAGCTAACTAGAGCCCACATTTTAATAAATACTTTTTTATCTTCATTTTTAATGCATGGGACCCCATTCGAGTGTCTTTGTATTGCAAAGAGGCTGCATAAACTATTAAGTTTTTACCATCATCTAGTTCACAAATTGATTTTATGAAAATATACTAAGTATAATATTTGGCATCTATTGCATACACTCTGTCTATATATAATCTATAATATATAATAATTCCCCTAAGAGATGGATCTATAATAATTCACTTATCACATTGTTATTACCAACTCTATTATGAAAGAAAACATCAGTCTCATCTTATAGTTGTTTCCTAATGAAGGGTTTTAGGATGATTTTAGGATATTTGTGGCTCTCCTTTATCTCCTGATTCTCCTCCATCCATCCATAGAGGGTTTCCATATCTATCTCAATAGATATTTCTAAACCATGAGATATAATGTTCTCTGCAAGTGTTATTTGAAATCTCAGTGGAAGATTTGATTGGTTATCTCATCTTTTCTTTTCTTTTAACAGTTTCAAGTTCATAAGTAGTGACAGTTGCCCTATAAAGACTTATTTTTACTATAGCTCCAATTGATTCCCTTAACAAAGACATTGTCTTTGAGTTGCAAGCCCATTCTTCGACAAGCACGCGATCAAAGCCTTGGGCTCTTCCTACTACTTGGAACTTACAATTTCATGTTTATTTTACTCCCATCACCCTTCCCTCATAGTGGTATTTTAAAATCAATTAGTCAGGAGTATTTAGCCTTACAAGGTAGTCCTTAGGTACATGTTAACAAAGACAGTTCAAGTATAGAAGTGAGTCATTCAGCATAAATAGTATTTGACCGGTTAGTCAAGTGCCCATTTGAAAACTTCATATCTGTTTGCTCTTGAAATTTCACTAATCTAGGATCACCCTCGTCAATTCATCTTTCACTTTCTCACTTGTTCTTATTTAAACATTAATTTATAAATATTTGGTAATATAATTCTAATAAACTAAATAAATACAATTTCAAAAGCCAAGTCACAATTTTACAATATATGGTCAACACTAGTGAACAAATTTTATGTATTTTTAATTTTCATTAGGAGTTTAGTTATAAAATATACATCTTAACCATTAATCAGAAGCAATGGAAACAATGAAAATTGTGAATGCTTAAGATCCTTTTGAAAACCAATCCAAATTAGTCATTACTTTTATAAAAAAAATTTATAATTAATATGTCTTTCCACTTGAACAAGTATTCTTGATTTCATCTATTCTGACTCATCTCCTATCGAATCAATCAGAGCTAGTAGTATTACATTATTTTATAGTTGTGAAATTTATCATAATAATTGGGTTTTCATTAAAATTCATGATAGTCATTCATAACAATTCCTAAAAATTAGATTACTAGTGTAATATATGGTAGTTTTAACTTTGTAGTGTGAAACTAAGACCTCATGTAAACAAAATCTTAAAATTACAAAAAAAAAAAACCTCATCTAAAGAAACATGTAAATTCCGAAGATCCCAATTGTCTTCTACACATGGGTGTGACTCTATTGGATACCAAAAATAAATAAATAAAGAAATTCACTGTTATGAGCTTCCTTAGATTTTCATCATTAACATAAAGTAAACAACCATAGCCGACCATGGCGGCATGGCCCGTACCATATTAGCAACAACCTCTAATTACTACACGCGAAACTTCCCTAAAGTCAAGGCATCTCGACCCATTCTTTCAGCACGTGGCACTCCCATTGATGACTATCATTTCATTTTTTTTTTTTTTTTTTTTTTGAGAAGGGATGACTATCGTTTCATTGTTTTTCTTATAAAATAGAATAATTTTCTAGTACTAAATATTGTGCCATAATTGTCTTATGTATTACATAATTGTTTTATGTCACAAACTGTAATTAACAGTTTACTACTATCATATATATACATCCAAAAAAAAAAAAATTATCACTCATAGTCTATTACATAAAACAAAATTATTCTATAAGAGTTGTAAGCAGGGATGTCCCCCCCACCCCCCCCCAAAAAAAAGCTAGTACCCCCCAGAGAAAAAAAAAAAAAAAAAGAGCTAGGAATATTGGTTAAAACATGGCTCTCATTTTGGAAGTTTCATTGAATTCAAGTTGAGCTATTCTCTCTTTTGTTGCGAACTTGATGTTGTACTAATCATCTACTCGCCGTTTTTTACTCGTAATTTCATCTATTTCGCATGCCATAGACTATAGAGTTTGTGGGGGTAGTTTTAAGTCTGTATTTCATTTCCTGAATAATGTTCCCAATAGAACTTCTTCTTTTGGGTTTCGGTAAGATTTTAAATCCATCCTTTAAATTTATTTATTTTCCAACTTTTTTTTGTTCATTACTTTTGTTCATTATTATTATTTTGTTCAATCATAGACGATTTCGAGACTTAAAAGAGCGTCGAGTTCCATTTTGATAAATGTATTGAAATGTTTAAAAAACACTTATTTTATATGTTATACTTTGTCGACATTTTTATAATATCAAATGTTTAAGAAACACTTATTTTATATGTAGTATTTTGTTGAATATAAAATAGGTGTTAGTTTTTATTTTCATAAAAAAAAAAAAAATTGTTTTAAGCTTTGGCCCCCCCTAGGTTCAAATCCTTGTTCCGTTCCTGGTTGTAAGGTTGAATTAAATCAACAATTTTGTTGGCTTTATTCCGTGCCAATTTGCTTGTAATTCAGTATTTAGAAACTCTGTATTTAAGTGGGAATCATGTAAGGGTAATGTGTGAGAGAGTGTGAAGAAAACCTCAAGAGTGTGCAACTTAGCAGGACCTCGCGACTGGATCTTGCGACTGGCTCGCGACTTGCAAGTTGCCAAAAGAGGCACACATGTGAAGCATGCAGAGGAGCTGAAGTGTCACGCCAACTGTTGCACTACATGACAAAACTTCCAGCAAGCTAGGCCGTTATCTCGCGACTCAGACTTGCAACTCAGTCAAGTTGCGAGGCCAAGTCGCCAGTTCACTCTGTTTGAGAAAAACTAACCTTTCGCATTCCAAACACATGCTAGTATAAATACCCCTTAAATCCATGTATTGTAGAGAGCTTCTAGAGAGAATTTTGAGAGAGAAACCCTAGAGAAAAACAAGATTGACTCATTCACAATCTTCATCCTTGTTTCTCCAAATTCCTCTACTCTCACCCTTTCCATTGTTACATCCTTGAGAGGTACATTTAGTCAAATCATTTTCTCACCATACCCATATCTGTGAGAAGGTTATTTGGTACTTGGGAAGCAGTTAGGAAAGGACTAATTAATATTGGTTGATGCTATGGACTATAGCGGAATCTAGTAAATTAGAGAAGACAAAGGTTCGACGCAACCTCGTTGGAGCAAGAAGCTTGGAGGGCTTAGGTACACTGGGTAGATTAGGCTTGGAGGGTCTTTTGCTATTCATGTATCCCAACTTGATTCTCTAGTGGATTATTGACTGCTTGGAGGGCAGCGTAAAAGTTTTACGCCGAGGACTTCGGTTTCCTCTTCAATAACATATCGTTGTGTTGTCTTTGTGTTTGCATATCTCTTCCCTTAATCTTTACCATTTAATTTCTGCTGTGGATGTGATTTTATTTGGTTTAGATTATGTTATCAATTCTGTCTTAGCTTATTTACATTTTCCGGATGTACATTGTTTGTTAATAAGCTTGAATTTGTAATTTGTATTTTGGGGGTCTAAACGTTTAAGGTGTTTTACACACATATTTGAACATTCAAGAGCATTGCCATTAACTAATGCATCTAGCTTGTTACATGCATTTTGCATAGGACAAGGTTTCTAATTGTAAAATTTTATATCCACTAAAAATGTATAAGAGGAGTTTGAATGGTATCTCTCTAAATTAGTTTAGAGAAAAACTTTTTTTTTTTCCTTTAACATAATACTATAGTAAAAAAAAAATCCCTCTGTATCAAATACAACAACCCTGTAGATAAAAGCAAGTGTTGCACTTGCTACAATTCCCTTTGCTTTTAAAGAATATTGTAGTGTTGTGTATCTCTTTGAAAACAAATATTTTATTTGATGCTCGAGTATATTAATTTCACAAATATATTGCTTCCCCCTCTCTCTCTCTTTGCTTCGCCCCACAAAAGAGCTTGCAGCTCCCACTTCCACAAAAATTTAGTAAATATTTTTCTTTATGTTGTTAGATTATAAACAATTATCATATAAAATTCTAAAATCGAGAATTATCATGATTTTACATGTACACAAAAATAACTATAAAACCTACCTTATTCCTTTACTAAAATTTTCTTAAGATCAAGTTTTGAAATTAAAAACACTTATAGGATTAGTTTCTCTCTCTTGATCCTCTTTTCTCTTTCACTATTTAGTTTGTGATGGGAGCTAAATGTCTCTTTTTATGGGCTGAGAGAGGATCAAATTCCTTGTACATATAAACTCTACTTGCCCATCAAAGCGAGTGAGTTACTTAGGAAACCTACTTCTCTACTAACTAATATTTAAGGACATCTAACTTCTTGTCAAACCTATAACATACAAGAAGTTATCAAATGCTACATTATCAAATAGGACAATTTAGTTTTACATATACATGTGTGAGTAATGTGATTGGTTAAGTAGTTAAATCCTTATTGGATACAAATGAATAGAGTAAGTGGTTAATATAATATAGTTGAACCTCATATGCAATTACATATTAGGCTTAAAACTTTGGGTCAAGTGGTTTCTCTACAAATTATATTGACTACTCAAAGAGTTTTTCCTAAAGTGTTTCTCACACTTCCCTATCTTGACCCTCTCTTACCTTATGTTTTGGGGATGGGTTTGAATTTGGCCACGGTGGTTGATGGTTGTTGTAGGGTTAGGTGGGTTTTCAATACAGATTTTGGGCAAGTTATTTTATAATATTTTAATATGATTTATTAAAAAATAAAGATTGAGATTTAGAATTGTAAAAGTAATTATATAAAATAAAGAAAGTAAGTTTTGATAGTGCAAATATTTTTATGCACAAGCAAGTAAGAATGCTCTAAAACAAAGTACTGGGTCCATGGGACCTTACTTCTTGAAAGTAGACAATAAACAGTCATGTGGCATAACTAGAAGTAATGTGAAAAAACAGTGTTAAGTGGGTCCATGAGACCTTACTTCTTCAAAGTAGAAAATAAACAGTCATGTGGCATGACCATAGGCATCTGTTAGACTTGGAATTCTTTTTCCTAGTGGGGGCTACGTTTCACCATATTATTTACTATTTAGAGAGCTTTGATCTTGCCACCTGGCCAAAAGGTACTCTTTTTCTAGTTTTGTTAGTTGGACTGAAACGGTAAAACCGACCATTTTCACTTTGGATAATGTTTTAGACTTTCTACTAAAATGTTAAGATAATGTTTAGATATTTGGACTAAAACAAGATCCTAACGTGCATTGAAACGGTTGCAATTCAACAAGGTTGGACATTTGCAGACGTAAAAAATTGACAGTTTCCATAAAAAATAAAGATTAACACACACAAAGAGAAAGAGACAGAGAGACACAGAGAGAATTCACAACTTATATACACCGAAATATTTGTTCTTATAAATTAAAAATATGAACAAAGAAAACAAAGCAAAAGCAAAAGCAAGAGCAATGGTCCTGAAACTCCTGACATAATATATAGGAGTGTAAGTCTTCGACTTAAAATAGAAGACCATAACAAATTATAAACTGGTAACATATGTAATAGGAAAGTCTTCAACTTAAAACAGAAGACCATTCCAAACCATACAAATAAAAACCAATCCTATACCCATTACTTATAGTCCTACACAAGCTTCATTTCCATTGAACTTAAAACAAGCACTAAGCAGCAGATGGGGCATTAATGTAGTGACCAACAGCCTCCGACACCGCAGTCAAGAATCGTTTCAAGCCATTTTTCTCAACACCAGCTTTAGCCTCTACAGAAGCTAATGTGTTCTTATAGTCCAATGATTCATCGTTGTATATGTCCCACCATCTCTTCACTAGCAACTTGATGTCTTCCCTGTCCATGTTCTCTTCCTCGCCAGTGCACCTCCATGGCTTAGATCCCTATAAATCAATTAAAAACATACTTCATTGGGATAACATATATCAAGGAAAAAAAATTGAAATTTATTAAAATTTAAGATTGTTAGTATGAATGAAGTGGATACTTACAGCAGCGCAGTAATGAATAACTTTGACTTTATCGAATTCAATGTTCTCAAGATGGCGCCATAACATGGTAAGCACAAGATTGTAAACTTTAGAGATTGACTTGTAAATATCCTTAAAGAACATGTTTAAAAAGGCCTGAAAGAATCAAAAAAAATTTTAGTAAGGTACTATTACTAATATTCACCATAGAAAAAAAGAATAAATGTCATAGATTTTGTGTTTCAAAGCCAAAGAAGCACATCAAATCACATGACCTCCAAATTGGGTCATACACTGTAAAGTTGTGATTTACAACTATGTGTTTTGTTAGTTTTTATTTCATGCCAAATTTGATTGTAATTTCATTCAATTTTTTGTACCTTGTATTTATTATGAGATTTGATTGTAAGGGTTGTGTGATAGAGAGAGAGAGTATGAAGACTCAAACAACTGAAGATTGAAGAGCTCTCGTGGGTATCTCGCGACTAAGCATCCCACGAAGTGAATCATATGCCCTGCACATGATTGGAATGCAAAGAGTCAGGACAGATGACGACAGCTGTGTTTGGCGAGTAGCTCGCAGGTAAGGCCTTCCTGCGAGACACCCGCGAGACATTCTATTCTGCAAAACTGTACTATTTGATACACACTTTCTGTACCCACATTATATATACCCACATTACCCACAAATGTTGAGGAGTGCTTCTGAGAGAAAACCCTAACCAAACATCTTGAGAGTTAAAGATTGTTATACTCGCAATTCTCTACACATTTGCTTGTGGAATTTTCTCAACTCCTACCTGTCCATTTTCATACCATTAAGAGGTTGATAACCCAAACACTTACCACACCCTTTCAAAGTGTCAAGTGAGATTTTAGAGCTACTGGGAAGTATTGGAAGAAGCCAAGAATGGCAGATGCAATATGGAGCTTGTTGCGGGATCCAAAGAGTTAGACAAAACACGGTTCCGAGAAGTCTTGTTGGAGTAAGAGCTTGGAGGGTTTAGGTACATCGGGTAAATTAGGCTAGGAGGGTCTCTTGCTAACCCATGTATCCCAACTGATTGTCTAGTGGATCGATTACCGCTTGGAGGGCAGCAGAGAGGTTTTTTGTCGAGTTTTTTGGTTTCTTCTTCGATAACACATTGGCGTGTTATTTTGTATTTGCATCTTTCTTCCCTACTATTTTACATTCCATTTTACTGCTGTGTTGCTATGATTATAGATTAGAGTAGTTTGTTTGTTTATCCGCTCGCATTTACATTATTCTGCACTTAGTATTAAGTTAGTGTAAAATCTATTGAGTCGTAACTTTAATTTGGGGGTCTAAACAGTCCTTGTGTTTTCAACACATTTTCGAGCTTGCATACACAAATAAGCAATTAATGTGAATTGCATGAGTTGTAGGGTTAAGATTTACCTGCTCAGCAAAAGTTGTAGGAGAGGTAACTTGAAGGGTCTCAAGTAGATCATGGTATGTGGATAGATTAGGCTCATACACAAAGAAGCCAGCGTTGAAGTACAGGGGTGGCTTGGGGCCAAGCTCAGCAGGCCAGTTGACTTTGTCAGGGCACTGCTGACAATAGCCAATCTTGTGTTGTGGAGTGTTGCTCCATGTTTTCTCACAAAAGCAATTCATTACAGCATAGAAGTGATTGTCTGGTAAATCAAAGAGGTGGTCGATGTTTTCAAACACTTGAATGTCTCCGTCTAGGTAACTAGAAGCCACATTTTAATAAATACTTTGTTATCTTCATTTTTAATGCATGAGACCCCATTCAAGTGTCTTTGTATTACAAAGAGGCTGCACAAACTATTAGGCTTTTACCATCATCTAGTTCACAAATTGATTTTATGAAAATATACTAAGTATAATATTTGGTATCTATTGCATACAATCAACGTCTATATATAATCTATAATGGGCAAAATTTAAGTATAATATCTTAGGTGCTATTTATTAGGTTCTTTTTCTTAAGATTCAACAATGTGACTACTTAATTAAAAAATACATTTCCATCCCATGAGAAAAAATCTACATAGCGGAATCTTAAAAGAGAAACTGAAGGAACAGCACCAAAATACTGTACATAAGTCTTACCCATCTATAATATATAATAATTCCCTTAAGGGATGGATCTATAATAATTCACTTTTCACATCGTTATTACCAGCTCTGTTATGAAAAAAAACATCAGTCATATATTATAGTTGTTTCCTAATGAAGGATTTTAAGATGGTTTTAGGATATTTGGGGTTCTCCTCTATCTCCTCCACCGATGAACGGGGGGTTTCCATATCTATCTCCACAAATATTTTTAAACCATGAGACATAATGTTCTCTGCAAGTGTAATTTGAAATCTTAGTGGAAGACTTGATTGGTTATCTTATCTTCGCTTTTCTTTTAACAGTTTCAAGTCCATAAGTAGTGACAATTTCTCTATGAAGACTTATTTTTACTCTAACTCCAATTGGTTCCTTTAACAAAGACACTGCCTTTGAGTTGCAAGCTCATTCTTCAACAAGCATGCAATTAGAGCCTTGGGCTCTTCCTACTACTTGGAGCTTCAATTTCATGTTTATTTTACTCTCATCACCCTTCCCTTGTAGTGCTACTTTACTATCAATCAGTCAGTAGTATTTAGCCTTACAAGGTAGTCCTTAGGTTTATGTTAACGAAGACGGTTCAAGTAGACATGTAAGTCGTTCAACATAAATAGTATTTGACGGGTTAGTCAAGTGCCCATTTGAATATTTCATATTTATTTGCTCTTGAAATTACACTAATCTAGGATCACCATCGTCAATTCATCTTTCACTCTCTCACTTGTTTTTTTTTAAACATTCATCTTTCACTTTCTCACTTGTGTTTTTTTTAACATTAATTTATAACTATTTGGTAATATAATTCTAATAAACTAAATAATATAATTTCAGAAGTCAAGTCACAATTTTCCAATATATGGTCAACACTAGTGAACAAATTTTATGTATGTGAATGCTTAAGATTCTTTTGAAAACCAATCCAAATTAGTCATTACTTTAAAAAAAAATTATAATATGTCTTTTTATTTGAACAAGTATTCTTGATTTCACCTATTCTGACTCATCTCTTATCGAATCAATCAGAGCTAGTAGTATTACATTGTTTTATAATTGGAAAATTTATCATAATAATTAGGTTTTCACCAAAATTCATGATAGTCATTCATACCCAATTCTTAAAAATTAGATTACTAGTGTAATATATGGTAGTTTTGATTCCGTAGTGTGAAACTAAGACCTCATCTAAACGAAATCTTAAAATTACAAAAAATAAAATAAAAAATAAAAAAAGAACCTCATCTAAACAAATGTGACTCTATTGGATACTAAAAATAAATAAATAAGAAAATTCACAGTTACGAAGCTTCCTTAGATTTTCATCATTAACATAAAGTAGACCCAATAATAAATAATATATTTACTGTTTAACAACCAGTGTTAAGTGGGTCCATGGGACCTTACTTCTTCAAAGTAGAAAATAAACAGCCATGTGACATAACCATAGGCGTCTATTAGAATTCTTTTTCCTAGTGGGAGCTACGTTTCACCATATTATTTACTATTTAGAGAACTTTAATCTTGTCACTTAGCAAAAGGGTTTACTTTTCTAGTTTTGGTTTTTTTTTTTAAGTTGGACTGAAACGGTAAAACCGACCATGTTTACTTTGGATAATGTTTTAGACTTGGTACTAAAATGTTAAGATAATGTTTAGATATTTGGATTAAAACCGACCCTAAAGTGCATTAAAACAGTTACAATTTGACAAGGCTGGACATTTGCAGACATAACAAATTAACAAAGTTCCCATAAAAAATAAAAATTAACAAAGAGAGAGAGCGAGAGAGAATTATCAACTTACATACACCAAAATATTTGTTCCTATAAATTGAAAATATGAACAAAGAAAACAAAGCAAAAGCAAGACCAATGGCCTTGAAACTCCTAAAATAATAATAGGAGTGTATGTCTTCGACTTAAAACAGAAGACAATAACAAATTGAAAACTGAAAACATATGTAATAGGAAAGTCTTCAACATAAAAACAGAAGATCATTCCAAAACCATACAAATAAAAACCAACCCTGTATCAATTACTTCTAGTCCTACACAAGCTTCATTTCCATTGAACTTAAAACAAGCACTAAGCAGCAGATGGGGCATTAATGTAGTGACCAACAGCCTCCGACACCGCTGTCAAGAATCGTTTCAAGCCATTTTTCTCAACACCAGCTTTAGCCTTTACAGAAGCCAATGTGTTCTTGTAGTCCAATGACTCATCATTATATATGTCCCACCATTTCTTCACTAGCAACTTGATGTCTTCCCTGTCCATGTTCTCTTCCTCACCAGTGTACCTCCATGGCTTTGAGCCCTGTAAACCAATCAAAGACATATTTCATTAGTATTACATATTAAAAAACGAATTGAAATTTATTAAAATTTAAGATTGTAGCTATAAACAAAGCGGATACTCACATTAGCACAGTAGTGAACAACTTTAACTTTGTCAAACTCAATGTTTTCTGGATGACGCCATAACATGGCAAGTACAAGATTGTAAATTGGAGAAATTGGCTTGTAAATATCTTTGAAGAACATGTTCAAAAAGTCCTGAAAGAATCACAAATTATTTTAATAAGTACTATATATTACTAGTATTCACCTTAAAAAAAAAAAAAAAGGTCATAGATTTATGTGCTTCAAAGTCAATGAAGCACATCCACAACTTAATAGTCCAATAGTTAGAAAGTAGCTTGATATGAATCTATCAAATCAACCCACATGACCGCCAAAATGGGTCATACAAAAGCAAGGAATTAATGTGACAATTACTGTGAAAACTAAGATTTACCTGCTCAGCAAAAGTTGTAGGAGTGGTAACTTGAAGGGTCTCAAGGAGTTCATGGTATGTGGATAGGTTAGGCTCATACACAAAGAAGCCAGCATTGAAGTACAGGGGAGGCTTGGGGCCAAGCTCAGCAGGCCAGTTAACCTTGTCAGGGCACTGCTGGCAATAGCCAATCTTGTGTTGCGGAGTGTGTCTCCAATTTTTCTCACAAAAGCAGTCCATAACACCATAGAAGTGGTTGTCCGGTAAGTCAAAGAGGTGATCAATGTTTTCAAACACTTGAATGTCTCCATCTAGGTAAATCATCTTGCTGTACTCCACAAACTGCATACACAAAATTCAAACGTAAGTACAATTTACAGAACTGTTGAAATCGTGCAATTGGGTAACAAAAACATGCTAATCACTCATCTAATTGAATCGAAAAGAGATTATATTTTATATCTTCAAAAAAATAAAAGTATTTTTTTTTTTTTGATAATCAAATAGAAGTATATATTGTACCAATTATGTACAAACATTTAATAGGAATATGATAGATTACTGAAATTTCTTTGAAGATAAAGAATAAACTTAGACTAGACCAGCTAGGGAAATTTATAAAATATATTAAGTACTTTGTTTGGTTACAGATAAGACAAAATCCATTTCAAAAGGTAAAGCAAGATTCAAGGGACCGAGTGGAATTGTATTTTTGGAAGAAAGATACGCAATTTTTCATAACAGCAATCAAACTCTGCGTTATCTGCCACCGAACAGATCCTTAAAATCAAAATTACCAAAACACTCTCACATGCAATTTTTGAGATAACACGTGCCAAAAGCCCACAAACACGGTAGCAAAAGCTCGTCACTCATAAGTAAAACTACGTGTGACACATGCAAGAGCAAAGAATGGTAACATTAACAAACATACATACCTCCCAAATACGAAGCTTGGAGTAGTTGATGACATAGTAGGCCATGGCAAACTGGGTTTGGTTCTCAGGTGGGTACACAGGCTCAATCTCCCTCACTATGCACCCTTGTGAAACCAATATTTCACGGTGGTCCTCTGGGACATCAGGCAAAATTGCAACCACTAGTGGGTACTTAGTCTTGACTTTTCTTAAGCCCTTGGCTAAGCCAACCACACCTTTCACATAATCACCATTACCAGCCAAAAAAGTGACATAGGCCCTGCTAGGCATGCTAACGGGTTCGGTGGTGACAGTGGTGGTGGTGGTGATGTTAGGAGCCATTTGAAGTGGGTTTTTGGAGAAAATGTGAATTGAACAAAGGTTTTAAACTTTGGGATTGGGTTTGAAAAGGATTTTAGAGTGTTTGGCTAGAGAGAAAAATGATTTCTTTAGGAAAATTAGAAGAAGGGTGTAAGATTAAGGTTTGGAAGGAGAAGAAATTTATGTTTTCTTGAGAAGAAAAGTTTGTTCTCTGAATGGTTTTTTTGTGATGGACTTGGGAGTGTTGGGTGGGGGTGTTTATATAGAGCCTGGGGTGGATTTGATATTTGCAAAATATTGGGATTAATGGTAATTAATTAATAATTCCGTGTCGGCATGGAAAAAAAAAATTAAGTTGGGATATGGCCCATATGGGTCCGATCGGCCCACTATTTCCAACACAATTTAAGTAGATTATCGATTAGCACATGCATCAAACGACGTAGCTTAGACTAAAGGCTAATTCATTGTATCTATCTCAAAGTTTGACCTTCAAAATTTACGGTGTGCGTTATTTAATCCCAAATAAATCGGCTCCTTACGTGTGGCATCGATCTGATCTGACGGCTATGAAGAGGCCTCAGGAATTGGGCGGTGCACGGAATGGGGGATAATAAATACTCCCTCCGTCCCATTTTTTTTGTCTTCTATTCCATTTTGGGATGTCCCAAAATATTGTCATGTTTCTAAAAATAAAAGTCATTAATTTACTAATATTCCTATTATACCCCTATTAATTTATTAATTCAATTTTTTAATAAATTTTTTTAAGGGTAGTTTTGGAAACTTATACATTTTTAAAAAGTAGACAAGACAATAAATGATGTTCCCTTAAAAAGTTTAACTTTTTAAACAGGACAAAAAATTTGGGACGGAGATAGTATATTATAGAATAGAATAAAGTAGTAATTTTTTCTTTTTTTAATCCAATAAAGTAGTAATTGATAGTAAATATATTTTAGGCAACTATGACATTTAAAACACTAACTGATTAGTCTATAATTACAAAAAAGCAACATATTATGGTCTATTTCTTTGGTTGTAACATAAATTTCAGGAATTTTTGCACCCAATAGTTAATGCATATAGGGAAATCACTCAAATCAGAGATTACATATATGCATAATTTGTGAAGAAAATGGTGGTTAATCTATAGGATAATCACATTTCCTATTTTACCTTGCAATACTACAAAATCACCGCATTGATTTTTAAGGTAAAATTGATCTATGATAAGATTTCATATTAAATGAGATATTGACAAGATTTGGATTGAATGTTCCAAACTCAGTTACCAATAGTTTTGTAATTTGATACTATACTTCGTTCTCTCTAAGTTTTAATTTAGGGGTGTAATAAGTTGGTTTTGGTCGGTGTGAATGGCAATTTTTAAACTGGACCAAAATGTTTGATCTTGCCATATTTGATACCGACACCAAACTGTGGGGAAGGAACACTGACACCCAACAAATCTGAATGGATATTTCATTTTCATTAAGAGCATAGTTATATAATTAGGCCTAACCATTAATATTTAATCAGAAGCCAATCAAGCCACGAAAACAATTAAAATTATGAACTCATAAGATTCTATTGAAAATATTAGGGCAAAAAAAACACTTCTATTTAAAATTTGAAATTGAATCCAAATTATTCAAGATTTTTTTTTTCTTGAATATGTCTTTCCATTCGAAAATGTGTTATTGATTTCATCTATATATCCTGACTCATGACCTTTTGAATCAATCATAGCTAGGATTAAGAGTTGTAGAATTTATCATAATCACTAGTTTTTCATTAAAATTCATGATAGTCATACCCAATTCTCAAACTTTGATAACTAGTATAATATATATATATATATATATATATATATATATATATGATAGCTTTGACTTCCTAGTGTGAATTAAAACCTCATCTAAACAAACAAACAAGTAACAATTCTCAAGATCCCAAAATTCTTCTACACATAGGTGCGACTTTACTCAATACAAGTTAGAAGAAGTGAAGGTCTACAATTACAAATTATTCCATAATTTTTTTATGACAATTTTGATGTAGCAAATTGCGAGTAATTATTCATTATTTACATATAAATTTATTGTTTTTTTCTTTACTAATTACACTCTATCATATTATATGTATGACAAGAAGTTGTAATAAATTTTATGATGTTAGACCTTCTTTTTTTTTTCTTTTTTTTTTTTAAGGAAATTATAAATTCACCGTCATGAAGCTTCCTTTGATTTTCTTCCCTAACTAAAGACAAACCCCATCATAGAAAATACTTTTACTGCTTAGTGATCATAGCCGACCTTAGCCTACCATGTTAGCAACAATAAAAAGAAGCAACATCCTCTAATTACTACACACGAAACTCCCATGAAGTTGAAGCACGTAGACTCTCATTCTTGCAATACTTGGCACTCCCATAGATATATCTATCATGTCAATGTTTTTCTTGTTAAACAAAGCTAACTTGGGTACTAAGCTAAAAGAGGGCAAAACAGTAAAACAGTCTTTAAAACAGTCTTAAGTGGGTCCACGGAATTCTTCCACGTAGAAAATAAATAGCCATGTGGCATAACTATGGACATCTATTTGATTAAGAATTTATTTTTCCTAGTGGGGGCCACGTGTCACCATATTATTTAGAGGACTGATTCTTGCCACTTGGCAAAAGGGTTCACTTTTCTTTTTCTTTTTTAATTTTTTAATTTTTGAGAAGCTTCTAGTTTTGTTAGTTGATCGAAAAGTGCAGGAAGTAGGACCTATCAAATATTAAATTAAGAACTTTTTTTTGGGTCATGCAATAAATTAAAGATTATGAAATATGATAAAATATTGAATATGATAATGTTTTATGACTATGGACTAAAACCGACCATTTCACTTTGGATAATTATTTGGACTTTGTACTAAAGCTTTATAAGATAATGTTTTGTAAATTTGGAGTTATTAAATGCTACGTTGTCAAATAAGACAATTTAGTCTTACATAATTATGTGCGAATAATATGAGTGGTTAAGTAGAAAAATCTCACTTTAGATATTAATGAAAAGAGTCATTGATTAATATAAAATAATTGAGCTCGCTGCTCATACTCAATTACCTGTTAGGCTTAAACTTTTTAAGTCAAGTGATTTTTCTAAGGTTTGGTTTACCTTTATTATTATTATTATTTTTTATTTTTAACTAGAGTCTTGTAGGGGAGAAATTGTTCACACCCTACATCTGATTGTTGTCCGTCCGCGGTGCCAGGCGCGATGCGGTTTTGCCTTCGTCCCCGAGTGCAGGCAAGCAAGGAGGGTTTCATAGTCTCAGCCCCAAGCCTGGAATCCCACATCGGATAGAAGAGCGCCCCACTAACGCTTTATATGCTTCTAGAGCTTGCATTAGTGTACCACTACTCACAAGGTAAAAACCGCATCGCACCTGGCACTGCGGATGGACAACAATCAGATGTAGGGTGTGAACAATTTCTCCCCTACAAGTCTTATTTAGTTTTAACTAGCCTTTGAGCATGAGTGTAGAGACTCTTTTATTTTTTTGGGTAAAATTTAATAATTTGCATAAATTATAATTTGGGATTAATATATTTTTCAATCACAAACAATACCTAGAGGGTGTGATGAAATAGCCATTCTGATTTCCTCCTGATTTTTTCATCACACTTCTAGGTATTTTTTGTGATTGAAAAATATATTAATCCCAAATTATGATTTATGTAAACTATTAACTTTTACCCAAAAGAATAGAAGAGCCTAATTGTCATCAATTTTAATAATATGTGCAATTCTTATAAAATTTTAGTAAAAGTGGAAGCATGTGCTATGTTAAAATTTATGGACATAACAATAGTACTCAATAATTTGTTATATAAAAGTTACACAAAATAATATTTCAACCAACTTTGTGATGACATAAAAAGATATTCCGGTCATAGAGCGTCCCAATTATCATTTTTTTTTTAAATGAGGGTTATCAATTTTTTTTTCTTAAATCCTTAAAGGCAACTGCTTAGTCCTAAAGGCTTAAAGGTAGCTAGTTATTGCACATGCATAACAAAATTTTCAAATGCTAAAAACTGCACGTTGTAAACTCAAATTTTTTTTCAATTCAATTTTTTTAAAAGATTGCCTACAAAATAGGACCACCATTTTTTTTTTTACAATTTCAAGAAAAGAAAATACTAAATTTTAGGATTTTAGAATCCTCTACTAATAGCCTACTTACTAGTTTTCCATTTTTTTTAAAAAAAAAACTAATGTTTTAGGTATTTTATTCTTAAGTTTTTCCTATTATTTAGAAGAAATTTTCTCCATAATTTTATGATATAATTTTATCTTTAAAGAAAAGAAGAAGAAGAAGAAGAAAATAAAAAATAAAAACCCACGTTTTAGCTTTCTCCACGTTTTTTAAATCTTATCTTTAAAGATAACTTTCCCAGAATCATTTTTCTTTTTCAAGATTTACGTATATAGGTTTCTCATTAAGAAAAAAAAAAGATTTATGTATATAGTAATTGCTTACAGAATCATCAAATGTGCAATAAAAGACATAACAAAGGACAATATTAAATTTCATATGGTAGCATATTCACAAAAAATGGTCTTTTAACAACTACTTGATAGATTGACTACCACTTTATTCACCCGAGTTCATCCAATGTGACGGCTATGTAATCTAACAAAATTGTTGATATATCACCCTAAAAAAAATACAAAAATATAGAGAGTAAGGCATAAATGTAAGAAAAATAACAGATAAAAATAATAGGAGAAAGAGAGAGCACCACTTAAAACACATACACTAAAATAATTAGTCAAACCCGATAACCACAAAAAAAAAAAAAAAAAAAAGACAAAAATATATATATCATTACCACTCTTTAAAAAAGAGTCATTAATTAGAGAAAATATTAAATATTCATCAAATTGACCAAATAATAGAAAATATTAAAAAAGAAAAGTGTGGTCCTATTTATAGGCAGTATTTTACGTAGGAGTACGTAGGAGTTAAATGATTTTTTTTTTCTCTTTCATACTTTAAATCACGATAAGAGAATAAAGTTTTTTTTTTTTTTTTTTTTTCTAAACTCTAAGTTTGCGTTCAATTAAAATTTTTTTTTCTTATATTCCCATTTTCAAATGAGTTCTATTTGAACACAAATTTTCTTATATTCACCATCTGGCACCTTAAACATGGAGGAATGGACGTTGGTTAGTAGTAAAATATCTTGTACTTGATGATAATTATCCTTCTTCTTATTTATGTACCCATTTTCAAAGGCAAATACCTCAATCAAAATATAACCATTATGTTGATATACTTTTTTGGCTAGATCTCACTCAACAAATTCGACTGCTTTTACCATCATCTCCAAGAGAAGCTAAACAACAATTGATCTTGCTTTCATGATGATCATATTTGAACAAAACAATTGGAATATAAGAAAATGTGGCCGTGTAATAGAAATATAAGAAAACGTGAGTGATTTTTTTTTTTTTTTTTTAAGATAAGATAATGATATGAAAAGAATAATAATAACAAAGTAAGGAAAACAAAATATAAACCAAATACAGGAAAGCAAATATTGAATGGCAACTCATAAAAGCAAACATAATGCAGAGAGCCCAATACGCATGAAGCATCTAAATAGAGGTGATCAAAGATACTTACATTTTTGTCGTTGACTACACTTCAAGTCGAAAGTCCAAACAGTCTGTTAGAGTTAGAGGACAAAAAACACGAAAATCTTGAAGATCAACACCCTAGTCACGTTCTTTGAAGTTTAGATATGAAAATTTTGAAGATAGACACACCAATGCACGTTCCTTGAAGAAATGTGTGAAAGAAATTAAAGATGAGGTTGAAATATAAGGGCTATTTTACACAAATATTTGATTTGTTTCTAGAATATAAGAAGTTGTTCATGAATTAGAAAACCAAAATAGAAAAGACCAATATACATTAACATACACATACCGTTAAGTAGGAGCAAATTTGAGTAGATCAAATAGAAAAAATGATGATAATGGTGAAAAGAAGATTAACACAAAATTGAGAGAATTTGAGAACTGAAAAAGAAGCAATATGTGTTTGAAAACCAACGTGAGTATAATGGGAGTGAGGTCATATTTTGAAAATAGTGTTTTACGTGGGAGTTAAAGAAGCATTTTTACCAAGTTTTACCCTTACTTAAACGTAGGCTATAGGGGTATTTTGGGAAAAAAAAATCTGGTCCAAACAGAAGAAGCCCCTTAAATAGTAGTGTAGATGAGAAGCTATCATATCACCCACTAACTAAATAAAAGATGGAGATTAAAGCTCATTACCAGTTGTAGTGAGCCTTTTTATTATATTGGGCTAGGCTGCCTCCTACGGTACTAGGCCCAAGTATTCCAAGTAAAGAAGTTGAGACCAGTCCAACTGCAACTCAATTTGATCCGGATTGTGCGCAAACTATGCCTCACCTACCAAGAGCATGCTTACGGCAAGCAAAGCTATTTTAGATGAGTTGTGGTAGATAGACATGATAATAATAAATAATAATAATAAAAAAAAGTATTTTGGCTTCTTAATTAAAGTGAGTAAATAAGCCCTAAAGAAGGATAATCATAATAACAACAATAACTTTTATAAAGAGAGCAAGGGAATAAGTAGATTGCATATGTGTTAATTAAAAAGAAAGAAATCAGATCAAGTCTGATCTGCAGGACCGAAACCAAAGAGAGAAGAGCGTTTTTTTCTCAATGAGAATAATCTCCTAGGGAAATCCTACTGTGAAAATTAATCACTTTGAGAGAAACAGACCTAAATGGTTGGTGCCCAAGTGAACTCCTTGCTACTAGTAGAAAGCAGGACTTTGAGAGGGAGAGAGAGAATTAACCTATTGGTGCATGCCTGCCGATCTAACTCTTTGTTTATTTCCTTCTTCCTTTTTTAATTTTCCTCTTATTTTTCTTTTCTTTCCTCCACACTTGTTTTCTATTTCACAGTTTTCCTTAGAGGTTCTAGTTACCGTGATTGTGATCTCCCCCTCTTATGCATGGCAAGGGTCTTTTTTTATAGTGCCTGTCGTGACCAGGTTTTACTGTTTTAGTCCTTACCCACCTTTTTCTGGTTTGGGTGTACTTGCCAACCACCACTGGTCCGTTTATGTGCCACTTTCCATTACCAAGCAAAATAAAACTATTTTGTTTGTTTGTCTGCCGTGGCACCCTTCCTTGCTATAGTGTGGGTGCATTCTCTCTCCCTATCCCTCATGGCATGCACCTAGTGGTTCTAACTCAACCTTACTTCTTTTGGGATGTATGTCATCCCAGTAGGACACTTCCCCCAAAAGAGCCTGAGGAGGAACCTTAGAATAGGGTTTTCCCTTCTCCCTACTGCCAAACTATGCTCTCTTACCTCTGACTCATGACCTCACCATGTCCCGTATTGGCTGAGTACAGGTTGGTGATATCTGGGCCTTGCACGTGCCTCCCTTCTATGTGTGTCAAAAATTTGTCTGCTGCTTATGCGTTCGCTGCGGTCTGGAGGCTTGCCTGCACAGTCTACCGTCTGTCCTTTACCTTTTATGTGAGCTGCTTTCTAATTTCCCGCTCCCCTTAGGAGCTGGGCTTTGTTTGATGTTGGGCTTTGCCTTCTTTCAGTCTACTTCTTAACTGCTATCATTTCTTGTCATATCACTCTGTCATTCCTACTGTGATATTTATTTAACCCAATCCTGCTAGATGTCTTTGGGCCTGCCGTTTATTCTTTCCCCAGTGGCTCAGTATGGCCATTGGTTTTTCATCACATTACTTGTAGGCTCCTATGTCCCATTTGTTTTCTCTTGGGCATCCTTGGCCTATTTACTTTTTCTTGGGCTTCCTTGGCCCTTTTCCTAACTCTGTATTCTCATAGGTTTTTACTAATTTCATTGGGCTTCTCCAGCCCAATTACCTTATCCTCATCCTTGGGGTTCATGGGCTTGCCATTAACCCTTTACTTTCTTTACTTTCATTACTTCGGGCCTGTTGTGGCCCATTCTCACTCTTCTACATCATATACTACCCATGAGTTTTCTATTTCTCTCTTTCCGGACTCCTTTGAGCCCATTTGCTTTCTCAAGGCCCATTTGTTTATTTTATGGACCTGTGATTCATTATTCCTGCCGCTTGGATTTAATGGTTTTTTCTATCTATTTACCAACTCCTTTCTGCTCGTGTTACTGGGTGTTGATGCCCATTTTTGCAAATCTGTCTCCAAAGGCCCATGAGGAAGAAAGCCCAATGAGAAGCAAGGCCCAAAGACCCACCAGGAACACTGAAGAGTAAGAAAGGACCAAAGAAAGAAGTGTAAGTGAAAGTCATCTACAACGAAACTCAAATCTACAGTAGAATACAAATCTACTGCAAAATACAGCTTTACCGCAGAATACATTTTTCTGGGAAAATGGCTTCGGCAAATGAAGATAAATTGGGCCCAAGACCCTTTTGATCAAATCAACATTATTTGGCCAACAAATCTGTTGCAGAATACAGCTTTACCGCAGAATATAGTTCTCTGGCAGAATGACTTCGGCAGATGAAGATAAATTGGGTCCAATACCCTTTTGATCCAGTCAATATTATTTGGCCCACAAAAGCCCAAATCCTTTTGTATAAAAAAGATAGGCGTGAAAACTGATATGAAGAAGCACGATGAAAAGAAATAAGGAACAGCAGGAAGTATAGTAGCAGGAATTACGTGAAGGAAAGAAAAGCCAAACCAAAGGAAACGACAAACGCAGCAGGAAACACATGAAGAAATAAGACAAAAACACGCAATAGGGCGAAACAAAGCTAATCTGCTACGGCATAAACAGTGTGGGAATGAAAGAAGACAAAAACAAAAGGGTCAGAGCACCACTAGCATGTACCCAGCCAACACAAGGAAGGTGGGCTCACGGTCAAAGGGATTCAGAGGGCATGGTTTGGTGGTGGGGAGAAAAATGTGGTCTATATTTGGTTTCCTGCCATGACTTCTTTTGGGAATATATCCTGCTGGAATGGTATCCTACCCAAAAGAAGTAATATATGGTTGGGACCATCTGATGCATGCTATAGAGCTAGGTAGTGAGGTAGCCCAATCTTTATCTTTGAACCAAGAGGTAGAGGTATATGGCAAGAACAAACAAAAGGGAATTTTGTCGCGAAATGAGTAGTGGTGCGCAGACGTGTACTGGAGCAATGGCAGTGGTCGGGGCAACCAATGGGTTGGTGGGTAGTCTTGAAAGTATGCTCACAACAAACCAAAAATAGTTGGTGAAGCCCTAGGGGTAAAAGAGAAAAATTCCATTGAATCAATTCACTATAAAAGAAGGAGCTGGCCATGGATAGGAAGGAGACCTGATGGAGACTGGGGGGAGAAGCACCTAAGGGAGAAAACCCATGGTAAGAGAATAGTAAGCACCTAGAGAGAGGGACCCAGGGAAAGGAAAGACCAAAAGATGGAACAATCCATGACAGGAGAGTAGTAAGCACCTAGAGAGAGGGACCCAGGAAAAGGAAAGACCAAAAGATGGAACAATCCACGACAGGAGAGTAGTAAGAAACTAAAAGTAAAAAAGAACGGAGAGAAAGAAAAGGAAGAAATAAAATGTGGCAGGAATAGGGGCATGCATCAATAGACTATCTTTTCCCTCCCTCTTAGCAAACCCACCCTTTGAAGTCTCCAAAAGTAATAGCTAGTAGTCATTTAGGCCTATTCTCTAAAATGTACAATTTTTATGGCAGGAGCTTATGATAAGGTTGTTCAAGTTGGAGTCTGGGTTTCTTCTTGGTTTACTTATTGTATGGGCAGATTCAATACTTGATTTTGATTGCAAATATATTTTATTTCTCTCATTATAACTTATATCTGTCGTATTTAGTCATCCTGCTGTAGCACGTTTTTATCACGTCTGTCGCATCAATTGTCTTGATGTGGTGTCTTTACTTGCTGTACTAGTTATTCTACTGTAGTACATTTTTATTATATTTACCGTGTTAACTATTATACAAGCTAAACCTTTCCTGCCAAAACTTTCTTCTTTATTTGTTATTATGTGTTTTTACTTTTGACACAAACTAATCATTATCCTGCCATAAGTATATATACATATATCTTTATTTACGAATATGTGTATATATTTGAGAATATGCTAACCCATTTAAACTAACATTTGTTTGATGGGTATTTTATTTGGGTTTTAGATTTGTTTGATGGATATTTTATTTGGGTTTTAGATTTGTTTATGTGCAGGAAGGGGAAAAGTATTTCTGCAATAAAAATGAAGAATAGTCATTCACACGGCAGAAGGCTTTAAAGTACAGCAGACGGCTTTAATGCACAGCAAAAGGCTTTATGGCAGGAGGCTTTACGACAGGAAGCTTTACTGCACAGCAGAAAGCTTTATTGCACAGCAGAAAGCTTTATTGCACAGCAAATAACTTCACTGCATAGTAGAAAGTTTTACTGCACGGTAGACGGTTTACTACACGGCAGAAAGTTTTGCTGCACAGCAGAAAAGTCAGACCTATGTTAGAAACTGGAGAAAAGTTCCTTTTGCTGCAAAAACGTCAATCCTGCGACAGAAACTAGTAGCAGCAGAAATAGAAAAATCAATCATGCGGCAGAAACTGGAGAAAAGTTCCTTCTGTGGCAGAAACAGAGGATAAGCCCACTTTACAGCGTCTTCCTTTGGACTTGGACTCAACGTTTGCGCATAAGTCGAAACAAATTGAGTTGCAGTTGGACCGATCTAACTCCCTTACTCAGAATATTTGGGCCTAGTATCGCAAGAGCCAGCCCAGCCCAATATAACAAAAAGGCCCACTACATTGGGCTCCTTCTTTCTTTTGACGTTCAAAATGACCATTAACACCAGTCTACCGTTTGCTATTGTGTATTTAAAACAAAAGGAGACCTCTAGTTAAAAAAAAATACTTGAGGTAAACTAAACCCATTTTTCTCTATATTATATTAACTACTCAAGAGTATCCCAAGATGTTTCTCTCCCCAACCCATACCTATCTTAACCCTCTTGTCTCTTACGTTTTGGGGGTGGGTTAGGAGTGGGTCATGGTGGTGGTGATCATTGTTGTAGGGTTAGGTGGGTTTTTGATACAGATTTCAGGCAAGTTACTTTATAGAAGAGTTATTTTATAATATTTTAATATGATTTATTGGAAAAATAAAGAATGAGATATAGAATGTGTTGTAAAAGTAAATGTATAAAATGAATAGAATGGTTTTTGATAATGCAACATGCATATTTTTTTATGCATAAGCAAATAAAAATGCTCTAAAACAAAGCTAACAAAACACTGTTAAGTGGGTCCACGGGACCTTCTTCTTCCAAGTAGAAGATAAATAGTAATGTGGCATAAGTGCATAACCATTGGCCGATAGGCATCTAGATTTAGAATTCTTTTTCCTCATAAGGGCTACGTTTCACCATATTATTTTAATTTAGAGAACTTTAATCTTGCCACTTGGCAAAAAGGAGCTCTTTTCTCTCTTTTTTTTCTTTTTTTTCTTTTTTTTTTTTTTGAGCAAAAAAAAAAGGGTGCTCTTTTCTAGTTTTGTTAGTTGGACTAAAACGGTAAAACCGACCATTTTCACTTTGGATAATGCTTTAGACGTTGTACTAAAATTTTAAGATAATGTTTGGATATTTGGACTAAAACCGACCTTAACGTGCATTAAAACGGTTCAATTTGACAAGGTCGGACATTTGCTGACATAAAAAAATTAACAAAGTTCCCATAAAAATAAAAAAATTAAATTAAAAAAGAAGGGAGAGAGAGAATTAACAACTTATATACACCAAAATATTTGTTCTTATAAATTGAAACTGTGAACAAAGAAAACAAAGCAAAAGCAAGACCAATGGTCCTGAAACTCCTGACATAATAATAGTAGTGTAAGTCTTCGACTTAAAACAGAAGACCATAACAAATTGAAAGTTGGTGACATATGTAATAGGAAAATCTTCAACTTAAAACAGAAGACTTCCAAACCACACAAATAAAAACCAATCCTGTACCCATTACTTATAGTCCTACACAACACAAGCTTCATTTCCATTGAACTTAAAACAAGCACTAAGCAGCAGATGGGGCATTAATGTAGTGACCAACAGTCTCGGACACTGCTGTCAAGAATCGTTTCAAGCCATTTTTCTCAACACCAGCTTTAGTCTTTACAGAAGCCAATGTGTTCTTGTAGTCCAATGACTCATCATTATATATGTCCCACCATTTCTTCACTAGCAACTTGATGTCTTCCCTGTCCATGTTCTCTTCCTCACCAGTGTACCTCCATGGCTTTGAGCCCTGTAAACCAATCAAAGACATATTTCATTAGTATTACATATTAAAAAACGAATTGAAATTCATTAAAATTTAAGAGTGTGGCTATAAACAAAACGGATACTCACATTAGCACAGTAGTGAACAACTTTAACTTTGTCAAACTCAATGTTTTCTGGATGACGCCATAACATGGCAAGTACAAGATTGTAAATTGGAGAGATTGGCTTGTAAATATCCTTGAAGAACATGTTCAAAAAGTCCTGAAAGAATCACAAATTATTTTAGTAAGGTACTATATATTACTAGTATTTACCTTAAAAAAAAAAAATAAAGTCAGATTTATGTGCTTCAAAGTCAATGAAGCACATCCACAACTTAATAGTCCAATAGTTAGAAAGTAGCTTGATACGAATCTATCAAATCAAGCCACATGACCTCCAAAATGGGTCATACAAAAGCAAGGAATTAATGTGACAATTACTGTGAAAACTGAGATTTACCTGCTCAGCAAAAGTTGTAGGAGTGGTAACTTGAAGGGTCTCAAGGAGTTCATGGTATGTGGATAGGTTAGGCTCATACACAAAGAAGCCAGCATTGAAGTACAGGGGAGGCTTGGGGCCAAGCTCAGCAGGCCAGTTAACCTTGTCAGGGCACTGCTGGCAATAGCCAATCTTGTGTTGCGGAGTGTGTCTCCAATTTTTCTCACAAAAGCAGTCCATAACACCATAGAAGTGGTTGTCCGGTAAGTCAAAGAGTTGATCAATGTTTTCAAACACTTGAATGTCTCCATCTAGGTAAATCATCTTGCTGTACTCCACAAACTGCACACAAAGAATTGGAATAATTCAATTGGATACCAAAAAATCCTATTAATTAAATCAAATAATTGAATAAAAAGAGATTAAATTATCTTATAAGTATATCGATCTCTTTGTCATTATATTTTCCCTTGTCACAATATTACATCAATTAAGTATAAAAAATTAATAAAAATAGGACAGATTACAAAATTTTCTTTAAAGATAAAGCATACCCTCAGACTAGATTAGGAAAATTCCTAAAACATGAAGGCTCTGTTGGGACCGAGTGAAATTGTACATTTTGAAGAGTTTTTCCCCAAATATTTAGAAGAAAGATGCACACTTTCTCATAAAAGCAGCCAAACTAGGCGTTATCTGCAACCGAACAGACTCTTGACACGAAATTACACAAATACCCTCACATGCATTTTTGACATAACACGTCAGAAGCCCACAGCCACAACACGGTTTCAAAGACAAACATCTTGTCACTCACAGAAAGCAGAAACTACGTGTAAGTAGTCACACATGCAAGCAAAGAATGGTAACATCAACTAATATACATACCTCCCAAATACGAAGCTTGGAGTAGTTGATGACATAGTAGGCCATGGCAAACTGGGTTTGGTTCTCAGGTGGGTACACAGGCTCAATCTCCCTAACTATGCACCCTTGTGAAACCAATATTTCACGGTGGTCCTCTGGGACATCAGGCAAAATAGCAACCACTAGAGGGTACTTGGTCTTGACCTTTCTCAGGCCCTTGGCTAAGCCAACCACACCTTTCACATAGTCACCATTACCAGCCAAAAAAGTGACATACGCCTTGCTAGGCATGCTAACGGGTTCGGTGGTAACAGTGGTGGTGGTGGTGATGTTAGGAGCCATTTGAAGTGGGATTTGAAAGAAAGTGAGATCTGAACAAAGGTTTGAGTGCGTGTGATTTGGTTTGAGAAGGATTTAGAGTGTTTGGCTAGTAAGAAAATGGGTTTCTCTAGGAAAAGTAGAAGAAGGGTGTATGTTTAAGGATTGTAAAGGTTGAGAAAGAAATGGGTTTTTGAGTGTTTTTGGTTTGGATGAGAGTAGGAGAGGAAATTTGTGTTTGCTTGAGAAGAAAAGTTTGTACTCAGAATGGTTTTTTGTGATGGACTTGGAGTGGTACCGGGGGTGTTTATATAGAGTTTGGGATTGATTTGATTATGGTAAAATATTGGGATTAATTGGTAATTAATAAAAAAATCTTTGTCGGTATGGAAAGAAAATTAAGCTAGATGTGGGTCCGATTGGTCCCACTTTTGCCAAGACCGTTTCAATAAGAACTAACAAGGAATCACCCGACACCCATTTTCAAAACGACGACGTAACTAGGAGTAATGGCTAATTCATGGTATCTTTGACCTCAAAATTTACGGTATGCGTTACTCAATCCCAGTGAAATTGGACTCCTACGTGTGGAATCGACCTAAATCTGATGGTTATAAAGAGGCTTCATGAATTGGACGGTGCACCAAATGTAGGGATAATAAATAATATATACTAGCCTCATGGACTCTGCATGCGTGATAATATTTTTTTATTTTTGTGTTTTGATATAACGTGGGGGTGGGGTAGTTTTTGTTTTTTGATAGGAACTATGGGTAATTTTTTTAGTTTTTAAGTTATAAGAACGTGGGGTAGTGGAAGTACGAAGGAACTTTTTAATAGGATTATTATTATTATTAGTATTTTCGTATAGAAGTAAGGGACGTGGGGTGGTTTTTCTTTTATAGGAATATTTTTAATTTTTTATTGATTTACTATTTTATCTCATGAAATAATGGTAAGTTAATTAAATTATGAGTATTTTTTATAGTAAAAAAAAGACAATAATTAACTTTTTGAATCTTATTAATATATACTAGTCTCTGAGCACATGCTTATGCGCGTGCTCAGAGACTCTTCTATTTTTTGGATAAATATTAATCATTTGTATTTATTATAATTTGGGATTTTTACTTTTTTTAATCACAAAAAAAAAACCTTCTAAAAAAAATTGAAAAAAAAGGAGAAAAGAAGAAACAAATACATCGCAATGAAATAAATAAGATAATAACATTTCCAATTTTATGACAAAATGAATACGTGGGGTGGATACTTTATAAGATAATAAGATTGGCTACTTTATAAGATAATAACATTTCCAATTTTAGTTTGCCCAAAATAAAAAAATAAAAAATAAAAAAACGGTGATTTTTAAGGTAAAAGTGATTTATGATAAGATTTCATATCAAATCAGATCCTTATATGATAAGGTTTCAATTTATTTATTTATTTATTTATTTTTGAGAGATAGATTCAACCTATGATAAGGTTGAACTAATTGAAACTCATGATAAGGTTTTATAGCTAAAAGTTAAAAAAAAAAAAAAAAATACTGAACCGCTAAAAAGTTTGTAATTATAGCATTCACAAATGTTTAAATCTCATATTCATGTGTGAAGAGACTTGTAATTTAATTAGTTGAATGATATATTCTGATATTTCCAATAAAGATATTTAAGGTTCAAATCTTTCTCCTCAGCTATCAAATCATAATAAAAATATATATTAAAAAAGGGTAAATTATAAATTTGGTCCTTAATCTTTATACCAAATGTCAATTTAGTTCCTAACATTTTAAATATGTCAATTTAGTCTCTAATCTTTTGGTATTGTGTCAAAATAGTCCTTACAATTAAGTGATTGATAGAGAATGCTTACATGAATAATAGTTAAAATAAAAAATTATTTTTATGCCAAATCAGATGACATGTGTACTAACATTAATTTGGAATTTTTTTTAAAGAACAGTTTATGTTAAAATTGGGATCTCAAAACCAATTTATGTTAATAAATCACTTACTCAAATCTTTACTCAAGCCTTGTGATAAAGACCGCAACTTTTTATGGACATCTATTTGGTTGCTGAGAAACTTGAGAAAAACAATGGAAACTACGGTCTTGAATATTTGTTTTGTGAGTTTTTCATGTTTTCAAAAATGGAAGGTTTTCTTCTACTGTGCCTGAGATAACTGAGCTATATATAGATCTACAATATGATTGATTAGGTTGAGATTGAAGTAATATTGTTTGGTAACTTTAAAGACAGGGATAAACGTATGGAATAAATCTATTAATTATAATCATTTTTCATTGCTGGTTAACCAAACACCAACTCCCAAGTGTTCTACGCTCAGAAGGAGAAAATCAAGCCAAAGAAAGTGAAGCACAAAAGCTTGCCGATTCCTTCTTTTCTTACAAGTTTGATTGCCAAAACCAACAAGAACTAACAAGTTATTCCAAAGCTTGAAGCTTTCTTGGTGACTCATAGTCTAACTGGAAAGCAATTGAGAGGTCCACATTCTTGACCTTGATGCTTTAGAATTCAGATGATCAAGGTCGCTTGTATGGGGTACAATGATTTTGAGATCCTAATTTTAACAAAAAACTTTTTTTTTTTTTTAAATAAAAATTTATTCTAAGTAACAATACACATGTCATCTAATGTGGCATAAAAATAATTTTTTATTTTGACAGTTAGCCACCTCAACATTTTCCATATATTATTTAAAGGCATGAACCATTTTGACACAATATCAAAAGGTTAGGGATTAAATTGACGCATTTGAAATATTAGGGACCAAATTGACATTTAATGTAAAGGTTAAGGACCAAACTTATAATTTACTCTAAAAAAAAATCTTCTATTCATACGTTGTAAGTGAACTAAGAAGAAACAACAACAACAACAAAAAACCTTAGTCCTAAATTTTAGGGTTGGTTATAAATTTTGGGCTTTGTAGAGCCTAGTTGTGTTTGATTCGGATGATAACCTGATTTGAAATAATGTTGCGTGATTTTTTAATGAGAGATTTTCTGAGGTTTAGTCCATGGAGTGGAGGCTTGGGCCGATAAACCTAAGCCGTAGCACTCATGGACAAGCCTCTTGGGGGTCTGTTTTGTAGCCCATTGTAAATCATGTGCGCAGAATATAGAAATTGTTGTTTTGGTGATTAGGGTTTTCTTGATGTCGTTTTTTAGAGAGAAAAAACTGTACTGTCGCACTTGTATTTTTCTTTTATAATAGTGAAATTCCTACAACTTTATGGACGTTGGCAAATTGCCGAATCACTTAAATACTATCTTATGCATGTAATTATTATTTTTTTTTTTTGGCGTATGTTTTCTCTATTTTGTTTCTCACATGTTTGGGAATTTCGTGTTAATTTCCTTCAATAAATCTACAGCAAATTAGTTAAGATTGGTCATGTGTATTCTTTTCCTCCATTCTATTCAATTTGAATTCATACTCTCTTTTATTTTCTTTATTGACATGTCTTTTTTTACTAATTCTACATATGCTATTTTTTTTCTTCCTTTACCCATTTTTGTTTCCCAATCTTAAATCAACTCAATATTTCTTATTGATGCATTAGTCGTTCTTCTTTAAACATGACCAAACCATCTCAAGCGACTTTATCTCATATTTTCATCGATGAAGACTAGGGGCAACGCTATACTATATTCAAGGGGTTCAAATGAACCCCCCAACTTCAGGAAAATAAAATTTATATATATAAAATATATATTTTTTGTTAGTTTGATACTTTAATTTATTCTTAAAAATATTTTTGCACACCCTGACTTAAATTTTGCACACCCTTATTACAAGTATTTCCAATTCTAGTAAAGAGTAAGTGTTTGTGAATTGTAAGTGTCACTCTTTTTTATAAATTTATATTATATGTGTAAGTGTGTCTAATATTGATTGTATGCATTACTTTTTGTTATAATATTATTTTTGTGATTTATGATGTGTGTGGATGTTTGTGTGTACAATATAAATATAATATAAATTTATATAATTTAATAATTAGAAAATAGAGATGGTTTGTTACATGTGTGTGTATTGTTATCATATTATAATAACTTTTTATTTTTTTTTATAAATTTAGTAAAATTCAAGAAAAAAAAAATGTAAAGTTAGGGATTGTCCAAGCATTTGATTGGTTAAGTAGACACATAAAGTCCGTTTGGATTGAACTTATTGTTGCTGAAAACTGAAAACACTGTATCAAAATAATTTTTAAATGTGTAAATAGTACCGTGGGACCCATTTTTAATATTTTTTATTGCGTGAACAGTGATGAACAGTGTCGCTACAGTGCTTCTCTGTCAAATTTGAACCGCGTGCAACCCCCAAAAAAAAAATGAGGAAAATGTGGACGCCTAAACGTAGACACCCAATCCAAACCCTCACATAGTATATCATTTTATGTATGAATGAGTATGGTTGTGAGCGTCAATAATTAATACAAAGCTAATGAGTTTAATTTAGTCATTTAGTTTAAAATATTTTTATAAAAACAATAAAAAATAGATAATAACAATTGCATAAAAATAAAAATGTTAGATAAACTTAACAAAATAAAATGGTCATAGGCTCATAGCTACCCACATTGACAATAGATACTCGTAATGAACTATTATATAACAATTCAAAATTTGTAAAACTTTGTATTATTATCATTTTTTTGTCGATAACTCGATATAGTTAAGTTCTTTTTTTATTAAAATTTTTTTAATGACCCCTCTAAACAAAATTCTTGGAGCCACCACTGATAGTGACCACTCATATCTTTAAGTAAATATCTTCATTTCAATATTATCTTTTGTGTATTTTTACTTATCCATCTTAACGTTTATATTTCACTTACAATTATTTTATAAATATGTTGCTTCTTAACAGCCTAACATTCAATACTATAAAGTTGGTCTTATAGTTGTTATTAAAAAGGTTATCAAAATAACTTTTCTATCTCTCTTTAATATAGAACATTCTTTTACCAATACACTTTAGTCTTCATCTTCAATTCCATTCAAGTGTATTTTGACTTTTATAGTGGAAAGAGATTGAGTACACTATTAGGTTTTTACTATCATCTTGTTAAAAATTGATTTCATGTAATTATAATAAGTATAATATTTGGTATCTATTACTTACACTCCACGTCTATATGTAATCTATAATATATATATAAAATTAAAGTCTTTAAATTTTTTTTAGACTTGGTTTCAAAAAATAATTTTGTAGACTTCTTTTAATATACAAACACATTCATAATAAATGTCTATTAATAATCACTACAATTATCAAATTATATATTAAAAAAAAATTAAAACATGAACCACACAAGTGAGCATCTGAAGAGAGAGAGAGAGAGAGTCTCTCCTCAACTCGGCTTCGACTTGAGCCTCTCTTCACCTTGTCAAAGGGCATTCTCTGTGCCTCTTATGAGGTTTTTTTTTCAGCCCTTTGTGGCAATGTTTTTCTTCCCCTACATAGGTCTTGAGCCCATTTTATGTGGCTATGTCTCTCCCGTTATAAGGTGGTTTCGATCCAGATTTACATTGAATCGGTTTAGATCTAAACTCCTTCACACCAAAAAGTTTGGATCTCAAGGCTAGATTTTTAGTACTAGATGGATTCCTACTCATGGATACCAAGCATCTATGTTTCACAACAAGGTGGGCTCTCTCTTATAGATATGACCCATTTGGTACTGTTGTTTAAATAACAGTTTTCAATGTTTAAACAACATAACACTTATTTCCACAATATTTTTTAACCTACACATATGTCCACAATACTTAAACAACGTTGCTAGAAATTTCTTACCATACGGGCCCGGTTTTTCCTAAGTTGCTTTGTTGGCTTTAAGGTGGATAATTGGAGAGGTGTTTTTTTTTTTTTTGGTCACTCAATTTGTATTTATTCTTCTATTGATTTTGATAAAGTTTTCTTGTATTTATATTGTAGTGTATATAAATTTTTCTTGAGAGTTTTGTTCTATACCAGCATATGCTACAAATGTGAATTTCTTTTACTTGTATATCTTTCACATGTATTATACGAGTTACTAGCCAGTGTTAAATTTATGGACAAATTCATATAAATAGGGTGACATAACAATATTATAGTCACTTTTTTGTTTTTTGGAATAATATCATATTTACCTATTTACTTGGATATAAAAATAAAACATTAATTCTGACAAAATTTTTTTTTAACTATTTTGTAATAAATTTCTAATAAACTAAAAATTTCAAGAACCCTTCTCTAATTTCAAAAGACATGTCACAATTTGTCAATAGTTTACTAGCGAACAAATCTGATGTATATTTCATTTTCTTTAAGAGCTTAGTTATATAATTTAGGCCTAACCATTAATATTTAATCAGTAGCTAATGGAAACTATGAAAATTGTGAATGCATAAGATTCTATTGTAAATGTTAGGGAAAAAAAAGATTCTATTTAAAATTTAAAATTGAATCCCAATTATTCAAGATATTTTTCTTGAATATGTCTTTCCGTTCGAAAAAGTGTTATTGATTTCATCTATGCATCCCGAGTCATGACCTTTTGAATCAATCATAGCTAGGATTAAGAGTTGTAGAATTTATCATAATCATTAGTTTTTCATTAAAATTCATGATAGTCATACCCAATTCTCAAACTTTGATAACTAGTATAATATATGTCATTTTTGAGTCTTTTGACTTCCTAGTGTGAATTAAAACCTCATCTAAGCAAACAAGTAACAAACTCACAATTTCCAAGATACCAATTGTCTTCTACACATGGGTGCGACTCTATGATACAAATTAAAAAAAAAAAAAAAGAGAGGTAAGATTACAAATTATTTTACAATTTTTTTTATCACAACTTTAACGTAATTATTACTTACACTTAAATCTACTATTTTTATTTTTACTAATCACACTCTGTCACATTACAGTTAAGAGAAGAAGTTGTGAAAAATTTTATAATTTAGATTTTTTAAAAAAGAAAATTAGAAATTCAACATCATGAAGCTTCCTTTGATTTTCTTCACTAACAAAAGGCAAACCCCATCATAGAAAATACATTTACTGCCGAGTGATCATAGCCGACGATGGCCTACCATGTTAGCAACAAGAAGAAGAAGCAACATCCTCTAATTACAACACACGAAACTCCCATAAAGTTGAAGCACGTAGACTCATTCTTGCAACACATGGCACTCCCATAGATATCTCTGTGTCATGTCAATGTTTTTCTTATTAAACAAAGCTAACTTGGTTACTACGCTAAAGGAGGGCAAAACAGTAAAACAGTCTTAAGTGGGTCCATGGAATTCTTCCACGTAGAAAATAAATAGCCATGTGGCATAACTTTGGACATCCATTTGATTTATAATTCTTTTTTACCTAGTGGGGCCACGTGTCACTATATTATTTAGAGGACTGATTCTTGCCATTTGGCAAAAGGGTTCACTTTTCTAGTTTTGTTAGTTGGTCGAAAAGTCTAGGACCTATCAAATATTAAATTAAGAACTTTTTTTGGGTCATGCAATAAATTAAAGATTACGAAATATGATAAAATATTGAATATGATAATGTTTTATGACTATGGACTGAAACCGACCATTTTACTTTGGATAATGTTTTGGACTTTGTAGTTTGTACTAAAACTTTATAAGATAATGTTTTGGAAATTTGGACTAAAACCGACCTAACGTGCATTAAAATGGTTGTAATTTGACTAAGGGACTACGTTCATGAGAATATTCCATCATATTCTTGGTGGGATTCTTCTATTCCTTGACACGTGGATGACTTTTATTAATATTTCTTTTTTATTTTTTTGAAGAAATTGTGGGTATTAAAAAGTCAAAAGAACTTAAAACAAATTAGGTGATAAATTGTTATTGGTTTTAGTTTAAACTTAGAGTCTATTTGAAAACAGTTTATTTAGCTGAAATTGAAATTTTTTTGCTGAAAAAGTACTGTAAATAAAGCTAAAATGTAGTTGAAATAATATAATGGACCCGTAAATAGTACCAAAAAATGCAATAGAACCCATGAATAGTAATAAAAGAAAAGTTGAATAGTAGCAAAAATAAGTTATATAGTAAAAAAAAAATTGGCTTTTTGTGTATCAATGGCAAACACAACCCTAATATTGAAATTACTTTTTTGTGTATCAATAATAACCATAATAGTCTACCATTTATAATTTGTTGTGAAAATGTTGTAGACATAACATTTCTTAAAATTCAAGAATATTCAGATTTCTATGTTTATTTTTTCTACTCAATCTCTCACTTTAATCCTTAATTATAGCCACTAATTTGTGACACTTAATTTTCATATATTTTACAATCTAAATCGTATGGACAATATTATAAAATATTTGGTGTAGTAACGGAAACAAAATAAGATTTCTTTCGTATCCCATGATGCAAATATTTTACCTTATTTACACTTTCGGTGATATAATACCATTTATTTTTTGCCATATCAGCACCTCCTAACAAAAAATTCTTAAACTGCATTGTAATATGTCATACATTCATCCTCAAACGGCCACGTCTTTTGAACTAAATTGGTTTGGTACAACAAATACACACTAAAATAAAGGCGTCACAAGGAAGTGTCTTATTCATATACCTATCCAAAGAAGAAAAATAAAGACATATGGATAGAATAGGATTAGGTCTTTCTTTTTGTTTGAGAAAGAGGATTTGGTAGTTGATGGAATGAAGGAGGCAACATTGTTTTTTCAGTATTTTTTAATGGACAAGTCATTACATGAGAAATTTTCAAAAAAGTAGTTCATAATTACTCAAATGGTAAATTGTTGCGTGTGTAGTGAGTAAATATACAAGTAATATTATTTCAGTCATAATTTATCACTTAACCGTTAACGTATCGTAAAAAAACAAGACTAAAAAAAAGGCACTTTGGTTTTGCTCTTTTTTAATAGATGGATTTGGATTGATCCCAAAGTATTTTAAATTTTGTTAAGGGCCCAAACTTGTCTTGAGTCATTCCTTTGGGCTCTGTCACCTTATATGTAACAAGCTTGTTGTAGATGGCTGCCTAAGATTGATTCATGGCCCAGAAAGAGCCAATGGGCCTAGCAGAGACAAGAGTTGAAGACAGTGAGGATCACTCTGATGCCTCCTGCTACTTTATTATTATTTGGAAATCCATATATCTGGATTGTGTTTAGGACGTAGGAACTAAGAAGGCTCACTCGGCCATTAGGATAAGAAGAAAGCTTGAATTGCTTGGGCTCTGACCCCTGTGTTGGCTTGTGGAAGCATGACGGAGCCGAGACTTGTAGTTAAGGGGACAACTTTATTGTTGATTGTGTGCTGCTAGAGGGCTTTTTTTTTGCTTGTGACTTTGATGCAAGTTGTTGGATAATGACAAAAATTTTGTTTATTTCGGTTAAAACTAGTTGATTGGACTTAATTTTTTTTAGCTTCACTATTTCTAATTTTTGTTGGGCTAATCTTTTTTGGCTTGTATATTTTATTTTAAATTTTAGATTTATAGATTTTTTTCATGGTCTTTAAAAGGAAAAAAAAATATGCTAGAGATAGAAACTATTTTACAAATTACTGATCGAGTGGTTAGTAAGTAAAAAAAAAATGGTGTAAGTGGTGAGTTTAGATACGAACTAATAAGAATTTACTATCTCAACAATTTGTAAAATTGTTGTAGAAAAATTTTTGGCTATAACATTACTTTTAAAAGAATCTACTCGTATGATATTTTTAAAAGAATCTATGATATTATTAAAGAGACAAAGTGTAATTTTAAAAAATAATATTGCTAAAATTAATACCTATGTATATACTAATATTTTAAAGAAAAAATTTGGGGGTGGGGGGAGGCAGTGCCATTGCTCCTCAAGTCGAAGGCTGGCTGCCCCTGTCCATGTGTGGAAGGCTGCACAGAACTCTGGGCCCAGCAAGATCAAGTAGGTGTCCAGAGAGCAAAATGGATGATGGGCTTTATATGTAGGATCGGAGCCCAGGCTCTGCACTAACAATGTGGCAAGAGTTTTGGCTCTTTTCCCCTCTCAATGCATGTCTTATCAGTCGTAAGAACCTCCCTAACATAACCACTTTCACGCCAAAGAGCCTAGTAGCTTAGTGGTATTTAGAGCGGCTCTACATTGATATCAGGTAGTCACAGGACCACCCTGACTTGGAAAACAAATAACTATTATATATAAATATTAACAAATTTATGAATTTTTTACATTTTAAATTTTTTTTTGACCATCCTAAATTTTGTTAGGCCACACATAATTAAACAGTGGACAAAGTTTAACAACAAACTTAGTTGTAGACTAATGCCACAACTCCATTTAATATTTTTTTTAGTGAATGTGAATTTTGACAAATTTACCGTTGGATTATATTTTTTTTCTTATATATTCTATGCTTGTAAAATATCAATAAAATAAAAATTCAATAATTATGTCATTCAATCAAATGTTTAAATTTTGAGTTTTTGTAGTCTAAAATTATACATAAAAAAAAATTTGATTGACATGAAATTTGACAAGTATTTTAAAAACATAAAAAACATGAAATTCAACTGTTAGATTTTTAAAATATATAGTCATGTTAATGTGTTTAGTGAGAGTTGTAGCCTTAGGCTACAACTAAGTTTGTAGTCAAACTTTATTATTAAAATTAAATCCCCTTAATAATATATTAGGTACTTACAAATAAAAAGGAAAAGCCCAAGAAAAATTTTATTGAATTAAAATTTTAAAAAAAGATGTAGCTTGTAACATTGATAATGAGACTATTATGCTACAATTTCAAAATAAGAAAACTTGTAGAAGAAAATCCTAATATTTTATGTGTTTGCGTGTTTTTTTTTTTTTTGTGAAAATGTAATTTTATTATATTTTGTATAATTTAAGTTTCATAAGGATTATCCTGAAATATTTTTTAGAGCCGCCACTGGTGGTATTTCCTGATTCCCTTTGTGAGGAGAACCTAGATTCGCAAATTCTTCTTCAAGTTTGTTGTGATTAATAGGTTGGAAACTAATAAGATCCATATGGGAAAATATTTTTTCTTTATGCATACAGCATACATAGAGACTTGAAACTAGTATGTGTAACTTTCAATTTTGCTTTTACTTATGATAACAATGTCCCATTACAAAACATGGCATTTGGTTAGTTATTCCTTCTGAACTTTGATTGGGAAATTGGATGAAAAGAGGAAACACCACAAAGGAATGAAAGAGAAGAATGGTCTAGCTCTGAAGAACAAGACTCTTGCCTAGAATCAAGTCATCTGTTGAAAAATCGGCCGCTTTCCTGAATGTTCCCCTACCAAAGTCTAAGTTGTAGGAGTCAGCAAGCCCTTCCACTAGGTCAAATTCTGGTTTCCACCCAAGCACACTTTTTGCTTTGTCGATTGATGCAAAGAAATGCTGCATTGCGTTAACAAAATGACGATACCATCATTAACAAGTGGCAAAGAAGGTGCCATATTAGTAAGATACAAATATGAGGTCCTTTTATGTATATCACAGGCTATTTATCAATTGGGCAAGACTTAGGTTAGTTTCTTAGATGTTGTATGTTTTTTTCCCAATGACAATTGAATCCAATGCAGCCATATATATATATATATATATATATTTTTTTTTTTTTTTTAAATTTAATAGAGGAACCTATGGTAAAGCACCTAAGGTTGCTTATGCCCTTATCTAAATTATTCACATTTTCAGCTATGTGTTCTATACGTCAACATGTACCTGATCACGGAATGGAAATGCCTTCTTTTTACCAAAATCAAATTCCTTAGGGTTGAAGTGAACGATCTCAGGCTCAGGAAATCCACCAGCCTGTCCCAAGTCAAAACAAATGAATAATAAATAACCAAAAGAAGAAAAGTACATGGAAGAAACTTTTCTACATATCAGCAAATCATAAAGTTCCTTAATTGTGTGTCCATTTTGCATATTGTTTGCAAGAATTACCTTTGCACATGCTCTTGCTAATCCATCAAAGGTGACGTACTTATCTCCAGAGATGTTGAAGACTTGCCTGCTCGCCTTTTCATTTCCAAGCACCTGAATAAAAGCTCTAGCCAAGTCCTGGATTGCAAAACTATGTCACATTAACATCTTCTCACATTCAAATACATTGAATTCTAAAAAGCTGTATATATTGTTCTACAAATTCTTAGCTCAAGAATATCATGTGCAACTTGCTAAAGGTGTGTTATCTACTTTTTTTGTAGTGGTAAGCTTCATACTCTTTGTGTGTTTTGAACTCACAATCTCATTCTCTACCAATTTTTATGAGATCAGGAAGTTTCATCTGAGCCAAAGCTCATGGGCGTGTTGTATACTTATGTGAGTTGTTGGAATTGCTTCAGCATGCTTGGGGCAATTGTCTAGACTACTGAACCTAGAGAGGCCAATACATATTATGATTGTAATTTATCTAACCTTAACATGACCGAGTTGTGTTATTTGAACCCCTGAGTTGGGAATTGGAATTGGACGACCAGCTTTCAATCGGTGGAAGAACCACTCTTCAACAGGATTGTAGTTCAGCGGTCCATAGATGTAGACTGGCCTTAGAGAAGTCCAATTAACACCCTTTGATGTTAGTAAGCTCTCTGTCTCAAGCTTTCCCTTGTGCCTGCTCTTTGGATCAACTGCATCAATCTATGGTCAAGGTACCAGCAAGTTAGAAAAGATATGGAAAATATTTTTTTTAAGGTAATCTAGAAAACAGAAATAAGTAAAAAAATAATAATAATAATAATAAACAAGTTGGAAATTGTGTTGTCATCTAGTGCAACCAATGAAGGCTTAATGATTGCATTCACATGGTCAAAATTATATTTGTCACACTAGAGATAAGGTTGTAAGTGATGCATCTGGGTTGAACAGAGATTGAGCTCCTAAAGTTCATTGGTTTAGAAGAGGGTTAAATCATTTGAAGCTGTCTTTTTCTCTAACTTTGACAATGCCTCTCCTTAAGTCTCTATCATTTGAAAATCTTCATATACATAAATTGTCTTTGATCTAAAAGGCTTGTTCCTTTTGGTGATTTTATAATCTCTTGTTACCCTCACTGCATTTATGGATACAAGTGAACATTAACCTAAGCAACACATTCCCTAACTTACCTCAAAGTGGGGTAGTAGATCAGACTTGAGATAAACACCAGCCGAAGAGCAGTAAATATACCTGAGAAGTAGTTAAATTTTAGGATGCACGCTAAAGAAATCTCCAAATTTAAAATGAAACATTTAAAATTGAGCACAAACTAGTCTTAAAATCAAGTCAAGACTAGCAACTTATTGCCAATGGAGATGGCAAGCTATCTAGTTTATTATCAATGTTTTGCTTATGCAGTAATATTAAGACCTAATGCTGCATGGTTTTATTCAAGATAATCTTCTTTCTATCATTGATTTGCTATAACCAGTCAGTTGCAAGTGAAAGATGAATATGCTTTAGTATGAATCACATAACAGATTTCAAAATTTAAAATAAAACATTTCATATTGAGCACAAACTAGTCTTAATCAAGTTCAAGACTAGTAACTTAATACCAATGGAGCATCCAAAGCTCATAATGAAAATATTAAATGTATGGTTAATTAGATTGTGTGAAATCTCCTTCCCAAGCTGCTGAGAACTTACTGTTCTAGCTTTGGTAGTGCATCCAAAATGGGTTCAACTTCCTCTGCCTCTCGTCCTGAAAAATTGCCCAAATTTAACAATTACTTAAAGCTGAAGAGTAAGAAATTGTGCTTCTGGTGATGAAAAGTTTTATCATAGTGGCAGGGTGCAGAAATGAGAATTTACACACCATTTATGTCATAAACAACATCAAAGCCTTCAGCTGAGAGGCTGGATTTCACAAATTCATAATCCTTCCTGTCTCCTTTCAAATGCAAGATCTAGCATTACAGTCAAGTTTAGTACCTACTCAGCACGGTAATTTATTTCTCCAAAGATGAAACTACTGAAACCAGAACCAGAAATTCAGACAGCATTTCATATTGGCTAATAGATATTTTCAATCCCAAGTGAAAGCATACCTTGGAAGAAAAATCAACAAAGTCCTTGTCAGATTCTCCTGGCAATTGTTGAGTGATGGGTGCTTTCCCTCTGGTAAACAAAGTCACCTGCCAAAAGTTAAACGTACCCTTAAAATTAACAAGGTGTCCCAGATTTCATTGAGCATCCATATAGTGATTATATGGATATATGCCAAAAGAGATTCAAAGCTATCAGAAACAGAAACATGGAAGGGAAACGGAACAAGAAAGAAGACAATGAAAAACAAAGGGGGAAAACTACCTGATGACCCTCTTTAACAAGGAGTCTAGACAAAAACACACCAATAAATCTGGTGCCTCCCATTATGAGAATTTTCTTGGCACTTGATGCTGAGACATGTAATGCTCCTTTCGGCTTCCATACCTTTCTTTTTAACTGTAACCGGAATTAGAAAGTTTGGAGATGCATTAGTTAGTATGATGCATAAGGAGGATGTGGAGATTTCAATTATGATAAGGAACAGCTCTATTGACTAATGTTTAAGACAAACCACTTCTCTATAGAAGTTGCTGTTGACAGACTTATGCTTGCATCATCACCAATCTTTTGTACACTGTGAATTTGTTGATACTATATAAAGTGATGGAAACTTGGAAAGCATTCAGTCTGTTCATTCAAATTGAACTAAAGCAAGTGCCATGATTGCAGATGTAGCCGGTCTGTTTGGTGATCCATATGTGAGCCTAGAATTATAGTTTCTTGCTAAGTCTGTAGTTGACAACTGTGTTCCAACAAAACCAGGCAAAACTTATAACTAAAAACACCAAACAATTTCAATATATATGTCATCCATTTCTATCTCCACTTTGTACAAAGATTTTTTGAGAAAGTGAAATTTATCAAGCACCCACCTAGAGAAAATATAAGAACAAAAGCTTATTGATGTACAGTCAATTTATACATAGACTTATGGCATAACCAATCAGAAGTCCTTCATTTTCCCAAGAATGAAAGGCATCCAAACTTATATTATATAGACACAAGGTCAATAGGTCATCCATTTCTCTCTCCACTTTGTACAAAAGATACTAGAGTGAAATTTACCGAGCATCCTCCTAAAGAAAATATAAGAACAGAAATGCTTATTGATATATAAATCAGTTTATTCATAAAATCATGGTATAACCAATCAGAAGTCCATTTTTTTCCAAGAAAGAAAGACATCCAAACTAATATCATGCACACACAAAGACACAATGTCAATATGTAATCCATTTCTCCCTTCACTTTGTACAAACTACAAAGATACTTGACAAAGTGAAATTTACCAAGCATATTGATTACTGATACATAATCAATTTATACATAGACTTATGGTATAAGTATAACCAATCAGAAGTCCTTCATTTTTCCAAGAAAAGTTATATTAAATACACACTAATAAAAATATAGGAGGAACCTGAATTTGAGATTGGAGTCTGGTGCCATTGAAGTCAGAGAGAGAAGAAGGAAGAAGAGAGAAAGAAGGTTGTTTTTGTTGCACCACCACCAACTTTGCCATGCCACCCAATATAGCCTATCCACCTTTTCTTGTTCTTGTGACTCTTGGGGACTGAACTTTTGAAGGATGTTTCTTTGCCCAGACATCACTTCTTTGGATTGGGTTTCTCTGAGTCCAGCAGTTAGGATAAGACAATGACCCACCTCACTCACATTGGTTGTATCCTTAACCTCTCATTTAAATCAACGGTCATTGCCTCCTCTTCTTATTAGTTCTTTCTGTTGACCTCTCTTGTGTACTAGAAACCAAAGAGAAACAGATTGAACCAAATTTCAAGCCCACTTGACATAGCTTTTCGGTTCCAAAATTCTGGATTTTGACATTGTAGTAATCTTAAAGCCCAAGAGGTTGTACCTAAAGGTAAACCCAATGACGAGATGACCAAGCCCATTTTCTAAATAATACCATTAAATGGTAAGCAAGTATTTTAGTACATTTTAAGTTTATACTTTGATCCCTAAGCTGGTATTCTTTTTTTCTTTTTCTTTTTTGAGAAACCCCGAAGCTGGTATTCAATTACGTTACTAGAAAGACAAGTCTCTTTCGATTGACGGTTGTAACAATGAATGCAACTTACTTTGTGAAGAAGTTCAAGTTCGTTTTAAAACTTTAAAAATTCAAGCTTACACCTAAAGCAAAACTCCATCTAAAGCTCCAACTTATCAATGTAACTAAAATACGTCAAACGTCAACAAGTTTGGCTTGGCTTTAATTTCGCTACGAGTCCTAGTTTAGATGGAATAACGAACAAATAAAGTTTGAATTTCTTTCAATTTATTTTGCGATAATTTATATGACTATTTATATACATATTTATTTATCACATGACCAATGATTTTTCTCTAGTAACTGTGAGGCCTGTTAATCTTTTGTTATGTTCATGAAGAAATAAATGGAAATTAAAATACTTGAAAGGCAAAACTACATTATTGGTTCTTGAAATTTACCCTGCGAGCATAATTGGTCCATCAAGTTTCAGGTGAGCACTTTTAGTCTATCAAGTTTAAAAAATGGGTTTTATTAATCCTTTTGTTAACTGAAGTTACTGTTAATGTCTTTGTGGCTAATGGAGCAATAATGTAACTAACTGAATAGTGACGTGATGTCTTTTTTTATTAGAAATTTACAAAACTCAAATAACACATCATAAATCCATAATCCAACACCTGAACAAGTCCCAAATGGGTTACCCAAATCAAATCTCCCAAATTACCTATGAGATCTACGATCAAAGAATATCACCGTTCACCATCACTCTTCAACGCTTTAAAACCACTTTGTTAGTTGTTGTTATGCATTTTTTTAATCTTTGTATTGCTTTTCATACGATTTGCAAATCCTTGTTTTTTTTTTTCCTTCTTTCCTTGCCTCGCCATTTCTATCTTCGTAAGTGTATACTTCTTTTCAATTCTTTAATACAATTATATCTTTTATCTCAACAAAAAAAGGAGAATCCCAAACTAGTATGAACGCACCACCAAAACAATAAAATGCTAAAACACAATTATGAAAAAAATGCCTACAATATGACATACACATAGTTTCGGAGAATTAGCCAAATGATGGTTCAACCGTTCAAGCATAAACACAAATAGATAGTGTGCATAACAATAACAAGAAGATCTAAAATTTCAAAGAAATAAATAATCTAATTTGAAGGACTGTGACTACGGAGAGAGAAAAAAGAGCAATATTTGAGGGATTGTATGGAGAGGTGAGGAAAAGCGGTGAGACATTGGTGGCTGTGCAAGCATGATGAAGCAGTAGTGGCTGTGGCAGACAACACTCGAAGAGCTAGAGCCAAAATGGGGTTTTCACCACTTAACGTCGCTATTGCTTTCGTGTGGAGGAGGATGACATTGCCGCCAGGCAATGGAGGCAGCATCACGACGTCACATAGAGGAGGATGATTGGGTCAGGAGAGATTTGGGGGCCGTTTGGTATAGGTTTTAAGCAACATTTTTCAATTTTTAAATAACATTACACGTATTTTCATATACTTTTTTACCCACATGTATTTTAAAAAAATACAAAAAAATACAAACAACATTGCTAGAACAACGTTACCAAACGGGCTCTTGATTTGGGTAACCCGTTAAGAACCAAATACGGTATGGGGAATTTGGGTTCTCTGAGGTGTTATTTGAGTTTTATATTTTTTTAATATAAAAAAATGCCATGTCACTATTTCGTTAGCTACATAAGTATTGACACTAATGGTAATTAAGAGAAGAATTAATAATGCTTATTTTATAAACTTGAGGGATTAAAAATACTTACTTGAAACTTGAGGGACCAATTATGTTCACTAGGTAAACTTTAGAGACCAATAATGTAGTTTCGCCTACTTGAAAATATATGGATATGTAGTATTGAATACCATACCATACCCTTAAAAAAAAAACCAAACCTTAGAACCTCTAGTTTTTTTTTTTTTTTTTTTTTTTTTTTTTTTTTTTTTTTGCATTAAAAAAAAAAATTCCTTTGATTTTTGATTTTGTTAACAATTTAACATCCTTCAATGACTATTCACTCATTTAGGAGGAGTCCTTCATTCTCTCACAACAAGTGTGACTGTGTGAGTTATGAGAGGAAGGAGGACTCTTATTATAAGAGTGAATAATTTCACATGATAAAAATCTTACCAAAGAAAAATGTAAAGATCCTAAAATGTAACCAAAAAAAAAAAAAAAAAACGGTGAGACAAAGCCTATTCATAGATTTTATCCACTTTACCTTTTTCTTTTTCTTCCTTTTTTTTTTTTTTTTTTTTTTGAGAAGAATTATCCACTTTACCTTAGCAAAAAAGATTGCAACAACATTATTGATTTTTTTTTTTCCAGGTAAAATAAACTATGTAGAATTGAGAAAATGTTTACATCTACGAATTGTGGTAGTTTTGATTATTATTATTATTTTTTTAACTTAAAAAGAGGATCTCTTGTTCTTTTATTTCGATTATGATCTATTAAATCATTCCACGACCATTAAGCAATCTCAATTAATCATATGAATAAATTCTGTCATATAGCCGATGGTACAAGGGAATGGTCAAATAAATTGTTATTCAATGACTCCTCTTATGTTTTTTACAAAAATATACAGAGTTCAAATACCTCTCTCCAATCTTCATTGTAATTATCAATTTTTTTTTTTAAAAGTGTTTTTAGAGTCTTTTTATTAACAAGAAGCCCTTAAGGACACAATATAATATGTCAATGGATACTAGATTAAATTTGTCAAAGGAATAATCAAGTGAGTCTCATTACATTAGAAAAAAGTAGCTAAAAATATACATTTTAACTAAATGTTGTTCGATCTATTACGTATTAATCACAAATCTACAACAAATCATGTCAACAGTGTGAAAAATATTGTGACTTGTGACCCAAAATTTAGAGAGGCATCATAAATTAGAGCCGAGAAAAATCAGTAATATTTTTATACTTCAGGGGCTATTCTGCAAATCTCAAAAAAATGTCGGATCTGCGAAAAGGAAACCCGGTCCAAGAAAGAAAAACGTTTTCCTTCTGAAAATCTCTCCCCATTTCAAGAGAGAGAAAGAGAGAGAGAGAGATTGATTTCCCAAAAGACCAAAACTTTTTGATTTCTCAAGCTTTTCCGGCATGGCCAGCGTGGATCTCAACCCGGTGAGTTGACTCACTTTCTTTTTATGTAATAGTATCTTTTTTCTCTCTATATTCATGGATGTAGATATGTGTATATGGTGAAAAATATGATTTTGGCGGGTAATTAGATCTGGGTTTTGGATTTGGGATTTGGGTTTTTTAGCTTACCCTTTTGTTTGATTGGTGATAAAGTTAATTATACATTTGGTTCTGATGGTATTGACAAAGAAAATAATAGGAAACTTGATGTAATTGTGGACTAAACACACACATAAACCTACAAATATATCGTGTTGTTTTAGCTGTAATTTAAAGACTAAGGAATTTACAGATTTATCTAATTGATTCAAATGTCTGAATTGGGTTGGTTGTGTGGGAAGTTTGGCTGTGCTGGGTTGTACATGTTGAGAATTTGTTAAAACTGTAATGGGGTTGCTTTTGGCTTCTGAGAAAATGAATGAAGGGAAAATAAGTTGGAATTGAAGAAGAGAGGTAATTGGATTTAGAAGAAATTTTTCATTGTTGACTTGCCAGGAAGGCATTCAAATTGACTTTTGTAGGGCTAATATAACTATTTGGCTTAGTTGGGGACAAACAGCAGTAAGACCATGAAATAAACTTGAAAGTTCAATCTCTAAGAGGGAAAATTTTCAGGTACTTTTGGCACAAGAAGAAGAACTATTTTTGAATCCCTTTCACATTATTAAGAAATAGTTCAATTTTGGTTGGACATTTGACATGGACTATAGAAATCTTTGTGATAATTGTTTTAAAAATTTCTAGTTTTGTTTATACAGGATCTTGGTAAGTCAGAGTAATGTTTAAATAGGCCTATTTAATTATTTTGGGCTTGTTTCAAAGATATTCTTCCCTTTAGATAATGCAATCTTACTCTCATGTGCAGACTGCAGTAGAAAATTATGCCAACCCGAAGACATGTTTCTTTCATGTTATTTTCAAGGTCTAGTATACCTGGTTATCTTCCTCTTTTCAGTTTTTTTTTTTTTTTTAAAAGAAAAATTTTATTTCAATGCATAAGCTCATTCTTTTTGAATTTGGCAGGCCGCTTCATTGGCGTTTTACATTCTTTCTGCCCTATTTGTTAGTAACTTTGTCATCATTTTTGTGGTGACTGTTCTTCTTGCTGCTCTTGATTTTTGGGTAGTCAAGAATGTGAGTGGTCGTATTTTAGTTGGGTTAAGGTGGTGGAATGAAATAAATGATCTTGGTGAAAGTGTATGGAAATTTGAATCTCTTGACCAAGAGGTTAGTATTACATCTTATGCTTTTCTCATGTCAACTTATCTTCACTTGGTCTCATCACCATCTATTAGTAGTCATGTTCAAGCCTTTTAAGAACATATACCATTTGTTGTCAGTTCTTGATTCTAATATATGATGGTTCTTTTTTGCTTTAGTCATTGGCCCGCATGAACAAGAAAGATTCATGGCTGTTCTGGTGGACCCTATACCTTACGGTAAGCAAGTACTATGATTTATTATAGCATTTCACAACCTACATAATTCCTTATTGTTTCTCAAAACCCGGGGGTGGGGGGGGAGTAGTTCATGTAGATCTACGCAAATCAAGAAAATGTGGAATGTTCCACTGCTAGATTTTAAATAATAAAGATCTGAAATTTTGTGCAATAACTGAATATGAATATTCTTGTAATTGGATTTGAAGATTAGAATTTAAAGCTGATAAGATTTTTAAAGTAAGTATTGCTGGGACCTTTCTGTTTGTAGTTTGGCTTTATTTTGTAGTTTGTTTCAGTATCTAAATCTGCTATTCTTTGATTTATAGGCGGCTCTGTGGATTGTGTTAGCAATATTCTCTCTCATAAGGCTTCAAGCTGATTATCTCCTTGTTATAGGAGTTTGTTTGACCCTCAGTATTGCAAATATTATTGGCTTCACCAAATGCCGAAAAGGTGTGCAAGCAGTTTATTTTCCAGAATTTTATAGCCTTCTAATATTAGTTGTTAAGTCTGACCTATAAAATATCTCTTTCCTAAATGAGTTAATATTGGATTTTCAATAGTAAGCTATCATATCTTACCCAAAAAAAAAATCATATTAATCAATATTTTTGTGGAAGATAATTATCCTTAGTAGGAGGTTTTTCCTTTTTTTTTTTTTGGGGGGGGGGGGGGGGTGGGTGAATGGGGCTTGGTGGTTTACATGAGACTTAGAATTTCAACATAAGATTTTACTCATTATTCAATCAAAAATCCATGGCCTGAAAGAATTATGTTTAGGTTTGAAGCAGTGTGTTGGTTTATGACTTCATGATGAGTTGAGCTTAAATTATTCTAGTAAGCAAGCAAAGATCCCGTTATGATTTTTGTGTCTCACATGGATTAAGTATAAGCTTAACCATGTGTTTATAAGCTCTTGGGCACCCTCCCCTTGCAAGCCGGTTTTCAAGGGTGAATTCTACTCTTAGGTTTGTAACATTTGGTATGGATGAGCCACCTTCTCTGGAAAGGAATAGTGACAAGCCATGTCACTTGGAACGAAACTGGTTGCCTTAGTGGAGCCACTAAAAAGAGAAAGGGCTACCAACAGGTCAATGTCGCTAGTATGTTATGATCCTAATGTCCCACATGGATTAAGTATAAGTTTAATCATGTGTTTATAAGCTCTTGGGCACCCTCTCCTTGCAAGCCGGTTTTCAAGGGTAAGTTCTAACTTATTGTCTTGAAAGGGAAAAGATGATTAATTTTCTCAAAGTCTATTTTGGCACAACTCTTTAATAAAAGAGTGGGGGTATTTCTGAATTCCTCTTGAGCTTTGTACTTGTGTATGCATCAACATATAGCTCTGCGTTCTTTTTCTCAAAAGGATTTTGGATTAGACTATGCAACATTTACAATGCTACGGCTCAAAATGCCCCAAAAATAAGTTAGGAAGTTTATTACTAGAAGCTATTACATGAATTCAAAATAATGTTCCTATAAATGCAATCATCTTGATATACCCATTTGAAACATAAGTGGAACACAAAGGAGTGATTTAATGAGTACAAAAATTACAGCTGCAACTTTAAGCATTATTGCCACCTTTTATCATTTGTAGATACTTATCTATCTTGTGATCTAACTATTCATATCTTTTGAAGATCTAACATTTACAATGAAAAACACATGGTGTTCCTTTTCAGATGCTAAGCAAAAGATTCAACAATTTGCTTCTCAGACCATTGCATCTCAGTTCTCATCCACCATACAATCAGCATTCAGTGTTGTCTGAATCATTCACTGGGGAAGATGGAAATAAAAGGGAAATGCACTTGTGAGAGATTTTGAGAAGTGGAAGAGTCATGTAAATGCTCATTATAATGGCCATTAATTGGAATCCTATTGAACTGTGTTATGGTATAGACGACAGCAGCTTAGAAATTTTGTTTGACTTCTATTTTTTGGTAAAAAATCTCTAATGGTTTGTATAATTGTATTGAGAGCATACGAAATGCAGTAGTAGAAAGATGAGATGCTAGTTTGCCTGTAAATTGTTTGCTTATTTCAGTTTTGGGTTGTAATGAGGCCGAGGGCCTGGTCATGACTCATTATGCAAGACTTTTATCTGCCATTCTGCCTTGCGTTCTCATATGGCGGCTGCTTTCATTGGAACCCTCTAGGCAAAAGTTAGCCCAACCTTGTGATCATTGGCATCAAATCTGTTGGGGAGGTATCACAGCAACTCTACATATATTTGTGCTGTAAGTTTAGGCTTAGCAATATCAAAAAGTACCAACTCTACAACTAACCATGAAATGACAACTAAAATTGGGGACAACTTAACTATGAAATGCAACACTTTTCCCTAAAACTAAATCATCAATTTCATATATATAAAGAGGATAGAGGGGTGGGGGGGGGGTGTTAAGGGTTTCACTAAACCAATTAAACACACAAGGACAATGTAAAGGAAGCAATAATTTACATGAGTAGGAGGAGCAAAATGAACAATAAAAGCCTTTTCTCTTGCTCGTGTTGTTATCTACCAAGCTTCTTTTGTAATCTAAGAGGAAAGATTCCCACCTCCTCCATTCCAGATGTTGTTTTGTTCCCTTCAGAAGGGGATTGTGACTCCTCCTCTCACTTGTTCTTGATTTTTTTTTTTTTTTAATATTAAATATTCCTCATTATTTAGGAAAAAAGGGAAAAGTATTTATATCTGTATAGTTTAATTGATAAAATCAAATACGAAAATCAACCCATTAGTTGAATTCATTTACAATATTGATTAAGCAAGATTCAGGCACTTTCATTATTAAAAAAAAAAAAAAAAGGTTTAGCGGCACAAAAATGTTCATAATTTTTATTTTTTTATAATTGTGAAATGTCATTTCATAATTAATATTAATAAAAATGATATTAGTAATGCATCTATATAAAAATGTTTTTTTTTAATCATAACTTTCCACCATTAACCCTTGTGAGAAAGTGTGAAAATTTTGTATCGTTACTCCTATTTTTTCTTTGCCCTTTCAAAACCAAGTCTTACTTGTCTTTAATACTTAATTAATAAAAGATAATTTTTTAAGTACAAATGGTTCCTTTTTTTTTTTTTAGACCTTTTTTTCTTCAATTATAATTAAATAAAAAATTTTAAAAAATTATAATATAAATAATTCTTATATAAAAATATTTTTTTTATACAATTTTATAAAAACTAAGGAAGGATAAAATAAATATTAAAAAAAAGAAAAAAGAAAAAAAAAAAAAGAAGGACAAAAGGGCCAACCTCTGAGAACTTATTACTCTGGCAGTGCTGATCCGTTGTCCATCCGCATAAACACGTCTTATAATTGAAAATCAAAATTTTTTCATCGTAATATATTCATTCCCACATTTCCTACACAATAGAAAGGCCAAAAGAATTGCTCATAGGCATAGCTGAAAACAACACAACACTAAACAACGCCCCCATTTCAACTTGCTCGTAATTCTTCTGGTAAAGAGAGAGATGTTGCAGTGCATATTTCTTCTATCGGATTCTGGGTAAGACCCATTTTTTCTTTTTTACTTTCAAGCAGTTTCAAATTCCAAGCTTCTTTAGATTTATTGGCTACAAAGACTAAGACTTGGCAAATCATACAAACCCCATAAAAGTTTTTGGATTTCAAAATCTTTTTTCTGATGTCTGTGTGTTTTCTTTTGGTGAATGATTGTTAGTTCTTTGATGGGTCTGAGTTGTAAAGACTGGTTTTTTCAATTTTTTTTGTGAATTTTGGATTGCACAGAGAGGTAATGCTTGAGAAACAGCTGACTGGGCATCGAGTGGATCGGTCTATATGTGATTGGTTTTGGGGGCAGGCCATTTCTCAAGGTGATTCCTTCAAGGTACCTGTAAATTACTTTCTTTTTTTGTTGTTGTTATTCTTGGATAGATTTATGTTCTTCTTTTGGTTTCTGGATTTATTTTATCATCAAAATTCAGCTTTGTGAATAGTTTGAGCTGGATTTAGTTGTTTTCTGTGTTTGGTTTTCTGATCTCTTTGAATTCAAAGTTTCTGAACAAGGTTTGCTTCATTTTTAGATTCTAATTTCTGGGTGTCAATGTCAATTAATTACTGTTTATTTGTTAGTTTAGGTGGTATGTGCATACTGTGTTTGTGTTTTTGTACTGTGTTTGGAATTTGATATTAGAATTTATGCTTGTTTTATGAAATTTTTTCTTTATATTAACATTGTGATTTCAGGAGTTTAATTTTTTTTAGTTTTGCAAATAATTCTAGTTGACATGGTTGCCTTTTGTGTATGTTAGTCATGTCTTTTAAAATGTGTTGTTTTTGTAATAATTTTTTTTTTGGTTTTCTTGAATTCTTAGCTTTGTGCTTTATTCGAGATGTGTGAATTCTGGTTCTCAACTTCACATTATAATAGTTTTTGTTTGTTGTCCCTCCTTTTGAACTTTATTTTCTGTTTGTATATAGCTACAACCAGTAATTGCATCACCAACTCATTATCTATTCCAAGTTGTTCGCGAAGGGATCACATTTTTGGCTTGCACGCAAGTTGAGATGCCGCCTTTGATGGCCATTGAGGTAGATTTTCTAGTTGTCTAACGTTTTTGATAAATACTTTCTTTTTGGGTGCATTGAATGAATTAGAGTTTCTTCACCTTCAACCATCGTTTTTAGTTTCTTTGCAGAGTAGCTGATGTACTCTCAGATTATCTTGGAGGTTTGAATGAAGATGTGATAAAGGATAACTTTGTCATTGTATATGAGGTACGTTTATCGAATAAACCTTCTGGTGATTGTTATTTTTGGTGATATCATTAGAGTTGGTCTTCAGTAGATTTGTATGTACGTTTGTTGCAAGGATGGGTTTTATGTTGACAAGTGTAATCTATGTGGGATTCTCATACTTAACTTGAATTTGGATTTAGAGTTCGAAAAAATGCAGAAAAAAGTTATCATTCATTAGGTGATGGATTTGTTTTTCGATACATGTTCTGTTTAGTGGTTAGAATATGGACTATTCGTTGAGGTTAATATTGTCACTCTCCTCTGAGGAGGTAGCATCTTTTAACTTGATATTGTAAATTTTCTTTTTATGGTTCAAAAGAAAGGCATAGAGGAAACAGCTCAATTCTCCACTTTAGAATTGGTTAAAAATATTATCTTTTGAATGGCCAGATATCCAAAAAGTAGAAACCATACTGCTGATTTGGGTTAACTTCTCTGCATTTTAAATGATCAAACTAAAGAGATAATCATATTATTGATAAATGAAGCTTCTTTATAATTTTTATTAAAAAATAAAGCTTCTTTATAATTGGATATTCTATTTATAAATCTCTAATTTTTCTAATTGTCTTTTCAGATTGTTCCCCATTCATCTGTGTTACTGTTAATTTTCATCATTTAGGTTCTTTCTCACTGTTTTAGATTTTTCATGGGTTGAATACACCATGTCTGTTTGTACTTGCAGCTTCTGGATGAGATGATAGACAATGGCTTCCCCCTAACTACAGAGCCTAACATACTGAGAGAGATGATAGCCCAGCCAAACATTGTTAGCAAAATGTTGAGTGTTGTGACTGGTAATAGTTCCAATGTCAGTGAAACACTTCCAGGTGCAACAGCATCCTGTGTTCCATGGAGAACTTCAGACCCAAAATATGCTAATAATGAAGTTTATGTTGATCTTGTTGAAGAAATGGATGCAACTATTAACAGGTATGAGAGTAGGTTTGGCTTAAACATGGCTTCTTCAAGTGATACTTTATTTGATGATTCGGATATGGAGAATTATGCTTTTACTTTTAGACTTCTGGAAATATGAGATTTGATTAGTTTCCATCCACTTGAAATGTCAATTCTAGAACAATAGAATAATTTGCTGCACTTGGATTCAGCCAGAGAAATATTATTGGTATGTTAGATAGGGCAACGCCTTTTCTTGGTAATTGATGAAACATTGTTGTTTACCTTTTGTTTTAAAGTGTATCATCTTCCATCACATTCCTTTTTTGAACATTCAAATAGTTTTGCATCTTCATGTTGCTTATGCAAGTTTTTGAATATGATAATAACTGACTTTTTCAGATCTAAATGTCAGCATTTGGTGGTTACATTGACTATGGGAGTCCCACATATGTCTTGTAGAAACTTTCTTATTTAGTAGTTAGAACAGTATGGTATGTTTGATATATCTATGCTGATTTGTTTTGCACTTGAGGTGTGCTAAGTAATATTCTTTTTGTTCCTTAAAAATAAGTAATATTCTGTTTGTGAATTATACTCAGGGATGGAGTCCTGGTGAAATGCGAGATTTATGGTGAAGTTCAAGTGAACTCCCATCTCTCAGGTCTTCCCGATTTAGCTCTTTCATTCGCAAACCCTTCCATCTTGGATGATGTGAGATTCCATCCCTGTGTTCGGTTTCGACCTTGGGAGTCCCATCAAATTCTATCATTTGTGCCTCCTGATGGACAGTTTAAGCTCATGAGTTACAGGTGTGTTTCGTTGATGAGATACTGCAGTGGAGTTCTGCTGTAGACTGTAGTTTTTAGCTTTTACTTACAAGGGTTATATTAATTGTGTACCCGAAAGAAATGTATATGGGTGTCATAGGTGGGTTTGGGGAAGCAAAGCAAGGACGATCACACTTTTTATAATCTGCCACTTAGTTCTTGTATATGAGTATTTTAGTTTAAAAAATCGTTTTTCTTTGTACAGGGTTAAAAAGTTGAAGAGTACTCCCATATATGTAAAACCGCAGCTAACATCCGATGCAGGAACATGTCGTGTCAATGTGATGGTTGGAATACGAAACGATCCTGGAAAGACAATCGACTCAATAACCATACAATTTAAACTGCCTCCTTGCATTTTATCTGCTGATCTGACTTCAAATCATGGGACAGTAAATATCCTCACTAATAAGGTACCCTATGTTTTCATCTTGTTACTTATATCATTTGGTGTAAAACTTACTTGTTCATGTATTTTCTAGAGGGAAGAGATGGTTTTCCATGTATTTTCTCATGGTTTGTTTTGTTCATTATAGATAAGACTAAAAAAGTACACTTTTGGCCCTTAAGGTTTGGGGTTGTTATAATTTAGACCCTTTCAAAATTTATATTTAGGCCCCTTCATATTTGATTCCATTTTCATATTCGCTCTACTGTGCATTTCCGTTAGTAATTGGACTATTAAGTGCCAGATAAGTGGTGTTCATTAAAACACATCACCAATATAATGTCAGGTATCACTAGATTACTAACAGAAATGGATGGTAGGGACATACGAAAACGGAATCAAACATGAATGGTCAAAATGAAAACAAACCCAAACTTTAAGGGCCAAAAACTCAGAAGTGTACTTTATTCTTGTAGATAACATGATTTCACTTGTCTGGAATATAAGAATATGTGTCACCACTGCTGCTTAGATGAGTAGTTAGATTTCTGATAATGGTATTTCCTGTTTGCATTTATAAAATTCCTAGTTTCTTCTTCTTCTTCTTCTTCTTCTTCTTCTTCTTTTAGTTTTATTTTTATTTTTTTATAATAATAATAATTATTATTTTTTGTATGAATGAGAATTTTTATTAAACAGAAACAAGATACAAACAACTGAACTACTCAAAAGCCCACTAGCAGCAATGAGCTCCAGACCCAAAGATAAACCAGCTATCCTTACACTTAAAAGAATAGAAAAAGGGATTCACAAACTCTACTATAGAGCACCCTGTTCATGATAGAATTTTTAACATTCTTGCATAAAACTCCTAGGTTAAGGATTTAAGAGACATTTTTTATGAATTTTCTTTTGTTGGAATTTGATTATGTATAGTTGGTGTGCTTCTGCAGACGTGCTCCTGGTCAATTGGACGGATTCCAAAGGACAAAGCCCCTTCAATGTCTGGAACTTTTGTTCTTGAGACAGGGTTAGAGCGTCTTCATGTATTTCCCACATTTCAAGCGTCATTTAGAATTATGGGTGTTGCCCTCTCTGGCCTGCAGATAGATAAACTGGATCTAAAGAATCTACCTAATCGTCCCTACAAAGGATTTCGAGCTCTCACACGTGCAGGGGAATTTGAAGTTAGGTCATGATTTCAAATTGTCACACCAATCATTTTTAAATTGTGATGTGTTTTAGGGTAAAGATAGTTGCCATGTATACAATGTTGTGGTGTCATTGGAATTTCAAGCAATTACTTCATTTTTTATATAGCACATTTGGTTGGTTGGTGGTTAGGACTTGGGAGAGTGATTTAAACTTGAGTTGATTTTGTTGTACTAACAACATGCCTTGTCATAGAGATATAATATGAGTAAGTGATATGAAAAGGGAAATTAAGGAGCAGAATGGCAAGACTGTTTTCAATAGCTTGGGGTTTATGAAGTTTATTTGAGTGTATATATGTGAGTGAGAGTAGTATTGATCTATTTGGTTAAAGATGATGTCCACGTGAATATTGTGGTATGCTACTACTTCAGAGTCTCAGACACACCGCTTGATCTACCATGTTTCAAAATCAACACTTTTATAAGTGCTGATGAAATAGTTGTTCACTACTGTTAAAAAGGATTGGATCGTTACTAATAGTGAGAAAATGTACAGAATAGAAGAATGTAGCCATGTAGGAGATACAGATAAACTCTTTGTTGATGTGGCTCCTCCTTGATGTGGCATTTTCTACATAAATATCATAGAAATAATATTTATTTAATTTTTTATATTATAAGATTTTATTTAAAATTCATTTTTCTATGCAAAATTACCATTGCATCAATTTATATCATAGTTATTTATCCCTTAGGTTTTGTTAACTTCTACTTTTCAATTGAGAATATAACTATTTCACTAATATTCTTGTGATATAATTACTTTTAATTAATATTTTGAAAAACTTCTTTTCACATAAACAATTGCAACTGGTATTAATTTGTTAATAAAACTTCATAAGTGATAATGCATTTGACAAAGAATTTTCTTTTTATATAATAAAAAAAATTTATATTTCAACTTTCAACATCATTATAATTATTTTCATTGTTATCTTTTTGTTGTATTATTTTACTATTTACTCTTTTTGGATGAACTCTCGTTTATTTGTGAGATTTCATATAAATTTTATCTTATATTTTAGAATCCTAGTAATAGATATATCAAGAGATCTTATATGAGATTAAGCGATATTTTTGGCTGAAGAAGAAAGGTTTTGACACTGCCCTAATGGTTTGTAAAATATGCAGTAGTGGAAGGGAAAAGGAGATTTCTCAAAACACCAGTTCCTTTTGGCATCACAAAGGTCAGCAATTTTTCTTGTTTCATTTTCCTTACAAGGGGGCCTTCAATGAATCCTCGAGCACCCCTCTTACCCAACCGATTGTCATACCAAAGGCTTTTACAACCTCACTCTGCTGACTAATCCGGAAGGTCCTTATCTAAAGAGAAGTTTATGACAACGATTACCAATGTCTAGCCATAGCAGAAATGTGGGAATCTAGTAGAACCTATCAATGGCAAATGGATATATGAAACCATACCAATATATGCTTAACTCACCAAAAGAATAAAACAAGTTTGTACTAAGCGATCTTATCTCCTTTCTTACGATCACAAATTATTATGGAGATAAAGGGTAAGCGTTGGTTTTTGCCTTGAGTATATGATACATTTTTCATATGAACAATTGCATTCATGTGTTTCAAAATCATGAAACCCAAAGCCATTTTAGCTAGCAATACTAGAAAAAAGAAAATGACCATAATCACGGATGACTACCACAAATAAGTATATTTCCAAGTTACTTACAATAACAGCCTCCACGGCTGGACCTTTTATGAATCAAGCACGGTCATAAGGCTAGCAAAATTTTTCAAGTTAAACATAGTGACTACGGCTAGATCTTCTACAGACTTTAGCAAGATATATTTTCACGATTAAATAAACAATGCAAAGTCACTCTTCAAACTAATCACAACTTAGCTAAATAAAACACACACACACACACACACACACACACACACACACACACAAGACAAACCAAGGAAAGAAGGTTTTTAGAAAATGATTAATACAACCCAAATAACTACTAGAAAATGAAGAGGAGTCAAAAGGCATTATTCAAACAAGCCACTGCCAAAGGTTTCTGCAGAAGATGAAGTACCGATGGAAGACATATACTTCATGATCTCATCTCTTTGGCTTGTCAAAGAAGACAGTTCATCAACAAGCAATGCAATGGTCTCCTGAACTTTAGCTCTCCTCGCTTCAAGCTCCTTCAATTTCTTCTCACTACTACGAGCAAGACATGGTCCAACCGCAGAACGAACGTGGTCAAGTATAAACTGCACATCAAATCCCATGACCAATAGGTCCTTAAGTGCATTTTTCCACTCGAGCACGCGTTTCAAATTTGAGCTATCAAGACAAGTGCGCTGCATATCTAATAGGACGGCAACAAGCAGCTGGAACATCAGCCCTCTCATGGGAGCACCTACCCTGCATCCAGCCATGAAGTTGGGATGCCTCTTCACGATATCCTCAAGTAATGATAGACCTTCTGCAGGGACATCAGACATCTGAAACCTTGCCACACTGCCTGAAAGATGAAAGAAATGTGAAGGATAGTTGTCATTCTTTCCATCTTCATCAAACTGTCTCAGGAACTCTTGGAGATTGGTCCTTCGTGAATGGAATTGCCATCAAAAGATTCTCCTCCGGTCACTGCCAAGTAAAATATTGATGTCATACGTCCAACAATAACACAGGAAAAGAACAATTAAGAAAGACTTAATCCTAGAAATCTAAATGACCCAAGATCAACACTGGGAATCACACAAGGCATACCTGAGGAACCTTCGCTTGGTGACGCACCATGCAAGGATAGGGGGCTAACAGGGCTATGGCTGGATCCTCTAGGAACAGTTTCTCCAGCTGGGTCAGCATCAACAGGAACCTTGTTGGTATCCACTGCATCTTTTGGCAGCGACACATAAAGTAAAAACACCAGCACAGGAAATGATAATTGTTTAATTTTGCATATCTATATCAAAGAGCATTACCATACTTATTTTGTGTTAATTCATATATAAACATGTTTTGAATAATGTTCAATAATTAATTTTGTGCTTAAAATGAGTTTTAATACATGGATATATATATATATATAGATATTTAATATATAAGAATGGAATTGATTCTAGCAAGATTTACCAAGAAAGACATAAGAGAATTTGTGTAACAAAGAAAGCTAATGGACTAAATTTTGACAAGGGCCATAATGAAATTAAAGAAGGTCAACCCAATTTAATTTTAGCACAAATGTGCAAGGAATCAAAGGAATTTTGCACCGAGTCCAAGTCAAATTCAAATAATTAGGATTTCAGCTTGTGCAAACCTTACTATTTTGGGCATAACTTTCAACTTAGATATTAAAATTGAAGTGATTCAAGTTGGACTAAAAAGATATTTCAAAGGGTTACAACTTTATAGTTAGTGAAAATTCCAAATTCTAATGTTTAAGAGGTCAAAAAGCGCAGTTAAGTAGGGCCAGAAAATTAAGGATTTTTCCTACAAAAAGTTACTTGTATTAGGGTGTCATCTCGGTCTCCTACCTTATGGGCCTTTGGCAAATCCATGTGGAAATCCATGTGGAGTAAGCAAGCATCAGCATACCTTTACTAAATAGGAAAGAATACCAAATAGCTTTGTTGATAAGACATTTCTTTCTTTAAACCCAAAGATCTAATCAAAACTTAATTGCTAAACAATGCATTTTGTCCAGCATTCTGCATACCTTTACTAAATAGGAAAGAATGCCAAATTGCTGAAGGGAAGTGGACTTGCTATCTTTAGCTAAGAGAGAGTCAAGAACCTTTGTTGATTGGTCCATACCTCTTTCATCTCTACCAACCCTTTTATGGGACTAACAAGAAAGGGTGGCACCTAAACAAGAAATCTAGCTATAATTAGATACTCACAACAACTTTAAAAATACTTCACCCTTTCTCTTTCCCTAAAACTCACTTATCCACTCACTCAACCTCCTAGATCCAACCTTCATTAGAATCATATAACATCCCATCACATAACCATCTTCTTAAGTATGTCTTGTCAAAGTGGAAGCTTGCTTAAATACTGCCGCATTATTGAGCATATACATGTAAGTAAAGTCTCATATTGAATAATGATAAGAATAATAAGGGTTAATATAACATAATGTGAATCATAATATAATCAGATTAAGGCCTGGATGAGACCTATCATGAGACCTATCCAAGCATGATTGTTTGGGCCTTGGGCTGAACAAAGCAAATGCACATTGGTAACAGCCGTACTTTTTCTTTGGTCCAACCCAACGTTGAGTTGCAGGCTAGCTCCCAAAATCATCATTGCACAAAACTCTACCCGACAAGACATTAACAATGCAAAAAAAAGCAAACGTAACCAGCACAAGAGAAAACAGTTCAGTGTAATAATACTACCTGGATATATTTGGCCTCTTTTCCTCAAGGGGTTTCCTATTTTCTTCGACAGTGGATACGGATTGAAGTCGGAGACATCATTCATAGAGGAACGGGCCATTGAAGACAAACCCAAATCAAACTCATCACCAGCAATTGAGTCAATTTCCAAATTTGGCTCACCCAAACTGAAGTCAGACCCATTTTCCATAACCATTGGAAGCTCTGAATAATAATTTTCATGGTTGATAACAGAACTCTGAAGACCGCCACAAATACATTTCACATGGACCCCTAAACTTGCAATGGTAGGAGCGATTACTCCGCCAGTTTCGCTAGTCCAAGAAGAGATCTTACATGAAATTTCAACATGATTCCGATCTCCTTGAATGTAGTTTCCAAAAATATGCTGCATTAACCTATGAGATGCACCGTAAAACCACCGATTATCACGACGGAAATTATCAAAGAGTTCCTCTATGAGTGTTTGTTTATGACCATTGGTGAAAACATCAACAACACAAACATAACTGTATGAATTTTCATCCTCCAAACAAAAAACAATACAAAGAGCAAATGTCGGAAATTCTGGACCAACCCACAATGATATCAAACTTTTAGCGCTTTGATGGTTGAACCACTTTGGAATCTCATTTCCAGGTACTCTAATGTGACATTCACGTCCAATGTCATCTTCTTGAAAACGCCGGTACATATATGGACTAGCATTAAACTCAGTTCGAACTTCAGGGAGCTTGGAGGGATGGAACCAAGAGCGATCAATCTGATGCGATAATCTACTAGATGACTGTGAATCCAATAATATGTCACTTCTCACACCTGAACTCACAATTTCTTGTGGAAATCCTAAAATTCTTCCAAACTGCATGCAATTAAAAAAGTTTTTAAAAATAAATTTAAATAAATCTAGCAAAGCATTTGAGAAGGTAACAAAAATTGCTCTTTATAAATTTAACAGAGAGATACCTGAAGCAATAATTTGTACAATGATTTTGAGGTCAACAAGCTGTTTTTTAGTTCTACTCTTCTTATACTTTCTGGAAGCTTAGGAACTTCTTGAAGGAAGATGGAATCCCATATGTGAAGCACACGTAACTTTTTGAACCTCAAAATGCTTTCTGGGAGGGTAAAATCATCAGTCTGTATTAGTGCCCGTTTGGTTGGGCGTTTTGAGCCCACTTTTACCATTTATGCGCATTTGCAAAATGCTGAGACAACTTTTGCGTTTGGCTGAGCCCAAAACGCAACTTTTTGAAAAAAGTTGCGTTTTGGGCCAAGGCAAAAAATAGTCCAGGAACGCGCAACAAATATGGAGCATCAGAGCTCCATTTTGGAAAACGCCCGTGCACATTTGAAAGCTATCCGTTGGACTCACAGCACAATTACCAAATTATCTTTTCACACAATTCCTCATTCCTCTCATCTCTCTGCTCTGCCCTTTGCCCTCTCAATAATAAATTTCCAAATCCAAACACAAAAAAATTCTATAACAAATTCCCAATTCAGCTAAGGAAAAATAAAATTAATCCCTTGCAAATTAGGATTCCTCAAAATGCAAAAAAAAAAAAAAAAAAAAAAAAAATCAGAATATTGCAAATTAGGATCAAATGGAGTTTTGTACCCATCTTGCAGTGGATGAGTTCTAGTGGAGAAGAAGTTGAAGAGTCATGAGTTCCGGTGGCTCTTAGAACACGCCGAGAACGCAATCATCGCAGCGACCGACACCAAAACAGTCCCCGCAAAGAGAATCCTTCTCAGGTCTCTCTCCTGATCTTGATTTGGCAGCTGTTCAAAAACATTATCCATCTGAGGTTGAAAACAAAGGATTTAAAAGCCAAGTTGATCAGTGAATGAAGAAGGCTCATGCCCGTCCATCTCTTGCATTTGGGGTTTCCAGAGGCAAGCAAAAGACTAAAAGGAAGGGATGAAGGAACCTTCTTGGATACTTGCTTTTATAGTTCTAAAAGATCAGTTGTAAACGACGGCAGGGGAAAAAAAAAAAAAAAAAAAAAAGAGGAAGAAGGAGAGCTTGGAACGTTCTGGGGTTTGGAGGAATGGCAGGGAAAACAAATGAGAAAAGAAGGATAAAAAAGAAAAGATGAAGGGTACGTGTGTGGTGGAAAAAAAAGAAAAAAAAAGAAAAAAAAGAAAGAAATGTCATGTGTGGAGTATAAAAAAAGAGGAAAAAAAAAAGAAAGTAATGTTATTACAAATTTTTTATAATTTTTTCACAATAAATTTTAAGTGGTAGGTTAGTATTAGCTAATATTGGTAAGAAAAAAATAATTTTTTTAGAAAGAGAAAAAAATAATTTTAATAGTACGTTAAAATTAAAATTAGTTAAGTTTTTATCACAATATTTTTACAATACTTTCACAATAAATCTTAAGTGGTAGGTTATTATTAGCTAATATTTGTATGAAAAAAATAATTTTTTTAGAAAGAGGAAAAAATAATTTTAATAGTACGTTAAAATTAAAATTAGTATCAGTTTTTATCACAATATTTTTACAATACTTTCACAATAAATCTTAAGTGGTAGGTTATTATTAGCTAATATTTGTATAAAACAATAATTTTTTTAGAAAGAGAAAAAAATAATTTTAATAGTATGTTAAAATTAAAATCAATATCAATTTTTATTACAATATTTTCACAATACTTTCACAATAAATCTTAAGTGATAGGTTATTATTAGCTAATATTGGTGAGAAAAAAATAATTTCACAATATTGATTTAAGTATGAAATAAACTCTCTTATATGTGCATTGTCCTTTTTGGTAATTTACCTTCAAACTGCCACTTTTATAAATGCTAGCCAAACACTTAGCTTTTTCAAAAAACACTTTTTAACAGTTTTTACCAAACACTCAACTTTTTGAAAAAACACATTTTCATTATACACTTTTTGAAAACTCCACTTTTTCATTATGTACTTTTTTAAAAAGCTAAACCAAACTCACCCTTAATAAATCTTGCAATGAGAGTGGGCAGCAAGAAGTCAAAATAAAGTCTATTTCTGGACTATTTTTAGAGAAAACAAGAGCTAGGAATGTCAAGCTCCAAAACCCATATTTGGAAAAGCCATCGTAATCATTAGACAATGCTTGTCTATCAATCTCCATGTCCTTTGGAAATTTTACATCACCCCAAATATAGAGCTCGCGAAGATTTTGCATATTATAGATGCCACTTGGAAGATAACCTGAACCTAGGTGCAATCTCTCAAGCCGAGTGAGATTCCCAAATGATGGAGGTAACTCTTTAATAGCAGTTCCAATAAAAGTTAGATACTCTAATCCATCCATTTCATGCGAAATATTGGGGAACTTTTCAAGCCTTCTGCACTCATAAAGAATTAATTGTTTAAGAGATTTCATCATGAGGCAGCTTGGAAGAATTTGAAGTCCAGTGCACTCGGTGAGGTCCAACATTTCAAGCTTATCAAGATGTCCAACAGAGTCATGAACTTCGACTAGATTTCTACATTGACAGAGATCCAATTCTTTTATGTTTGGGGTGGCGATAGATAAGTCAGATAATTTCCTTATGTATTGACATGAACGGAAATTCATATATGTCAAGCTTTTGAATGGCCCCATCTGTACCAAAAATAAATAAACAAAATTTTTTAAAAAACATTTAGCTTCAACAAACTTTAAAATATAATTTAATGAAGTATAGATAAATAAAAATGATTATACCTCAATAACTTTATCCAATATAATCTGACTTTGTGGCATGTTGAGTGCAATGAGTTTTTGAGGACAAAAATTAGATGGTAAGGAAGGTAAAGAATATTCGGGCCAATCAAGCAACCTTAATTCATTTGGAAGATATTCAATACTTCCACAAATATCTACATTATCAACCATAAGGAATTTGAGATTTTTCATATTTTCAAAACATTTAGCTTCTAATTGCAACTTCACTCGTTCAGGAGAGCAGATCATCATGCCTCGAACTTTTTCAGATCCCTAATTAGGCAAAAACATTTAGCAAATCACATCATACAAAAGAATTCACCAAAAATATAAGAACTATAAAATTTTAACCATATAAATGGACTTGAATTTCCTTTCATAACAAAAAAAAAAAAATATATATATATATATATATCTCACAAGTAAAATAATTGTTAAACTTTTCCTATCAAGAAAGTGAAATGGGAAAAAGGTGAGTGAAACCATGTTATACCTTATTTTCAGTTAGCACTTCAACAACATCCTCAAAACACCATAGCCTACTACGCATTCCCAGTATCTGTGGTGATTCTTGTCGAACAATTTCTCTACCCATTTGTTGTACCAAGTCATGCATCCATAATTTGTCATATCGATCAACAGTTATGAGACACTTCTCAATAAGTCTTCGAATACCAATAATTGGGTATAAATTGCAAGAATTTAGTATATCTACAATATAATTCTTGCAAACTCCCTTGAAGAAACATGCTATATCAAGGAAGATAACTTGTTCAGTTTCGTCTAATCCTTCATAACTTATTTGGAGTATTTTTTGAACTTCTTTGTTTGGAATTCTTTCATACTTATCTAACGTGCTTTTCCATTCCATTTGATCTCTTAAATACAAATCAGCACCTATTATTGCTAGAGCTAATGGAATGCCTTTAGCATAACGTATAACTTGGTCTGTAAGTTCTGAATAATCTTCCTTGGGCTTGTTTCTTTGGAATGCATGCAAACTAAATAATTTAAGAGCTTCACGATTATTCAATTCCTTAACATCGTAAGTTGAAAGACCTTTTCCAAGGGTAGCTAGTGAGTGTTTGTCTCTTGTGGTTATTATGATTCTACTCCCAGGAGCAAGCAAATCACATTTTCCAATTAATCTTTCTATCTGGTCTGATTTATCCACATCATCAAGAATTAAAAAAATCCTTTTACTACAAAGCCTTTCCTTTATCAAATTCATTCCTCTGAATACATTACCAACCTTTAAATTCATATCCCCTAAAATCTCATGAAGAAGTGTCTCTTGTAATTGGATTACACCATTAAATGTCCTAAACCTCTCTCTCACATTTTCTAGAAAGCTGCTTCATTCAAAAAGTTCATAAATTGTGTTATAAACAGCTTTAGCGATGGTAGTCTTACCCACTCCACCAGGGCCATACATCCCTACCATACGAACATCATTTGATCCAATGTCTAAAAGCGATTTTATGGCCTCTACGCGATATTTTATTCCAACTGGGTATCTAGCAACAAATAATGGTGTGCGGAATGATTTTGAGCAAGAGTTCTCTTCGACAATTTCTTGGATAAATTCGAACTCTTTGCAACTGTCATTCACAAAACATATGAAGATGTGATGAGTTAGACTACAAAATAGAAATATGAACATGAACTAAATTCAAGATGTTTAATTTGCATATTACATCTAAACTATTTTTAATTAAGGTATCCAACATTTAATTAATAGATCTAATAATTATTACTCATTCCATTACAAATTGATAGTCCTCTATTCTATTTTAGGATTTCCCAAAATGAAATTCTCTTTGAAAAGTAAATAAATAATTTTGTAATAGATTCTTTAATTTAATTAAAATGTTAATATGTGTCTTTCACTAAAGTTTAAATTAAGAAGGGTAATTTTGTAAACTTGTAAATTTTTATGTGAAAGACAATGCATTAAATGATACATCCTTAAAAAGTTGGATTTTTTAAACAAGCCTAACAATATGGGTCGGAGGGAATACTGCATTAGCATTTTTCCTTCTTTAAGAAATTAGTTTTAGGCTTTTGGCACGAAATTATATGGAAAGTTCACATAGATATGATCACGAAAATATTGGAATCCCACTTCTCATAATTGAACAACATTATTAAGAATGCCTTAGAAACTTTTCTAAATAATATATGGGAGACATTCCTAATTAATTGGTGAGATAACCTAATATTAGAACCCGCCTCCCCCGCCCCCTCTGTGTGCGCCCAGCGGTAGGGAAACAAATAGTTAGGGGTAGTTGTTGTTTAACAATAGAATCTAGTGGTCTTAAGAAAACCATTAAAACTCATAATAGTAGAAGAGTAATCACTAAATACATACTTGTTCTTGTAATGCCAACCGGATAAATTGGCCGCTTCATATAGAGCTTTCCTCCAACTTTGTACCTTCCCATTATCCTTAAACTTTTTTTCATGTTTAGCTAGCGCTTCCCCATACTTTCCTTTTTGTCTACGAACTTCTGAAGGATCCACATTATAAAAAATCGGTCGCACCAATTGATCATTCTTCCTACACTCAACAATCTTGACAAGTTCATCCAAGCACCAAGTGGAGGATGCATAGTTTTCAGAGAATACAATTATCGATATCATTGAGCTCTCAATGGTTTTGATAAGTTCTGCAGAAATTTGTTCTCCTCTTGGGATTTTATCATCGATGAAGGTGTGAATACCCTGCAGAGACAAAGCACTATACAAATGGCCTGTGAAGCCAAGACGAGTATCTTCACCTCTGAAACTCAAGAAGACATCAAACTTCTTGTATTGGTGGGTGAAAGAGGATGATGAGGCTCCTTGGCTGATCATTAAAGCCATTAGGCTCTATGAGGAGATGATTGAGAAGATCTGAGAGGAGAAAGAAAACTATGAAGGGGTTGTCAGTATAATATAACAGAGGAAAGAGAATGACAAATTGGGAAGAGGGTAAAAGCAAGCAAGAAGAGCCTTTCCTATAGATGCTTTTTACATTACTTTTGGTGTGAGTACCAACTCTTTGAACATTCCAAGTACTATACTAATTTGGAAAATTATAGAATATTCTATACTTACTCATTCCTTTCACATGAATATTAAATCGCACACAAATTTAATTATTAGAACTCAATATTTATGTGAGAGAAGATAGTACGATTTATTGTATTCTTGGAATATTTTATAATTACCTTATTGATACATTGCAATATCATGGATGTTTCTAAGCATGATACCTAACACGGAATAGTAAATAATTTCTTATCAATAGTCAAGAGAAGGTGAGTTTTATTTTATTTTATTTTTAATTATATTGAACACTTCTCATAAATAGTTCATTTTCTATGTTAGCATTTTGAAAGTGGGGCCGCTCATCACTATAAAGATAACCAAAAAGATTTTTTTTAGTGTTTTTCAATGAAAGTAAAAGCAGATGTTTTTTTAGCGTTAGTACTAAAGCAATGAACTTGTTTAGGGAGAAGAGAAATCGAGACTTGGTTTTTGTTGACGTAAGTTTATGATGGAGCAATCATACTAGAATGCTAAATTGTAAAGAGATTTTTGATGAATGAATTTTACTGAACTCTAGAATGCTAAATTAAAGAGGCTACTCTCTATGCAGAGGAGGTGTTATCCATCTATATGCCACTCAAAGCAATTCTCACTTATTTCTAGATTCTAGCCTACATAGTTTCCATTTCACATGCATCAGAAAATTTAGCGACATTTCACCGGTATGTTTGGACCTTGGTGCACTAATGTATACAGGTGACTTCCCACATGATGCACATCTTGTGACAAGCTAACACAAGCGGGGGCAATCACACACAAAGATGCATTGTGCACGCATAGTACACAGACACATATCTGCTCCATTCGCTTTGAAGACATGCCTACATTGCAATGTTATGAAAATTCATGATCACAAGGGATCACCCTCACATGCACATGCACAGACGCATGCATGCTTGCTCGCGCACACACACACACACACGTATATGAGTTTTGAACTAAATACAGGTTACCTAGATCAAGGAAAAAAAATCCATTACGATTTTACATGCTCTATCACTCTGAAACAATTGGGTCTAGGCAACTTGGTGTCAAATTGTAATTTTAGAAAAAATTGGGCAACATGTAATATTATAAAAGGTTTGGAATCAAAATGTAATTTAATTAAATAGGATCAAATTATAATTTGTACAGTTTAGGGTCAAAATGTGAGTGAAATTAAATATGCAAAGTACAGATTGGAGATTCGTTGTCGGGTCATTATTTGGGTTGGTTTAAAATCTGATTGAATTTGGGCCTTTGGAATGGGTGAGGATTGGGCCCCAATTGGGAGTTTGATTTGGTTTGAAATGGGCTGACTGTGTCAAAGATTTCGTATCCGTTTCAAGAGATTTGGCTGTCTGGGTTTTAATTGTATGTGGGTTGTGCTAGATGTTTTCAGATTTGGGCTTGAATTGGTGGGCCAGCTGAATTTTAATTAGAGTGGGCTGTAGTTATAAAAAGGAACACCTTCGGCCATCCAACAGGGGCCACGTTGGACCTTACAAGCACAACTCTCACCCTTTGATGAATCTGGCATGTCAATACTCAACTGTAATTGAACGGGGGAACGGTCTGTCAAGTCGGTCAATTGGATTACAGGTTGGGTTAGGTTAACTCATATTTTTCATATGATTTTTTTTATTTTTTTGTTTTAAGAAAATATATATTTGTCATTTGGAAAGTCATACAATAAATTTTTTTTTTTTTTTTGATAAGCACACAACAAATTACTTGTGGTACGTTTGGTATCCTGAATGAGGATTATGACATGAATTGTATTCTTTATTACTAATAATAAAGTGTGTTGTAATGTAATAACTAAACCTATTCATTAGTTTGGTTGTGAGTTATTATAACATTAGAATGAAACTTAACATTTATTTTAGGAAATATCTTACTCATATAATTATATTTCCTTAAAATTTGTTATTTTTAAATTTAAGAGAGATATGTGTTATTTTTTATGATTTTTTATTTTTATAATTGTTAGATGTATATGGAAAGCTTGTTTATTTGGAAATATATTAAAATTTAAAATTATTGCACTTACTAAGGAATAGCTAATACAACCCTTTAAAGAGGAATAGTTATTCTTCATTTTGAAGAATAGCTATTCATAAGAATGATTATTCATTGTAATAAAAACACAACCAAATTAAAGAATAACTAAACTCTAGAAATAACTATTACATTACAGCGTCTACTACAGTCTACCAAACATGCCTTTGATGTAAAATGTATTACTTTGAATGCACCACTCATATCAAGAATGAGCTCATTTAAACAAACTAATACTTGTTCAATAAATTTAAAATTATACAAATCCTAACAATTCTAACCAAAACAAAATAGCACAAAGATAATTAAAAAAAAAAAAAACACAAGTTTTATTTCTACACAATATCAACATCTCAAAACATAAAACAAAATTACAAATGACTTATTGGATAACTCGTTTGACAAAAAATAAAATCATATAAGAAATTTACAATCTTGAAAATTTATTTTATAATTTATTATCAATTGTGATTGACACTCTATTTCAATTTGAGAATATATATTAAAGCTATTTATACACGGTCTCTTTACTTAATTGTGATTATTTACTTATTTATACATGGTCTCTTTTATGAGTATTATGTCATTGTTAAGCAATACCCACTCTAGGAAATATTATAATTTATTTTAAAAAGCTATTTATTTTATACATAAATTGTTAAAAAATAGGCTTTAAAATTCATAATTTATGCTAATTTCATTGGTACTCTAGCTTCACTCTTTCCACACTTATAAATGTTTTTCACACATGTCTACATAACTAGAGTATCTTGGCATATATTTTGCTATTTTATCTCTAAAATCTTTATTCATTATAGAATGCCTCAACCATTTATCTTTTAATCATTTGCATGCAATTATTTAAAGATTTCAATTGTTTCCTTAAAGCTCACAACAAAAAAGTAAACCAATATTGTCTTAATTTTATTATTTTTTATTTTTTACCCAAAAAAAAAGTTTTTAAAAAATGGTTCACGGGTTGACCCGTAAAAAAAAAGGTTGAGTCACAGGTCAACCTATTTTTGCTTCTGAGTTAAAAAATTTGGGTTTGGGTTAGATATTTTTTAGGCCAAGTTGAGTTAGTAAATTCTGACCTGTTTTGCCATATCTAACGGTAATCAGCTAGGGTCATCTCCTTTTCTTCCTCTAGTTTCCCATTTTTACCAGTTTTTGACTATTTTGGATCTTTTTTTAGGGATTTTACCAACCGGATTGGTGCTCATTCCTGATTGAACCGGCGGTTCAATTTGGTCCAATTTTAAAACTATGGTAATAATCCTAGCCAGATCCATACCCTTCTAAAACTCTCGGGCCGGGTTTGTTTGTTGATTTAGTGCCCGTTTGGCCTCAGCGTTCACGTTTTGGATCCGTGCGTTTTCCCCTTTTTTTTTTTTTTTTTAGCGTGAACAGTAAAATTACTGTGCAGGAGACAAAAATTATTGTTCACGCAGTATTTTTTACTGTTCACGCAATAAAAAATATTAAAAATGGGTCCCACGGTACTATTTACACATTTAAAATTTATTTTGCTACAGTGTTTTCAGTTTTCAGTTTTCAGTTTTCAGTTTCAGCAACAATAAGTTCAATCCAAACGGATCCTTAGTATTTCTAACAGTTGTGTGTTAGATCCATGAGCATTTAACCTTTGTGACACTCTGTTTGTGTATGTGAATGTTAAACAATATTAGGGTATTGTGAATTGGGTAGTGCTAGTTACACGCACCATTAGACATACAATATCATTCACATTTTTTTTGAACTAAAATCCTGAATTGAAGACACAAGTTCAAAAATTTCACATTTTTTATCCATGTGAATTTTCTGTGTATGAGTTGTATCAGTGTGCGCGTGTGTGATTTTGTGAGTGTGTACACTGATGTGCAAGAAAATGATAACTGTTACCTTTGTTCTCTGTGCTGTTGCTGTGGGGATTTTTGTAAATTTTTAGGCAGCTGGTCTCCTTTGTTGCTGTGCTTGTAGAGTTGTTGATAGTTTTCGTGGTTGTCTGTGCTGCTGTCTTTGCTGTTTTCCCTTCCTTGAGTTGCTGGTTCTGGTCTTCTTCACTGATGTATCTTGTTATTGCTTGTTTGTAGTTCTGGACCTAAAAAATGGGTGTTCTTTGTATAGTTTGTACTGTGATTGATATTTTTTCTCTTGGGATCTTTTATTTCACAGTACTCTTCGTAACAACTACTTTTTTGCATTCGTAAATGAGCTTTTCATTGAGCAGAAGAAAGGACAGAGCCTGACGCATCCTATGCCATCTTAAAAAAGAGGCCATTAAATTTAATGATTTTACAACATTTTTATTATACTAATCATATGTCTTAACTTCTCACCTTATTAGTAGATTGTGATTCTCCGAAAAAAAGAAAAAAAAAAAAAAAGTAGATTGTGAAATAAGTTGTGCTAAATGCTAATAGCAAAGTTGTTATTGATTTTAGGACTTTTTATTATGTTGACTGAACTTCAAACTTGTTGGCCAACTTGTTGCAGCCAGGGCCGTTGCCTCTTTGTTTTACTCTTGCCCAATGGCCCCTTGTCTTTTTAATCTATTTTTTCTGAATTTTTAGCCCAGCTAGCTTATTTTCTTTATTTTATACTTTTTAGTTCTGTATAACCTCAATTTTTAAGGTATAATTTCTTTTTATCCATTTTATTTTAACAAAATAATTCAATAAAAATAATATCATTTCAACAAACACGAAGAGTTTTAATGCAGACTTGTATAAAAGAACTTGGACTATAATTCACACCATCTCCAATATTTGACATGGTGGAGAGCCTCGGGAATAGATGGAGAAGACAGAGCTTGGGACTCGCCTATGGACTATGGAGGTCGACTTGTAGGAGAGAGTGAGAATAAGAATGAATTTTAATTTTTAAATGATTTTAATTCTTTTTTAAATTTGATTTTTTATAATACATAAAAATCAATTTAGTGAATATGAAAACCCTATAAAATTATAAAGAAGAATAAAAACTATAGGAGGTCAATTTGCAATTAAAAAAAAAGACCTCTGCAGAAAGGCCTTTTTTTTTAAAAGAACAATAGTTTTCACACTCTTTTATGAGTACCCGTTAATATAACCATTGATAATAAACCATTTTATAGAAGAAAACTAATTGTTTTTTTTTTCCCCATTAATTTAAAAAAAAAAATACTTCCTAAACTAATTTTTTTAGGACATTTGTTAATGTTTCGCATGGGTCATGTTAACAAATATTTTTAAGATAATTGTTTTCTTTTAGAAGGGCTTTAAGATAATTGTTAATAAATCAAATTAGAAAAATTTTGATATCATTTTCTTTGAAAATATAAGAAATTGTTAAAAAAATTAATTATTTTATAATTTTTCAATAAAATATTCTTAAAAATAGTTTCTAAATCAATACACATCTATTAATATTTTCTTATTAGTAATTTATCCTAGGAGGACACAGTAACTTGACCTTTATTTTATAAGCGGATAATCAGGGAGCAAAGGTAGTTGAACGTTGATCCACAGACACTTATATCTGGGCCTGGGCTAAAACTTCAACAAACTGAAATTTATTTTTTAAAAAGTTTTCAACGCACTGATTATTAATCGCATTATTTTGATAAACCTGATTAATGGCACTATTGTAATGAATGAGACTCCACGTTTCCCCTTCTTTATCGGTCTTAAAGGTGCCCTGGTTAGGAATTTAATCCCAACTGACAAATTGTACTGTGCATTTAGGTTGGGATGAAAAATAAAAATTATTTTATTATTTAATTTATTTTTGCTATTATTTATAAGTCACACTGTACTTTTTGGCACTATTCATGAGCTTTATTGTACTATTTCAACTAATTTTTACATTTATTTATAGTACTTTCAGCAATAATTTTTCAGTTCTAACAAAATAAACGGTATCTAAACACACTTTTTTCCCTCAAGGATCTATTACATCATTGGTTGTGCATTTACTCTCCACAGTCATTGTATATTTGTATATATGTATTCCATCCAACTCGGTGACTTGACGAAGTGCTGGGTGGGTGTGAACTGTGAATTAGTGGGGTTGGGCTTTTAATACTCTTATCTGATTAAGTTTTGATGAATTTGATTGTCCTTACACAAATGTTATTTCTCTATTTTGGTTTCTTTTAATTAATACTAGTGTCTGCAAATTTAATACTAGTGTCTGCAAATGCAGAATTACATTTAAAAATAATCAAAATTATATATATATATATATATATATATATATATATAATCTAATTAAATTTAAACTTTTTGATTTTTGTGTCCAATAATTCATTTCCTATAAAAATTAAATTTTTTTGTGTTATCCCTTCCTTAATTTGCTGGTTCTGGTCCTCTTTGCTGATGGATCTTGTTATTTTCACTGATGTATCTTGTTATTGCTTGTTTGTAGTTCTGGACCTAAAAATTGGGTGTTCTTTATACAGTGTGTACTGTGATTGATATTTTTTCTCTTGGGATCTTTTATTTTTCAGTACTCCTAATAACTACTTTTTTATATTCGTAAATGAGCTTTTCATTGAGCTGAAGAAGAGATAGAGCCTGACACATTCTATGCCAACTTAAAAAAAAAGAGACCATTAAATCAAGGAAATCAATACTGTACTGTATCGGCCGGTATATATCGTACCGGTCAGTACACCGGTATAGGTACACCTCCTGTTTCGTATCGAAAAAATTACCGGTCGTACCAGCTGCGTACCGGCCGTACCAGCAAAAACCGACCGTACCGGCGTAATCCGGCTGTTTCGGCCGGTAAATGAAAACAACGAAAACGGAAAACCCAGATGAGAAAAATGAAAAATAAGGCCGAATCCTGTGAAGCTAAGCTGTGTTGCATTGAGAGAGTGAAAACCATAGACTTCAAACAGAGGCGACAATGAAAGTATGAGAGAAAAATGAAAAACAAGGTCGAATCTTGTGAAGCTAAGCTGTGCTGTGCTGAGAGAGTGAAAACCATAAACTTTAGACAGAGGCGGCAATGAGAGTATGAGATAGAGGAGGATACAAAAGTGTATTGTAGGCTTTTATAAGGAGGTTGACCTAATAACGGATGGTACAGATTGGTTCAAGGGTTTTAAAGGTGCTTCTACACCATTTGATCTATTTTTTGTTAACTGTGTTTGGTTACATGAATAGGTGGGGGCTGTTTGTTCAGAACTCATATCAAAGATATAGATTATCTTTGCTAATATATATATAATTTATAATTTATATCTTTGCTAGATAATTTTTTAACTTTAAACTTATAAATTTTCTTTGCTAATATATATATATATATATATATATATATAAAAAATAGCGGTAAACCCAAAACGGTACACCAGTATTGACCGATATCCAAAATATATCGCACCGCTGACCAAACCGGTACAGCCTCCGGTACGGTATTGACTTCCTTGTATTAAATACCAAAATTTATTAATTTTGGTATTTAATTTGTAATTTTTGGAATTTTAGGTTTAGGGTTATTATTTCCTTATTTTTAAGTGCTTTTAATGCTTTTTAGGTTAAATTTGGTTCCTGTTATGGTTAGACATCGATTAGGAGTTATTTTAGAATATTTTTTTTTTTTGTTTGTCGAGTTTTATGAAGCCCTTAAATAAACCCTTAAGTCTGTAAACGTTTTTTTAACAATTATTTAATCAATAAAATTTAGACTTCGTCTTTCTATTTTCTGGTAGATTCTAGACCCTTTTTCCTTGTAGATTCGAGGAATCCTCATAGATTCAAGGTTATTTTCAGAAGCAAACGTGTTTTGTTTCTTGCTTTTTTGAAGTAGATGTGTTTAGCTTTTTGACGCTTCTGCATCCCGTATTAGTTGGTATTAGAGCTTTGTCCTTACCTTGATTTGATGGCTACTATATGTGACGGTAGCATTTTTAGTAACCAAAAGGTTAAAGCAGAAGTTCTTAGGAAGGAATTCTTTCAACTTCAAAATGATATCCAACAAGTATTACGCGAACTACAGCCAGCAGTCGCTACCCCTCTTTCTAGGAAGTCCTCCCAAAGTAACACCAATAGACACATTCCTAAATATAAGAAAATTCCATTCTTTGATGGAGAGATGTGTAAGTTGGATTTTATTGATTGGCTTCTTGATTTGGAAGAGTATTTTGATTATTGGGAAATTTATGAGGAAGAAAGTGTGCGGCTTGCATTTAATAAATTGGATGGTGAGGTAGAGGAATGGTGGGAAGACATACAAATTGATAAAAAGCATCGAGGTAAGAATCCAATTCACTCTTGGCAAAGAATGAAAAAGGTTTTGGTTGATTTATGATTTTCTCATGATTATTATGATATACTAGATTATACAAATGTTAATTGTAGATCTGAATACTCAAATGATCCGAGAAAAGAAAAATGTTTAAGTGTCGAAAAGATGAAGCCAATTTCTAAAGAAAATATTGAAGAGATTGATGAAAATCAAGTTTTATTATCACAAGTTGAAAATTTTTGTGAAGATAACTTGCATGAAAATTATTTTAAAGCCAATGAGGAAAAGATAGATGTTCTTAATATAGTTGGTGAAAATTACAGTGAAGTAGATGATTGTGAGGTAGAAATTGTAGAGAATAGTGTCCAAGATCTTGATGAACCCAAATAAGGTGATTGCAAGTCCGATGCTCGTGTTATTTCTGTGGTAGGTGATACGCCAAAGTTTATTGATTTTGTTAGGGTTGAAAGATTTGATTCAATCATCAACTCTCATTTGGTGAATATTGTCAATTGCATGAAGGCTAAGGAAAGAGAACCTCAAGTTAATTTGTTTCCTTAATTTATGAGTTGCAAGCTTGGAAAGAAGACTAAGGGACTCAAGTATTCCAAGTATTTGTTTGCGTGGCACGGAAGATTTCAAATCTCAACTATTAACTCGAGGATGAGTTTTCAAGTGAAGGGGTTTGATGTAGGACAAAATCTACAATTAGACATTTGTTATTTATTAATTTTGGTATTTAATTTGTAATTTTAGATTTAGGGTTATTATTATGCATTTTAGGTCTAATTTGGTTTTTGTTATAGTTAGGTATCAATTAAGAGTTATTGTAGAATATGTTTTCTTGTTTGTCAAGTTTTACAAAGCTCTTAAATAGGCCCCTAAGTCTGTAAACATTTTTTTAAAACAATTATTCAATCAATAAAATTTAGACTTAGTCTTTCTATTTTTTGGTGGATTCTAGACCCTTTCTCCTTGTGGATTCAAGGAACTCTCGTGGATTACTGGATTTGAGGTTATTTTTAGAAGCAAACATGTGTTATTTCTTGTTTTCCTAGAAGTAAACATGTTCAGCTTCTTGACCCTTCCATGTCCCGCATCATATGATTTTACAAATTTTTTACAATACTTTTATTACAAATCATACATGATAAGTTGTTATCGGTTTTAATTTCAACCTATAATTAAAATTATTTTTTTCTTACAAATAACAACTAATAACAAACTATCATTTAAGATTTTTTGTAAAAATATTGTGAAAATATTATGTACTGATATTTTTCTAAATTAAAATGTTGAGGAATATACTCAGCACATCTCTCCTCATACACACTACGCCAACTTTAAAAAGAAGTAGGTAATGATACTCGCACATCTCTCCTCAAACACGCACTACACGCAAACTGTGTAAAAAGAACCAATCCCAATTCCACTTGGAAAAAAAATAAAAAGAATGGATCCCATCCCAATTCCTCCAAACTAATATTCCAATTATTAAAAGGCATGGTGCTATGGAAAAATGTTATTTATGTTCATTTTTTTAGCGAACAAGCTACGCTCAACTCAAGTTTAAACTCGATTATTAAATAAGTTAAACGCAAATATAATAAGGGAAATGTTAACCAATGCCTTAAGGGTATTGGTTTAGGAGCTATTTTTTGAAATATTTTATTGAGAGAAAGATAAAATAATAAATGTTGTTGACATCTTTTTATATTTTCAATAAAAGTGGCATCAAAACTTTCCTATTATGGTTTATTAACAATTTCCTTAAGGGCATCTATTAACATGAACCATATAATAATGTATTTGTAAACAAGCTCGTGAACATGAATCTTGATTTAACTATATATAATATTAGTCGCTGACCCGTGCAATGCATGAGAAAGCTACTGTATATGAAGATTTAAAAAATTCTTTGTTTCTTCCTCGTTGATTGTACATTAGGATTTCAATCTTAGAAATTCCTATCCTTCATAGGAAACATTACATTAGTAAATGGAAAATATCAATCAAATTAAATTAAAATTAAAATAGGATTCTGTAAAGTTGTAATTTACAACTATGTGTTTTGTTGGCTTTTGTTCCATGCTAAATTTGATTGTAATTATGTTTAATCTTTTGTACCATGTATTTAATGTGGGATTTCATTGTAAGGGTTGTGTGTGAAGACTTAAGGCAAATTGAAGACTGAAGTGTTTTCGCTGGTAGCTCGCGACTAAGCATCCCGCGAAGTGAAGCATGTGCCTTGCACATGACTGGAATGCGAAGAGTCAGGATAGGATGGAGACTACTAGTTTTCGCGAGTATCTCGCAGGTAAGGCCTTCCCGTGAGACACCCGTGAAACATTCTGTTTTGCCAGATTGTCCTATCTGATACACACTATTTGTACCCACACTATATATACCCACATTATCCACATATATTGAGGAGTGCTTTTGAGAGAAAACCCTAGTCATAAACCTTGAGAGTTAGAGATTGTTATACCCACACCTTGAGAGTTAGAGATTGTTATACCCACATTTCTCTACACAATTGCTTGTGGATTTTCCTCAACTCCTACCTCTTCATTTCCATACAATTGAGAGGTTAACAGCTCAAACACTTACCGCACCCTTTCAGAGTGTTCAGTGAGGTTTTGGTATTGCTGGGAAGTATTGGAAGAAGTCAGGCTTTGGCGGATCTAATCAGGCATATTGCGGGATCCAGAGAGCTAGACAAGACACGATTCCTAGAAGCCTTGTTGGAGTAGGAGCTTGGAGGGCTTAGGTACATCGAGTAGATTAGGCTTGGAAGGTCTTTTGCTAATCCATGAATCCCAACTGATTGTCTAGTGGATCGACTACCACTTGGAGGTTTTTCGCCGAATTCTTCGGTTTCCTCTTCGATAACACATCAGCGTGTTATCTTGTGTTTGCATTCTTCTTCCCCATTCTTTTACCTTTCATTTTACTGTTGTGTTATAATGATTATGAGTTAGAGTAGCTTGTTTGTTTATCTGCTCACATTTACTCTATTCTGCACTTAGTATTAAGTTAGTGTAAAATCAATTGAGCCGTAACTTTAATTTGGGGGTCTAAACAACTCTTGTGTTTTTAACATATTTTCAAGCTTTCAGATTCCAATCCTTAACATCTTAGTTATCCAATAAATGTTAAAATATGAATTTCTAATAAATGAAAGACAACTTTAAGCCTTATTTATTTATTGATTTATAATCTTTTTCCTTTGTCGTTCCATAATAGCCATTGAATAACTCATTTTGTTCTCCTTGATTGTAAATGCTAGTGTGAGTTGTATATTGGTTTAACATCATTTTTTTTTATAAACTTTGTAGAATCACCATCTTGTTCACTTGATAAGTTGCTCTTACATGCTTTTGAAGTATCATTGATATAAGCCTGTCAATAGAACATATTGAGATTATGTTAAAAGATTGGACAGTCTACAAAGTTAGGTTTGAATATATTTATTATGCAACCTCTTTGAATGGTAGAAGAAAATTATAACATTAAACTTAGATATGGCTTACATGATAATTTGTTAGCAACATCATAGTTAGAAATAGGTCAATTAAAAAGCATAACAATTCTAAACCAATCTACCAATCAATTAAATAGCTATACAAATTTATTAAGGAAAAAAACATATACAAAACACAACCACAACAAAATTATAACCAAAAGCAACAATTTAAGAATAACAACATAGATAGTAATGATACAAATTATTCAAAACCTATCAACAACATCCAAATTGTGAGCAGAAAAAGAAACAATGAATCAAAGAGCACTAACAAAGTTAATTAAGCAACTTCTCAAATTTCATCTCCAACTCTTTGTTTCATAATTACACAAATAATTAAAAAATATTAGTGGCTAAATTTTAGAAAACTAAAAAGCAGAGCCAAGATTAGAATCACTCACTCACCAAAATTAGAAGCAGGATTCACTACTTAGTCTGTGTGGAGTGTGATCATTGTACTAATTTTTATATAGGTACATGATTCAAGGATGCAATTTCTCTGTTTATATAGAAATTCATAATATACAATTTCTCTGTTTATACAGAAATTCATAATGTGCTACTTATTTACTTGTAAGCTCTAGACCTGTTAAGATAAATGCCTTAGATCTATAGCTCATGTTGCCTTCTACAACTTTTAGATAAACTTGCAAAGGATTTGGTTCCAACTATTGTATTTTATTTAAATTCAAATGTCTCATCATTATGTTTTATCCTTAGCCTTTGTCTAGGACTTTCAGTAGTAACTTGTAATCTAATAATCTAATAGTTTCTTTTGTATGCTTATATATAATTTCAAGGGCTTTGTGGATTAAATGTAGTGATCGGAACACAAAATTCTTTCATGCAACGGCTAACCAGAGATGGAGGAAAAATAAAATTGAAGGGTTGTGTGACGCTAAAGGCAAGTGGAAGGAGGAAAGATATAGAGGATACAATCCTTAAGTACTTCTCAACCATATTCAATACAAATCACCCAGTTGATTTTGAGGCCAGCTTGGGAGCAATGAGTAATCGAGTTTTAGTAGAGATGAATGAAGATTTGCTTAGGGAATTTAAGGAAGAAGAGGTTTGGCGAGCCCTCAAGCAAATGCAGCCCACAAAATCCCTTGGCCCAGACGGTATGTCTACCATTTTCTATCAAATGTACTAGGATGTTGTAGGCCCTAATGTAGTTGATTGTGTCCTCCAGACCCTCAAAACTGGGATCATGCCTAGTCGCCTTAATGATACATATATATGTTTGATCCCAAAAGTAAAATGCGCCCAAAAGATTACTGAATTCAAACCCATTAGTTTATGTAATGTAATTTGCAAAATTGTCTCCAAAGTGCTTGCTAACAGGTTGAAGAGGATTCTCCCAAAAGTAATTAATGAGTCCTAGAGTGCATTCGTTCTAGGTGGACAGATCATAAACAATGTCCTTATGGCCTTTGAAACTAAGCACTGCATCAACCAAAGGAGGAAAGGAAAAAAGGGGTTAATGGCCATCAAGCTAGACATGAGTAAGGCGTATGACCGGGTAGAGTGGGCTTACCTGGAAGTGATGATGTGGAAAATGGGATTCTATGAGAAATGGATCTCCTTGCTGATGATGTGCGTGACTACAGTCTCATACTCTGTTCTTAACAATGGGGAACCCAAAGATAGAATAATCCCATCAAGAGGCATTAGACAAGGGGATCCAATCTCCCTTTACCTTTTTCTCCTTTGTGCTGAGGGTCTCTCGGCCATGTTGAGAAAGGAAGAAAGGGAAGGAAGGATTCAGGGAATCTTAGTATGTAGATGAGCGCCCTAGATATCTCATCTTTTGTTCACAGACAACAGTATAATTTTCTGCAATGCCAAGACAGAGGAAGGGTTCGGGGTTATCAAAATCCTTGAAGATTATGAAAAAGACTCGGGACAGAAACTTAACAAAGAGAAGACGTCTCTCTTCTTTAGCAAAAACACAAGGGTCGAGACTAGGGAGGCAGTAAAGGACATGTTTGGGGCTTAGATAATCCAATAGCATGAGAGTACTTGGGGTTGCCCCCATTGGTAGGGAAGGGGAAAAGGAAAGCATTTAACTGGATTAAAGATCAAGTGTGTCGAAAAATTGCAAGGTGGAAGGGCAAGCTTTTATCCACATCAGGCCGAGAAATTCTTATTAAGGCGGTTGCCCAAGCCACTCCTACATATACTATGAGTTGCTTCAAACTATCGGACACCTTGTGTAAAGAATTAAACTCCATGATGAACAACTTTTGGTGGGGACAGAGAGACAAAGAAAGAAAGATGGCGTGGGTATCATGGGAGGAGATGATGGGAGGATGGTCTTTAAGGATCTCAAAGCTTTTAATTTAGCACCGCTTGCTAAACAAGGCTGTCAGATCCTTTAAAATTTCCCTGGCAATGGCGCCAAAAGCTTGTTGTGAAATTTTAAAGTACTCGCAAGTGTACAAACCGTACTGAAGTATAGTTTGACAAGAACGAGGTCAAACTCACAAAGACTTGAATGAACGTAGAAAAACTAATAAAATCTTAACCAAATTAATCCTAATCAAGTTTAATAAAAATTGATTGTTTGCAATTAAATATACTAAGCAAATAATTAAACTAAACAAAGATATAATGTAAAGAAGTAAAGATATGTAAACAATCTAGAGAAAGGAATTAAGGTTTTAGAATCCACCTTGTTAATTCAGATCAGCATATATTTACGATCATTAATTTTTCCCAACCACTACATGATAATCTAGAAATCAATCTTGCTACCATGGAGAATATTATCATTGAAACTTCTATTTAAATATTTAAAGCATGCTCTTCTTCGCTTCCTAGGTATAAAATCAAATCATCAATTGTATCTGTAGCCAAACAAATCACAAGAGATATCCAATTTTAAAATTAAGAAATAATAAACCTAGCATTGAATTAATTAAGACAAATCCTAAATCATGAGAAAAACATGATTAAACTCATATCTAGAATCACATCTTAGTCAATTGATATGTAGCAAGAACAATTTAAATTATTAAAGAACAACTATTGTGGGAAAAATCAAATCACATAAATATTACTGATAATCCTTAATAAGGTTTCATCCTCAACCCTAATTATAAATTTAGCTATTCATGATAATTGAAATAAAACACAAGAATAAAATACTAAACATTAAACTTGACAAATAAAATAGAGAAAGAAATAGTCACAATGCTATCATGGAAAAAGCTGCAGAGAAGCCACATGTGGCACTTAGGGGTGTCTAGACTTGACCCAGACCCGCCGGACCAACCAACACGCCCGATCCCCACTTGATTTCAGCCTAAACCAACACTCCCGTCGGTCGGTGATGTGTTTCCACTCCCAAGACCCGATGCCAACGGGTGGAGTGGCGGGTTTTCTTCTCTAAAACCTGAGCCACCCGACTCGACCAATGTTATATACAAATCTGGCCAACTCCGGCAAGATCAAGCTCAAATTTGAGGAGATCCGGCGAGATCTCGACCATATTTGGTGAGATTCGGTGAGATTCAAGGAGATCCAAACTGATTTCAACAATTTTTGGTGCAGATTTAGTAAGTTTTTGCAGATTCTAGCGACTCTCTCCACCGATCAAACCGACCTAAACACCACCTGAACCCAGAACCAACTCGACCGATTGATGTCAGCAGTTGGTTTCTAGTCCCTCCGCCTTCCACCCAATGCCGGCGGGTTGGGTCCGGGCTGGGTCCAAAACCGACTCGACCTGACCCGTGGATAGCCCTAGTGGCACTGCCTCTTGCTCCAATTTTCTATTTTGCATTCCAGCCCTAGCACTAGCCTTCCTGAATTTTGCCCTAAAGAGCCTTTAAATAGGTCAAGGAGTCCTATTACAAGTTGAATTTCCGTTTGGAGAAAATCCCAGATTTTTAGGCTTCACTTAACTGACAATTTTGGCCCATTTAACGTCAGAATTCAGACTTTTGGTAAACTACAAAGTTGTAGCCCTTTAAGTTAACTTTCCATCCCAACTTGAATCATATCAATTGGACATCTGAACCGAAATTTATGCCAAAACTACTAACTGATGTGCAGCTGAAATCCTAATCCGAATTGGACTTGGATTTGGTGCAAAATTCCTTTGATTCCTTGCTCCAATTGGACTTAAATTTAATTGAGTTGGCCTTGTTTAACTTCATCATGGCCCTAATAAAAGTAAATTCCATTAGCTTTCTTCTTCGCACAAATCCACTTATTTAATTTCATTCTCCTACAAAAGACAAATTCACGGAATAAAATTCAATTAAGCACAAAATTGATTATTCAGCATTGTTCCAAAACCAAATATAAAATGCATGAATTAACTCAAAATAAGTATGATTAGGAATGGCAACGGGTCGGGTTTGAGTCGGGTTTTTTCATACCTGGACCCGACCCGCGGGCTTGGACCCGTAGCCCAGACCCGGCCCGTTTATTAAACGGGTTTTTTTCTCGGGCCCCAAACCCGCCCCGCCGGGCTCCAAGGGCCTCGTCCAGTGAGGTTAGATTTGGGCCCAATCACTGTCCAACAATGTCTTTTTTTTTTTTTTTTTTTTGAGGCACTGCATCAACAACAAACACAAAAAACAAATCAAATACAAACCAACTCTCATATAAAAAAAAAAAAAAAAAAAAAAACACTACAAGCCAACCACAACAATCAACTACAATGAACTAGCCCTAAAACAAACCCAAAGTTATTAGAAAGATAAAAAATAAAAAAATTGTACTAAAACAATATGATTAGTGACCTAGTCCCTTAGTTTTTAACTGGAAAAGATTGAAATGGATCGCGTTTAATCACAAGTTTTTTTACTAAAAATAACATTTTATAAATTATTAAAAAAAAAAATCAAAGAAAGAGAGAAGCAATGGCCGTGAGAAACGAACCTGTGATGAACTTCAGGGTCAGCGGTGACAACTTGAGACTAGCGGTGATAGCGCTTGAAGGTTGGCGGTGAGAGCTTGACTGCTTGAGGTTGGTGGTGAGATCAAGTGATGGCCGACGGTGACAGAGCTTCAGACCAGCGATGATAGCGCTTAAGAGGCCGGCGGTGAGATCGAGGGATGGCCAGCGACAATAAAGTTTGAGGGTGAGTGAGGGTGAGTGAAAGTCAGGAGAGTGAGGGAAATGAGAGGGTAGGGATGGGGCGGCTGAGAGCTTTGAGTGAAATGTGAGGTAGGGTTTTATTAGTTTATATATATATGGGTTTTTTTTTTGTAATTTTTTATCTAAGAGGGTTGGGTCAGGTCGGGTCCGGGTTCGGGCCGAGTTTTTCTTAAAACCCAGACCCGACCTCGACCCGCTCCGGGTTTTTTTTTTTTTTTAAAACCCATACCCGACCCTAACCTTTATCGGGCCAGGTAAAATTCGACCCATTAGGGTCGGGCTGGATTGGGTACCCGCAGGTCGGGCTAAAATTGCCATCCCTAAGTATGATAATGCTTTCTAATAATTATATAAATATGCAAAATTAAGCTATTCTCAATGCACATTAATGGGCTTTAAGGATCTCAAAGCTTTTAATTTAGCGTTGCTTGCTAAACAAGGCTGTCAAATCCTTCAAAACCAAGGCTCTCTTATACATAGAGTATTTAAAGCCAAGTATTTCGTAGGGAGCAATTTCATGGAAGCACAACTAGGCCATCAACCATCGTACGCATGGAGAAGCTTGATGGTAGCGAAGGAAGTCATTAGTAAAGGCTCGTGATGGAACATAGGGAATGGGAGAAGTGAAAATATTTGGGCTGACAGATGGATTCCAATCCCTAATTCCTTCAAAGTCATAAGCCCACAACCTCAAGGCATAGATTGTGAATCGGTAGCAAGCCTAATGGACCCTGAAATAGCTGGATGGGACACCAACCTAGTGAAAAGAACCTTCCTCCCACACGAAGCAGAGGCAATCCTAAGCATTCCAATCAACCCTAGTTTCCCCAATGACTCTTTGATTTGGCCATGGACCCAAAATGGGAAATTCACGGTGAAAAATGCATATCATGTTGCTTGTAACTAGCTGTTGGAGGGAAATGATAAAGTTGATAGAGGAGGTGCATCGAATAATTCAAAGATGAGAGGTATTTAAGTCTATATGGTGCCTAAACTGCCCAAATAAAGTAAAACATTTCGTGTGGAGGGCGTGCAAAAACATTCTCCTAACAAACTATTGCCTCAAACTCAGAATGGTAGCTATGGAGGATGAATGTGTAATGTGCGGGAAATCTGAATCACCGGGACATATACTTTGGGACTACAAATTTGCAATGGAAGTTTGGAAGGAAACAAGTCTCTCCCTCCCTCAACATCATAACCCTCAACGTGATTTTATTGATGTGGTGTGGACTTATGGGAAAACCAAAGAGAAGTGGAGCGGGAGATCTTTGCCACCACAACTTGGTGCCTTTGGAAAAACAGGAACATAACCAAGCATGAAGGAAGATGCAAACTAACTAAGGCCATTACAAGGGAAGTAAAGTCTCTAGTTGAGGAATTCCGCCTGCAAAGCGCAACCCCAACCCAAAACACCCTCACGGAAAAATCTGGATGGGCTCCTCCTATTAGCGGGTGGTATAAGGTAAATGTAGACTGAGCAGTTTTTAAGGAGCTTGGCAACTGTGGAATAGGAGTTGTAATCAGAAATGACAAGGGTTAAATTATGGGAGCGATGAGCAAGAAGCTGGAGTTGCCCTTAAGGGCATTGGAAGCGGAAGCAAAGGCAGTTGAGGAGGGAATTATGCTGGAAAAAACCTCGAGCTCAGGCACATCATCTTGGAGGGAGACACCCAGACAGTGATGAAAGCTCTCTTAGGCCACAACACACCTACCCTCCTCCAACCCCCCCCCCCTCGCGCGAGCTCCATCCAGATGATAATCGAAGGAGCAAAGAGATGGATGCATGCTTTCTCTGCGTGGAAACCTAACCATGTTCGAAGGGTGTGTAATTCAGCAGCACACCTAATGCCTAGAAATGCCAAGCTAGTCTTTAACTGTGTAATTTGAGTTGAGGATACCCCACTCATTATTGAATGTCAAATTTTAAGGGATGTAAGATCTTTGGATTGTTGTCCTAATTAATGAATTATCGTTTCAAATTGACTACCAAAATATATATATGTGTGTGTGTGTAATTTCAATACAACTCATGGGTTGGTAATGAAGCCAACACCAATTATTTGAATTTTGATTCAACCAACTATTCTATGAAAGTAAACAGGAGAACAAATCATCTCCTTCGCCACTACTAGCCTAAATTTGGTTGGTTTTCTTTTATTAATCGTCTCTTAGAAGTTGAGTTGCTCCACCATAATTTTGTGGTGCCTTGCTTGACGTATGACCCCATATTCACATATCCACAATTCTTTTCAATATACATTCAAAACACTAACCGCAGTAGCACTACCATTAAATCCCAAATTTCCAATAAAAATCATAATAAAAAACTTCCCAATAGGCTAAAAAATCGAGTTTATAAGAGGTAGCCACATGAATCCAGATAAAAGTCCACAAAATTAAAGCCAAAACAAAAGAAAAAACTTAACAACAGTAGCACTACCAATACCCAGGCTGAATCATAGGTAAAATTACCAATTATATGCTAACAACACCCAACAACACTAGTGAAAGAACTTAATAGAAATTGGATACAGAGCATCTCTCCTATGTGAATTGGGGCTAGTGTTTGAAGCATTGGTGACTGGGCCTGCTTGTTATGACATTGGAGTTCTTGTGATTGCTATGATGGGTAACGACAGCTATGGCTCAATCATTGGTGGAAGTGATGGCTATGGTGGGTAATGGCAACTATGGCTCGGTCATGGGTGGGAGAAGAAGGAAATTAGGGAAGAAGTTCTTGTGTCTGTCTTTTGTGCTTTTGATGAGACTTTCGCATTTGGAATGTTTTTTAAGAAACTATCAGGGATATAGAGAGGTGCTCAGAGAGGTAGAGAGAATAGTTGGTTTTAGAGAGAACGGGATATAAAATAGGTAAAGAAGAAGGGTTTATTGGGTGAGAAGGAAATAAAAAACTTAAGAAAAAAATCAATTTAAAAAATAACAATGAGGTTTAAATTTGTAGAGACTACAAAGTTGAGGTGGTTAACTCTCATGAGGTCAACAAATAGTCAACAGGCTTCGATTTTATAATATATATAGATTATATATATATATATATATATATATATATATATTTGTCTAACAATAAACTTATATAAACTTGAGATTTGAATGTATAGGTTTATAAAAAGATTCATATGATACCAAAATATTATTTACAGTTTTCTGATAATATAAACAATCTATTAGTAGTTAAAATTCATAAATTTGTGAAGTGGTAAAAAATTTGGTCATATATGGAAAAATAGCAAGTTAAACAAGTACATCGTAAACAAGTTTGAGCTTGTTCTGCAACAAAATGAACAAGTTTGAACATGTATTTTGTTTGGTGATGAGCTTGACCTCAACTTGTATTCAAAATAAAATTAATTAAATGAACAAATTTAAAATTTTAATACTCAATTTAGCTTGATTGGTTTATAGCCCCGCCAACTTCCTTCTCCCCCTCAAAAAAAAAAAAAAAAAAAAAAAAAAAAAAAGGGGGGGGAAGAAAACACATTTCCCCTTTACCTATGGAGTAGTTTCATAATTCCTCCCCTAAACTATAAAATCTAGTAATGTCTCCCATTAACTATTGAAAATGAGCACAAATGCCCCCTAATGTTAGTTAACCTAACATAATTCCTTTCATTCATGAAATATTCCAAGTTCTTTTTTTGTTTTTTTAAAGAGATCTTAAAATTTCACAATTCCAAACTCAAAACTTTTTTTTTTTAAATCAAAAATAACTTTTAACTTTCCTATTGTAGTCTATAAAAAAAATTTCTTGACATGATGTATTATAGCAATATCTCCTAATCAATCGGTTAAATTAAATATATGTACAACCACCAAACCATTTGTAAGTTAAAAACGAAATCTAGGATAGAAAATAAAATAGACATAGATACTTTTAAGTTAATTCAAAATAAACACATCATACAACGTTTGAAAAATCAAGGCTTACATGGAACATTTTAAAATTTTGTATCATAAGATCTTATTGTTAATGCTTCTAAGTTAATTTATTATTTCATTTTAAGTATTCAAATGATTTTTTGGAATACCTTGAAATAGATTAATCTTTTAACTTCATATATTAATGACTAGTTTTTTTGCTTCTTCAAGTGATACTTCATTTCATTATTTGGATTGAGCGAATTATGTTCTTACTTTTAGAATGCTGAGAATATTATCCACTTGAAATCTCAATTCTAGAAAAGTGAATAATTTACTACACATGGATTCAACTAGAGAAATATTATCCGTGTACAGGGCAATGCCTTTTCTTGTTAATTGATGAATCTTTACATAAAACACAGGCGAAAAAGGGTATGAAGGAGTGGTGTATAATTCCTATTAGTGTATCATCTGCCATCACATTCCATTTTTGAACATTCATATAGTTTTTTGCTTCTTCATGTTGCTTCTGCAAGTTTTTGAATGTGAAATTAACCGTTTGAAAAATCAAGGCATACATTGAACATTTTTAAAGTTTCAAGTATATGAACTTCTTAGTTAATTTATTTTTTCATTTTACTTTAAGAATTCAAATGATTTTTTTGGAATATCTTATATTTAGATTAATATTTTAACTTAATGACTATTTTAATTTTCTTCTTTAAGTGATACTTCATTTCAATATTTGGATTTAGCGAATAAAGGTTCTTATTTTTAGAATGCTGGAAATATGAGATTTGATTAGTTTCTATCCACTTGAAATCTCAATTCTAGAACAATGAATAATTTACATATATTCAACTAGAGAAATATTATCGGCGTTTTAGACAGAGCAATGCCTTTTCTTGGTAATTGATGAATGTTTACATAAAACACAGGAGAATAAGGGTATTAAACAGTGGTGTTTATTTAATTCTTGTTTTAAAGTATCACCTGCCACTACATTCCAGTTTTGAACATTCGTACAGTTTTGTTTCTTTGTTGCTTCTGCAAGTTTTGAATGTTATAATAACCGAGTTTTTCAAATCTTAAATATCAGCATTTGGTGGTTAAATTGACTTTCAGAGTCCCACATGTCTTGTAGAACCTGTCCCGTTTAGTAGTTAGAACTGTATCTATAATATTTTATTATACTGCATTGCTTCACACTTGAGGTGCAAAGTAATATTCTGTTTATGAATTCTACTCAGGGATGGAGTTGTGAAATGCGAGATTTATGGTAAAGTTCAATTGAACTACCGTCTCAGGTCTTCCTGATTAACTCTTTCATTTGCAAACCCTTCCATCTTGGATGATGTGAGATTCCATCCCTGCTTTCGGTTTCGACCTTGGGAGTCCCATCAAATTCTATCATTTGTGCCTCCGGATGGACAGTTTAAGCTCATGAGTTACAGATGTGTGTTGTTGAGGAGATGTTAATGCCGTAACTCTTTAATTCTTTGACTGCGCGGTGGATACATTTTTTGCTGCTATCTTTTACTCTAAAGATTTGTAATATTCACATTCAGAGAAGTTACAAATAAAAAAGGGCTTTTAGGAAGCAAATAGTTCAGTTCACGTGTTCCTGAATGGGACTCAACTCTCAGGCCTTGTCCAAGACATGCAAAGAACAACAATAATTCTTATGACACTTTCTCACTATGGTTGATATAAGATAACCGGTTGTTATTAGTTCTAATAAAAATAGGGTGGGTTTATTTGTAAGCGATGTTCCAACCACAACCTTATCACCTTAACAAAGTGTGAAAAATAAAATATTCTGTAACATTGCTCGTATTCCATGCTAAGAAGAGAAAATGTAAACTTTCTCCTGGTGTGTCTCAACTTTTTTTTCTCCTAAAATGTTTCACACGAGATTATTGCTTCAAAAAGAGCATGACCTCTCTATAACTTCCCAAAACATATAATGATATAAATACTAGAAAGAAATATTCATTTCGATCAATTGCTTTATCCATATCTTAGGGATAAATACATAAAACCTGTACCTGTGAGTCTGTGACAGATTAATTCGTACCAAGTATGCAACATGCAACATGAAACAATAGCAGAAAACCATATATCTTTGTTACTTGTGTTTTTTTTTTTTTTTTTTTTGGTTTTTTGTGTATACAGTTTTGAGAGAAAGGGAGACGGAGGGTCGGTACGTCTCTAACCTCAAGGGAAGGATCCATGATCATGGAGGTTGAGAGGAGATCAGAGATGGCCCATCAGAATTATAAACTGCCATCCAACGGGTCAAATTGTGAGTAAAAAATTTGTTTCTTTACGGATAAACCCAAAATCCCATCAAGGGAGAGAAACCAAAACTAGCTTAATATTTGAAGTGATCCATTTATGGACCTGGGGAAGCAGAAGTGTCATAAAAGAATATACTGACCAACATGACAAGCACTAGACATTCCATAAATATTTTTACCAATAGTAATTTTTTTTTAGAGGGGAGACATTAAATGAGAGCAAAAATACATATTTACCTTCTCTCTTTACCTAATTACCTTCCTCATTTTTCCTATGCATTTATCTGCTTCAATATTTGCTCCAATACATTTCAACTCATTAATCACTACACAAAAATAATAAAGGAGTCTCTCTCTCTCTCTCTCTCTCTCTCTCTCTCTCCCCTTATTAATGTCAGAGTACATATTTGATTAATTCCATATCTTTTATATTAACCACCGCGCATCTTTGGTGCGGTGGTTATTCCACAAGTATAAATGCTTGTGGGGTGTGGGGGGGCAAAGGCCGGGATTCAAGTTTCCAAAAGTGAACTTCACACACATATACACTTAAATTAGGCCATGGTAAAAATTCTATCTTGTATAAAAAAAAAAAAAAAAATCTTTCATATTAATTCCCACAGTTTTACATTTAAGTTGCCTATATATTCATTTTAATTATTTGATATGAAAATGCTACAACTACAACAATAACTTATAAAACAATCTCTGCATGGTTAAAATACTAAAACAACAACAAAATCAAAATCTTAGTCCCGAGATTTTAGGTCAGTTATGAATTCTTAAAAGATTATTCAAAGTCGGCCATATTCTTTTGCTCAATTTTATTATATTTTTAAAGCATAATCTTTATTACTTCCTAACTACTTTTATTAATGTTATTTCTCCATTATCAAAATGAAAATAAAAATATATATTTTAAATTATTGAACTCAAAAGGTTAAAGGAAAATATTTATTCTTAAATAAAATTTTACTTAAACTTTACACAACATGTATGAATTTATTTCTCCATTATAAGGTGCCACACAATTCCCTCCTGGCTCCTAGTAGAGCAGGTAGTGAGTTCTGCACCTAGCAAAGGAAATAACAGGGATGAAACCAAAATTTGAATTTGAGGGGAGCCAAATTATAAACCAAAGTTAGATTGATACTTGGTGCCGTGGTGATTTTTCAATTTTCTTTGAAACTTTTTCAAAATTTGGGACGTTAATAATAGAGTTTGGCAATGTTTGAACATCAAACATCGGCTTGCGAATTATTTATATTTTTTTCTTTTGAAAAAAAAAAAATCAAACTTTGCAATTGACTTTCTCATAATTTATAAATACAAATCAAAATAAATGTTCATTATTCCATATTAAATAGTTCTATTTTGTCATAAATTAGTCTTTAAAAAAAAAGCCAAACATATTGCACAAAGTCACAATAAAATTAATGATGATAATTTATTGGATTAATCAACAAACAAACATTAGAGAAGAAAAAAACACATTTTCAATTATTAACCTTGAAAAAGAAAACAAATTATCAATTATTATTAATGTTTATTATGTTGGGTGCATGCGCGGTCCATATGCAATCCAGGCCACGCTTTAATGTTGCTCACATAAATTAGATTGTTGGACAAACAGTTGAAAAGTCCAATTTCTACTATTTTATAAAAAGCAGTAAATAACTTAAGCTTTTTTTTTTTTTCTTCTTTTTTTGGGTTGAGGAAAGCATGTAACTTAAGTTGAGGTAAAAATAAAAACTTAAAAGAGATTGCTACAATAGTATTTTATTTATATTTCAATACATTCTACCACACCTAATAATATCTAAATAAACTCTCAATTTGGTTAAATTTATACATGGGTATTAGAATTAATTGAGTGCGGTTGTGTTTATTCTTAAATATGTGATAAGATGATGTGGCATGTTAGATTGGAGGGATAAAACATGAGTTTTACACATCCTTACATAATTTAATCTTTTTTAGAAAAACTTCTTCTCTTCTGCTATTCAGATTCAAATTGAACAGTTTCAATTTAAAGCAGTCCCTATATGCCCACGTTCACTACTTCCAAATCTCCCATTAAGGCCTTCATGTTTTCTTTATCTTTATCTTCTTTTCATTTTTTTTTTCAAAGCTCTTCCATTTTTTTTTTTTTTAATAAAAGGAAAAGAATGTAACCCAATCTCTGTTAGCAATATTGCATGGTGCAATATCTCTATGTCACTTGCATTTTTTCTGTCATTTTATTCTATCTATGTCCTTCATAAAGATATGGAAAGACAAAAAATATATATCAATTTATTTTATCATCTGCAAGGGGGAAAAATGAGAGACATCATTAAGGTCCTCCTCAATTCTCATTGCCATTCAAAGTGTAGCATAATTCTCAAATTGTGAAAATGTCAAAGTACTAGACTGGCCCATAAAGCTTGTTATGCAATTATCCTGGGGTCATGCACTCACAGATTCCTATCGATAAGGAAATCTGCTCCAAAAACTAAAAGGCCTGGGCCCAGTAATAGCCAGACTACTCTGTAATCACATTTGTAAGGAGGTACACTGATGGGGCAGCTTCTCTAGTTCGTGAGGAATTCAGAATTGTTGGGGTTATTGACAATTGCAGCCAATGGTCAAGGAGGGTATTTGAAAGGGACTGTCTATAGTGATGGCAATTAAAATCTGAACTGTGGAGACTAGTCTAGACTTACCTCAAACCTGACGTATTATTATTCCTTCTTGTATAAAAGGAAAATATAAAAGGAAAAAAAATGTATAGTCATAATTAGAGAAAAAGTATCTTATGTATCCGATATATGCATTACGTCTTTTACAAATATGTGGATCACACATAATGTGAGATTCACATATTATGAAAGAGATTGCATACATACAAAATACATGAGATAATTATTATTTGATTACAAGTGTTCAATACCTTAAATATTATGTGGAGTATAATAACATATATATATTTTTTCTTTTTTTTTTGACATGATTGACTAGGTAAGGATGCTTTGTAAAATTGACATCATGATCTCTTGAGGATAAAAGTCACATAGAATTGTTGGCTTTGATGTTTTATCTCAACAACGTCCAAAATCCTAGTGGTTCCTATAAAATAAATGAACACATATTATAAGTTTTAAGGTTATTTGTCACCTTTTCATGTGTTGTGTTTAGATAGACTTAGTTTATGGATCTAGGTTTAAACTGGAGAGCCAAGCTTGCTACTCACATCAACACTCATAGTGATGAAGGTTAATGACATATCTTGGAAGCCACAATAAGCTCACAAACGATAGAGTTAATCCTATAACCCACTAACAACTATGATTTGCTTTAATAGACCATAAAGAGGATAATCTTAGTAAGAGAGAGTAAATACAATGTATTTGGTAAGTGAAATCTTGAGTTAATGCTTCCATTTACTATGCCTTTATAGAAATTTAAAATAAAATAAAAATGTCAAAAATCACAAGGAGTAAGGATTGTTTATAATTCCTGGAGTTTTTTAAGGGTATTACAATCATGAGTAGCGGGTTTGATGAGAGATTAAAATAATATGGATTGATGCCAATTTGGGTCAATTAGTCGGCTAAATTCTTCTTAGTTTGTTTCCCTAAAATGATTGACACCCTATGAAGCTACTAACTTCAAGGAATTGTGTTAAGTAAGCATTAATAGTGATGGGCAAGCATTAGGGTGTCTCGTATTTTTGCTGAAATTCATGGGTGTTACAATAGAATAAAGCCAACTTCACCATGTACTAGGCTTGCACTTGCATCACCAATGAGCTCATGAGTCTTGCATATGTTCCAAGCCCATTTACAACTTATTTCCTTAAGCCCAGGGGTGCATGAAGAAAATCACTCTTTTGCCTTCCAAACCATATCTCCCCAAATTTTCCAATAGGCTTCTCACGTGAGCATTGGCCATATGGAGAGGTAGATAAAAATAAGCATAATGGACCCAGGAACATTTGGACATGAAATTTGCAATATTGGGCCTCATATTTTTGTGAAATAAATGGGCCCTTCCAAGCAGAAACTCTCTCTCTCTCTCTCTCTCTCTCTCACACACACACACACACTCACTTGCAAATCATTTAGCTGCAAGTCTGTAACTATTCAATATCTTATGAAAAGTTAATCATAACGTTGCCGCGGTTGAATATTTTTGAGTTTGATAAATGCAATATAACTTCCTTTTTGTTGACATGGAATATTTTTTTGCAATCTATTTGTAAACTTTAGAATCAATATAACTTACTCTAGTTATGTAATGTATTATAAATCCAGTTTAAAATACTAGTATTACTATTTTTGTGTGTGTTCTAATAAGTATTACAGTAGGGACAAGGTCCAAAAATGGTATATTGGGCCTTGGGCCTTATTCGAGAACGTTGGGATGTCTGAGGAGAGACAAAGAGTAGAGGGATTCTTGTTCAGTGCCTCATGAGTAAGAAATAAGTAGAAGGCGATCTGAGGAGGAATATCTCCTCGGACAAGACGAACACTGCTCCTTTACATATTCTAGCAACGAAAATGACCTCAATAAAGGCACCGGTGTCAGAAGCATGTTACATAAACTCACGAGAAGGAAGGAGATCTAAAAATATCTAAGAAAAGGGTGTTACTTCTGCATTAAATGCACTACAACTACTTTTTTTGCCATATTTATGTGGAGAAGACCCCTGAACAGTGTTTTCTTAGTCACCGCAACTCACAGAGAGGCTATAGGAGATGTTTGATGGGACAAGTACTCAAGTAGTAACCCAAATTATCGACAAGTGTAGGGTAAAGATTGTCCGAGAGGGACTATATAATAAGAGAGACCCTCAATGAGGGAGAGGACCAATAAAAAATAGAAAAAGAACACTGTAGCAACCAGAATTGCACTTGTAATCAATTCCATTGGGTTATAAAAATATTTGCTTCCTCAGATAACACATACACCTAGCCTTACGTGTTTTGCTCTTGCATGATGATCTTTCAAACTTATTCTAGCCGTTGTTAGATTCACTAAAGCCCAGTTCTACAACCCGCTCTCTACAAATTTATTGTACTAGGCTTATCAACCCATAACCCCATACATATTAGGCTTGGGCTGTAAACCGTGCCCTTACAATTGGCCCCGTTTGTGGAAAGAACTTGTGTGCGATAATGAGTGTAGCAGTGAACGAAGGTAGGCTCAGGTCCACACTAAGTAGAGTCCTTGGGATCTAAGCATGGCGACCCCTTTGTCAACCTCGAACGGAGAGGCGATCGCGAAGGAAGTGTGCATACCACACATACTAACAGGAGTTAACCTTGAGAAGGAAGCCATGTCTCCCACGCAAAGAGTAACAAGACCATGCAGTTGGAAATTAACGAGTAAAGAGAGAATGACGCCATACACGACGAAGGCGAACTCTCTCTAACTCTGACGTTTCTTCTAATGACGGAAGGGACGTCAGTTATAGGCGAAGATCCCAAACCCGCCTAGTGAGTCTTTCTCCTACGAAGAGGAACACCATCGCGAATGGAGGGTCAGAAGCCTGCCTCACAAAGGTGTGGGAAACGACGCTGTAATCAGAGCCTTGGCCCAGATCTCCAAGTCACCCTTCACGCGTAAAATCGAGGGGGCTAGACTTCCTCAATGATTCACTCAGCCTACTTTCACCATGTACAACGGTAAAACAGACCCTGTGGAGCATGTAAGACACTTCAACCAGAGAATGGCTGTCCATTCCAGAGACGAGGCCTTGACGTGTAAGGTTTTCCCATCCAGTCTGGGACCTGTTGCCATGAGATGGTTTGACAACCTGAGGGCAGATTCCATAAGTTCCTTTATGGAGCTCACCCAGGCATTTTGTTCCCGCTTTGTCACCTGTAGCAGACCTCCTCAGCGTTTAGCCTCCCTACTATCCTTATGCATGCGAGAGGGAGAGACCCTGAAAGCATATTCGGATAGATACTAAGATATGTTCAATGAAATAGATGGTGACTTTGATGATGTGGCCATCAGTACATTAAAGCTTGGCCTTTTGGCCGAGCATGGTTTGAGGAAATCTCTAACCGGCAAACCTGTCACCAGTGTACATCAGCTCATAGACCGGATTGATAAATATAAAAGGGTTAAGGAAGACCAGCAGCAGGGGAAAGGAAAGGAGAAGGTTATCCCTCAAGAGATGAGGGATTTTAGGTCAGACCGATACAATAACAACTGGCCAAGGAAGGACTTTGCTGGGCAGTTAGGATCTGCCAATCCTCAGGCGGTCAATGCTGTGTTCCGAGAGCCAGTGCATCTAGTTCTGGAGAAGATTAAGAATAAGTCATTCTTTAAATGACCAAATAAAATGGCGGGAAACCCCGAAAGACGCAATCACAACCTCTATTGCCAATACCATTAAGACCATGAACACACCACAGAAGATTGTAGAAGTCTGTGGGACCACCTGTACCAACTTGTCCATGAAGAAAAGTTAAAGCAATTCTTGCACCATTCTAGCGGTCAAAGGGGCCAGACAAACTGAGAATCCTAGAGAGATGATTCTTCGAGACCTCTCTTGGGAACGATAAACGTCATCTTTGCTGCTTCAGGGAAGACTGGCTTCTGCCCTTCACGAGTGATGTCTGTGGCTCAGCTATCCGCCGAGGACGCTAAGCAAGAACCAAAGAAGGCTAGACTACAAATCCAACTGGTTTTGGGCTTCTCGGACGAGGATAAAATCGGAACCATCCAACCCCACGACAATGCTTTGGTGGTTACCTTTAGGATTGGGGGATATGATGTGAAGATAGTGATGGTGGACCAAGGCAGTAGTGCTGAAATAATGTACCCCGACCTATATAAGGGGCTGAACTTGAAATCAGAGGACTTAACACCTTACAGCTCACCCCTAGTGAGTTTTGATGGGCAGGTCGTCATCCCAAAGGGTCAGATCAGGCTACTCATACAGATTGACTTAGAAGTAGTGGAAGTGAACTTTATTGTGGTGGACGCATATTCCCTTTACATTACCATTGTCGACATACCATTTTGGTGGTTACCCTCAGGATTAGGGGATATGATGTGAAGAGAGTGATGGTGGACCAAGGCAATGGTGCTGAGATAATGTACCCCGACCTATATAAGGGGTTGAACTTGAAACCAAAGGACTTAACACCTTACAGCTCGCCTCTGGTGAGTTTTCATGGGAAGGTCGTCATCCCAAAGGGTCAGATCAGGCTACATATACAGATTGGCTCAGAAGTAGTGGAAGTGAACTTCATTGTGGTGGACATATATTCCCCTTACACTGCCATTGTCGGCAGGCCCTGGCTTCATACTCTAAAGGCTGTCTCCTCTACCCTACACCAGAAAGTGAAATACCCGTTAGGGGGTCAAATTGAGGAGATTATTGGGAGCCAACTCGCGGCTAGACAATGTCTGGTGGCCGCCATCCAGTATCAGCCCGAGGCCGAGTCCTCAGCCCGTATTGAAGAAGGCTTATAGCAATTAACAGGTTCGGCGTCGTCCAACGATGGGTAGGCCGAGGAGGCGAGGTGCAAAGATTTGGTAAAGGTTGCTATCGGTGACGATCCGGATAAATTCTTTCAGATTGGGGCTCAGCTGCCTCTCCCAAAGAAGGAAGAGCTGGTAGAGTTTCTTAGAAGAAACGTCGATGTCTTCGCATGGAGTGCTTACGAAGCCCCGGGGGTGGACCCGAACTTCATCTGTCATCATTTAAATGTTAATCTGTCCGTCACTCCCAAGAGGCAACCTCCTCGGCATTCGTCCAAAGAGCACTCTAATGTTGTCAGAGATGAGGTGAAGAAACTAAAGCAGGCAGGGACTATCAAGGAGGTATTTTACCCTAAGTGGTTGGCCAATACCGTGGTGGTGAAGAAGAAGAGTGGGAAGTGGCGAGTGTGTGTGGACTTCACAGATCTGAATAGGGCTTACCCAAAGGATCTTTTCCCTATGCCTAAGATAGACTAGCTGGTGGATGCAACCGTAGGCCATCCTCGGATGAGCTTCTTAGACGCCTTTTAGGGGTACCACCAAATACCACTAGCCTTGAATGATCAGGAGAAGACGACTTTCATCACACCCACAGGAAATTACCACTACAAAGTGATGCCGTTCGGTTTGAAGAATGCAGGTTCTACTTATCAAAGGATGATGACTAGGATGTTCGAGTCGCAGTTGGGCAAGAGCATTGAAGTCTATATAGACAACATGGTGGTAAAAAGCAAGGTAGCGTCCGAGCACTTGGGAGATCTTGGAAATATATTCGAAGTTCTAAGGAAACACAAGCTGCGCCTCAACACTTCCAAGTGTTCCTTTAGTGTGGGATTAGGCAAATTTCTGGGCTACATGGTAACCTATAGGGGAATTGAAGTTAACCCCAAATAGATTGAAGTAATCAACAATTTACAACCACCTCGGAATTCCAAGGAAGTCCAGAAACTAACCGGAATGATTGCTGCCTTGAATCGGTTTATCTCTCGATTAGCGAATAGGTGCTGACCTTTCTTTCTATTGATGAACAAATGGAAGGGGTTCGAGTGGACCGAGGAGTGTGCCTTGGCCTTCCAACAACTTAAGGATTATCTCTCTCAGCCTCCTATCATGTCCAGCCCTGAAACTAACGAATTTCTATTCGCTTATATCGCTGTGGCTCCTCATGTCATAAGCCTGGTCCTGGTACGAGTTGACGACGGCATACAAAGGCCAGTTTATTATGTGAGCAAGTCACTACACGAGGCCGAGATCCGCTATTTGCCATTGGAAAAAGCTATTTTAGCGGTGGTACACGCTACATGTAAACTCCTCTATTACTTTCAGGCACACACGATGATTCTCCTAACTTAGCTTCCACTCAGAGCTCTGCTTTGAAGTGTTGACTACACAGGGAAGATTGCTAAATGGGCCACGATCCTGGGGGCTTTCAACATCAAATATATGCCTCGCACCTCTGTCAAGGAACAAGTCCTCGTGGATTTGGTAGCTGAGTTTGCTGAATCCCCATTAGAAGAAGAAACGAAAACACAATCCATGGATGGAAAATCGGTTGGCATGATCTCCCAACAAGGCACTCTATCTTGGGAAGTGTACGTTGATGGGGCAGCAAATCAGAAAGGCTCCGGAGTGGGGTTAGTATTTGTATCCCTCGAAAGGATCACCATCGAGAAATCGTTAAGATTGAGATTCTCGACCACCAATAATGAAGTTAAGTATGAGGCTTTGCTGATGGGAATGGCCATGGTTCAAAGAATGGGCGAAAAGGCAATAAAGATATTCTCAGACTCCAAATTGGTCGTCGGCCAAGTAAAAGGGGAGTTTGAAGCAAGGTATGAGAGAATGCAGGGGTATTTGAGCCAGGTTAGACACCTACAGTCAGGCTTCAAATCCTTCAACCTGTTACATATTCCTAGGAGTGAAAATACCCATGCTGATTCCCTGGCCACACTTGCAACCTCCTCAACATAAAGCTTACCCTGAGTCATCCTTGTAGAAGACCTATGCAAACCCATAGGACTAAGCAGGGAGGTGGTTTATCTTCATCAGATTAAGGTGTGGCCAAGCTGGATGGACCCCATAGTGCTGTTCTTAAAAGAGGATACTCTACCTGAGGAGAAGTCTGAAGCAGACAAAGTGTGAAGAAAGGCTCCTCAGTTCTGACTGTCCGAGGACTAAAAGTTATACAAGCGCTCTTTTTCCGGGCCATACTTGCTATGCATACACCCTGAGGCAATAGAACTACTACTTGAGGAGCTACATGAGGGGATCTGCAGAAGCCACACTAGAGGCAAATCCATAACGCACAGAGCCATCACTCAAGTGGCCCAAAATGCAAAGGGAAGCGCAAGAATATGTAAAGAAATGCGACCAATGCCAAAGATTCTCACCAAACATACACCAACCAGGGGGAGCCCTTAATCCGATGTCCAGCCTCTGGCCATTCGCTCAATGGGGCTTGGACATTGTGGGTCCTTTCCCTAAGGCAGCAAGAAACAAGAGATACTTGTTGGTCGGTACAGATTACTTCACTAAATGGGTCGAAGAGCAAACATCAGGGACGTGGATGCCAAGAATTTTGTATGGAAGAACATTGTCACACGATTCGGAGTCCCTCGCACCCTCATCTCAGACAACGACCTCCAATTCGATAGCAAATCCTTCAGGAGGTACTGCTATGACTTGGGAATTACAAATAGGTATTCTACCCCAGCCTATTCCTAGGGGAATGGGCAAGCGGAGGCTGCTAACAAAGTCATTATAAGCGGACTTAAGAAGAGGCTAAACGATGCAAAGGGAAAGTGGGTGGATGAACTGCCACATGTCCTGTGGACGTATCGAACCACACCTTGTAAGTCGACGAGGGAGACTCCTTTCTCAATGACATATGGGGCCGAAGTTGTTATCCCTTTGGAGACTAGTTTCCCATCGTTAAGAACCAGCTCATTCAATCTGACCATTAACGATGAACTGCTAGAAAGGAGCTTAGACTTGATTGAAGAAATAAGGGAAAATGCAATGGTTCAATTGGCATACTACCAACACAAGCTCAAGTAGGGCTATGATGCCAACGTGAAGTTGAGACCATTGGCACCTGGTGATCTGGTGTTGAGAAAGGTCTTTGGTACTGCAAAGAACCCAGCATGGGGAAAGCTAGGGCTCAATTGGGAAGGACTATATCGTATCACCTCAGTGGCTGGTGTAGGAGTATATTTTTTGGAAGACTTAGATGAACACGTAATACCACGCCCGTGAAATGTAAACAACCTGAAAAGGTACTATTATTAATAAAAGTTTCCTCTGTCAAAAGTGTTCATTTGTTGCGTAAAGGCATTGCATTTTCGGTTTTTCTTTCTTTATAAATGTTTAAACAGAACCCAAGTCATGCTTAAAATTCTCGAACCAGATGCTTGGGGGAAACTAACACAACATGCCATCTTTTATAAGTGTTTAAACAGAACCCAAGTCATACCTGAAGTCCTCGGACCAGATGCTTGCGGGAAATTAACACAACATGCCATCTTTTATAAGTGTTTAAATAGAACCCAAGTCATGCCTAAAGTCCTCGGACCAAATGGTTGGGGGAAATTAACACAACATGCTAACTTTTATAAGTGTTTAAACTGGAACCCAATCATGTCTGAAGTCCTTGGACTAGATGATGTGGGGAGGTTAACACGAATGACAATTTTTATAAGTGTTTAAACTAAAACCCAATCATGCCTGAAGTCCTTGGACCAGATGAAGTGGGGGGGGGGGGGGGGGGGATTAACACGAATGACAACTTTTATAAGTCTTATAAGTGTCAACTTAGATTTAAAGGTTATAGCCAAATCCTCGGGTTGGTGGTCTTGTGTAAGCTAAAATCCATAATCATTCATCCGTGTAGAAGTTTGCTACTTATCTTTATTTGGTTCGACCCTCATTACAGAAGAGGGGACTCACAATATGAATGTAGAGTAAATGATCCATTGTTGGTACTTAGTCAAATTACTTACACTAGTGGCAGGGTATTGTTGTCAGTGTTTGCTAAAACTAAAGTGGCAACAGGTCAAGCTTATTCATAATAACAATAAGTTCGAAAGTATGAAAAGCAAAGACACAAGATATTAAGGGAAAAGCCCATTTATTAGTCAAAAGTAGTTACATTACATACGGTGGCAGTAGCCACAAAAAAAGAAGAAGAGAGTAACAATACTACCATAGTGAAAAAGAAAATTCTACAACTACTTTCATATGAGCTGAGAGCCCTTCTTCGGATCAGTGGCCTTGAGCTTGGCATCCTCGGTATCAGACTTTGACTCAGCTGCCTTGGCTTGGGAGACCATATCCTTGATGGAAAGGGTATCCTTGGAGGGGGTGTCTTTGGCTGAGGGGAGGACCTCCTTACCCTTCTCAACTACTCCTGCGGGGATCTCAGTATCCACAACAAGGTTTTGGGTGTTGAAAACCTGTTTAGGAGGAGGGAGGGATAAAATAGTAGTCGGAGGGAGGTCAGTTGGAATTTCTCGAATGTGTTTAGGGAAGTACACATTCTCAGCCTTCCTCAGCTCGGAGTCAGTAGAGACCCCTGCACGGTTGAGCGCCTCCACCCAGGACTCAGTGCAGTAGTCCATGCACACCTCGGCTACCTCATCGGCCAGCCTTCTTTTCGTCTCCTCCACCCTGCACTCGTAGGTGCATCATCAGTAGCTTCCTTGGCCACTTGAGCTGCCTCTTTGGCTGCGTCCTTGACCCTCTGCAGCTCGGCCCTAAGATCCAGATCTAACTATTTCTAGGTGGCCAAGTTTATCTCTGTGGTGTAGAGCTACTTACGCTGATCCTCGACTTGGGTTTCAGCATTCTTCAGACCGGCCAGGGCACTCTTACGGTTGTTGTCCACCTCTTTCAACTTATTACCCAACGCCGCGTGCTCCTTCTTCAAGGCTTCGAAAGCCTTCTCAACCTCCTGCCTAGAATAAGCCTCAGCTTCAACTTTATTATGGGCATTCTGGACCCATTCCTCGACCACATAGACTTGTTAAGTGACCTGCGTAACAAAAACAAGGGGATTAGATAAAAAAAAAAAAAAAAAAAAAGACGATGATGGCATTGACAAGCGAAAGAGATCCTTAGCAGGAGGTTCAGAAGAAGAGAAATAGACTTACCATGGCAAGGTCCTTCTTCAACGACATGAAGAGTTCCAACTACCTGATACGTTTGAGGGCCTCGATATCCTTTGGGAGAAGGAGAGGCTGCTCTAGAGCTTCGGCCAGGTGGGCTGTATGCCCTCTCTGGGACTCTCGAATGGTAGAGTCCCAGGAGATAGGGGCCTTGTTTAGCTCTAGCCGGGGAGCTCAGGCACGCTGCAATCGGCACACTTCAGCGTCCTCCCTGCTATCAGTGGAAGGGGCCGTCTTATCCCTAGGGTCTCTAGTCTTCTATTGTTTGGTGCCCTTCGGAGGGACCACCTCACCTTCTTCCAGTTCCTGCACCAGCCTTTTCTTCTTCGGGTCTTGATTGGCGGGCAATCTGAGGTCAGTGGGAGGAGGAGGAAGGGGAAGGTTGGCAAGAGTCTGGGTCTTAAAGACATCTTTCGAAGTTCCCCTTTTATTCCTATTGGCCATCAAACCTTTCAGGCAAGGTCTTTTCTTTTGATCCATCACTTCCTCTTCTTCTGAGCCTAAATCAATCCGAGTAACAATTAACTTCGGTGGGCGCGCAGAGGAAAGTTTGTCAAACTCAATTTCGGAATCTAAGAGCTCCGCAAGCTTCTCTGGAACTCTTTCTTCCCCTTCGAAGCGAAATTGGTCTATCTCCTTGTCCAATGACAAGCGTGAGGAGGCAACTCCCTCTTCTATTGTAGCTGTTGCTTCGAAAGGGACTTGTTGTAATGGTATTACGAGCGGAGAAGGGACTTGATGAACTGGTAGTATGACAAGGGGAAGGTCATCTCGAGTCAAGAAATCCGGCTTTGACAAGTCAATTTGATTTATCTGAGGATCACTAGCTCGGATGGCATGGCCGACCTCTTGAAAAGTCTTTGAAATGGGGTCAAAATCTAAGATCAGATGGACAGCCTGCAGCTGTCGATCCTCGCTCATAAATTTTTTTTATCAGAGTAGGTAGTTGAGGGCCGCAACGCTGGTAAGACTAAGCTGAGGAGCGACTTGCCTCCTATTTGCAGAAATAGCCAGGAAATAAAACACAATTAGATAATTGAGATCCATTATCAAAGGAAAGCAAAATAAAGGACATGGGTAGGGATAGAAATCTAAGTCTTTTGCTAAGGAACCTAACTCTAAGGTACCCCACTTGGCTCTCTCTCTTGGGTTAGGCAGTGTAAACCATCGTGCCACGCCCCTAAAGTGATGAGGCAGTCATTTTTCATCCCTTTGTTGAATTTGGGGAGGCACGAAATGAGCCTGACAATAGGCGACCTAGACTTGAGGTAAAACCCACCGTTAGCTTGGGAATGACACTCGTACATGTGGACCATGTCGTGCCATGTGAGTCCCAGTCTGAGATGCTCGTTGAGAGCATCGACGCAGCCTAAGACCCTAAACATATTAGGTGCACACTGATGGGGACACAGCCTATGATTAATAAGGTAGTCTCAGGTTATCCTATCCATGGGAAGGGTCATCCCTCCTTCTAAGAAGGCTATTACGGGGATGATGACCTCCATCTCCTCTCTATGTGTGGCGATTTGTAGGGGTGTAATTAGTTCGGTTCGGTAAATTTGAAGTGCGATTTTTCCACCGAACCAAAATTTCGGTTTTACCAAATTTGGCATCGACACCGAACCGAAAGGGAGGAACACCGACACTGAATTGATTGGATTTCAATCGGTTCGGTTCGGTCGGTTTTCGGCTGCTTCCAATTTCTTAGAACCAAACAGATCAAAGACAAAAAAAAAAAAAAAAAAAGCCTATTTCTCTTTACTTTCCCACATTTTCTCAGCAACCAAACACCTAGCAAACAAAAAAAAAATCAAAATCATGTATATAATTAAAAAAAATACCAAAATAAGAAAATATATATATTTCCTTTGCTTTCCCACGTTTTCTCACCACCCAAACACCTAGCACCAAGCACCAAACACCAAGCAAGTAGCAAACACAAAAAAGATTAAAAAAAAAAAAAAAAAAAGGGAAAAAAAAAAAAAGAAGGGAACAGAGAAGAAGAACTAAAGTAGCGTGATAGTCTATATGTGTTTTTATGGATAAATTTTCTAACCATCCAAACAAGAGGGACTGTGGGGAGGCTAGCGTGGGGAGGCGGCGGCAGAGGCAAAGACCGTGAGAGAGAGGGATCGGAGAGTGGAGTGTGCTACCGTCTATGAGAGGGAGTACTGGTTGGAGCATTGGAGGGGGTTGGGGTGATCGGCGGGGGAGGAGCCGGAGGCGAGGTTGATGGAGCGGAGGAAGGCGACGGAATAAAATGCTAGGGTGAGAAAGAGAAAAAATGGTGAGAGACAAAAAACATGGAGGAGGGGGCGGCTGGAATGAAAAGGGTAGAAGGAGTCAAAACTTATAAATATAAGATGCTAGGGTTTTATCTTTTAATGGTTTTAAAAAATTAAAAAACTCAAAAACGTTTAGGCGAAGGCTCGAACAAGGGAACTCTTAGTCGTTAAAGCCACATCATACCACTAAGCTACAAACTCCAACGTGACTTAGTGTTACATAAATATATATATATATATATATATCGGTTCGGTTCGGTGCATTAAAATTTGCCACCAAACCGAAATTTTCGATTTTATTATATAAAAAACCTAAACCAAACCGAACCGAAACCAAACAGAAATTTTTGCATTGGTTCGGCCGATTTGAAGCGGTTTTTTCGGTTCCTTGATTTTTTGCACACCCCTAGCGATTTGCTCCGGAGAACAATACCACAGACCGTTTTCCTGAGGTATATGGAATCTCTGTTTAAAAGCTTCTATTTTGGCAGGAGAATCTACTAGAATCTCGAATCTACCCATTTGGACGACTCTAGAAAAAGCGACTGAAATGCGTAAGTGAAGAAACAAGAACTAAAAGGGCCAAGGAGATTGGCCGAGAAGAGAAAGGGAGTCTAGAGAGGCGGAAACTTACAAAAGTAAGTGTGCTAACCCTGGTCCTTTAGAAAGGATCCTTTAAAATTATCTTAAAGAAAGAGTTGCGGTGGCTTAGGAATTTAGAATATTTTGTGAGTTGGAGTGCTAGGATTCTCTGAAGTATTTGAAAATTCGTGAAGTAAAGAAAAAAACGAGTTCCCTCAAGGCTTTATATAGAGGGAGAAAAGGGGTGGGAGTAACCCCGCTCAGAATTCTAGGAGAAATATCCACTGTAGGATGTGCGCCTCACCATTGGATAGGGGGAACAAGGTGCTGCCTGGAGCAATAAATGGCGACTTGCGGACCCCGAAGTGTCAAAAGCAGTTATGAAGTGCAAAAAATGGCACTCTCACACGTGTAAGCCAGAGAAATAAATAGTCTTATCTCTTGAAGATCAAAACCCCACTTTTTCTCCTTGGATGAGAGGGAAAAACTGGAATTTTGAGGAGCTATTGTAAGGACAAGGCCCAAAAATGGTATATTGGGCCTTGGACCTTATTCGAGAATGTTGGGATGTTTGAGGAGAGACAAATAGTAGAGGGATTCCAACTCAGTGCCTCATGAGTAAGAAAGGAGTAGAAGACGGTCCGAGGAGGAATATCGCATCGGACAAGACGAACACTGCTCCTTTACATATTCCAGCAACGAAAATGACCTCAATAGAGGCACCGGTGTCAGAGGCATGTTACATAAACTCACGAGAAGGAAGGAGACCCAAAAATATCTAAGGAAAGGGTGCTACCTCCGCATTAAATGCACTGCAGCTATTTTTCTGGCCGCATTTATGTGGAGAAGACCCCTGAACAGTGTTTCCTTGGTCATCGCAACTCACAGAGAGGCGACTTGCGGACCCCGAAGTGTCAAAAGCAGTTATGAAGTGCAAAAAATGGCACTCTCACACGTGTAAGCCAGAGAAATAAATAGTCTTATCTCTTGAAGATCAAAACCCCACTTTTTCTCCTTGGATGAGAGGGAAAAACTGGAATTTTGAGGAGCTATTGTAAGGACAAGGCCCAAAAATGGTATATTGGGCCTTGGACCTTATTCGAGAATGTTGGGATGTTTGAGGAGAGACAAATAGTAGAGGGATTCCAACTCAGTGCCTCATGAGTAAGAAAGGAGTAGAAGACGGTCCGAGGAGGAATATCGCATCGGACAAGACGAACACTGCTCCTTTACATATTCCAGCAACGAAAATGACCTCAATAGAGGCACCGGTGTCAGAGGCATGTTACATAAACTCACGAGAAGGAAGGAGACCCAAAAATATCTAAGGAAAGGGTGCTACCTCCGCATTAAATGCACTGCAGCTATTTTTCTGGCCGCATTTATGTGGAGAAGACCCCTAAACAGTGTTTCCTTGGTTATCGCAACTCACAGAGAGGCCAGAGGAGATGTCTAATGGGACAAGTACTCAAATAGCAACCCAAATTATCGACAAGTGTGGGGTAAAGATTGTCCGAGAGGGACTATATAATAAGAGAGACCCTCGATGAGGGAGGAGACCGGTAAAAAATAGAAAAAGAACACTGTAGCAACCATAATTGCACTTGTAATCAGTTCCATTGGTCTATAAGAATATTTGCCTCCTCGGACAACACATACACCTAGCCTTACGTGTTTTGCTCTTGCATGATGATCTTTCAAACCTATCCTAGCCATTGTTAGATTCATTAAAGCCCAGTTCTACAACTTGCTCTCTACAAATTTATTGTACTGGGCTCATCAACCCACAACCACATATATACTGGGCTTGGGTTGTAAACCGTGCCCCTACAATTACTATTTACTAAAAATAAAAAATTTTGTAACGCCACATAGCATTAGAGGGAAAATGAAGGGAAATATTTCGCTTTAAAAGCCATAAATTTTTTTCATTATTTACATATTTATCTTTGGCGCATGACCTTAGTAAAATGTTTTCACATTAAACCAAATTTCTTGCCAACTCAATGGAAATTTTCCCTATTAAATTGAATATATTTTGACGGTTATAAAATTGAAACAACAATTGAAACCATGACAAAAATAGCCGACCAAGACTATAGTTCTACAAAGGGTAATAGTTATCACACTTTTATTATTATACACTCATCGTACACATACTATCACGTAAACTGAAATTGTGTTTTGAAAACACAATTTTAGCTAGAGTTGAGAATTTTTTTTTTCAAAATACGATTTCAGTAATTTTTAATTTTAACTGAAATCGTATTTTAAAACATGATTTCAAAGGAAGTGTGTACAGAATGTGAAATAATGTGTGTGCAACAAGATTTTCTTTTATACAAATATGTAACAGTGCAAAGATGTTAAAAACCCAATTCCTTTAGCCCATCTATCACATGATAACAATGATAAAGACTAGAGAAATAATCCCATGCATTGTGGAAATGATTCAGCACATAGATCATCTAATGCACTGTGATAATATAATTAGAAAGTACACAAGAAGTTATGAAGGAAATAGTAATTTATTTGACTACCAATACTAGGAAAAGCCAAACAAGAAGACCCATACTATAGACTATAGAGAGCAAGTGGGAAGAAGCAACAAATCCACTTGATTGAGACACAATAGCTAACACATCAAACACTACATAATTGCAAAAGCCAACGTAATACTAGGTTTTTGGCTCCCCTATTTCCCACTTTCATGTGGCTTGTGACCAATCATGAAGCACAAAATCCAACTAGAAAACACTGATCCACTAAATACTATGACAATAAAAGCATAGAATTAAAATACCAACAACCTTATCTGATACTTCTAATTATGTTTAACATCTATGTCGTTTATTGTGGACGACTAAATTTCTCAGTTCGAAATAAGTCAAACAAGTAAAATAGTTGCACAAGTGCGAATTTGTATTAATGAATGTGTGGTACAATTCTTTGTGATTACAAAAGAGTGATCCTCTGATTCGATCTCCTTGAAAGATTTGTTGATTGGAGTTGTGGTAATGTGATTTTGATTTGAACACAAGATATCCTTCAATTTGGTTGAGGGATGGATCGAAGATTGCTGAAACGGAATTACAACGAATCTCTGGCTATGAGCTTGTTAGAAATCCTTTGTTCTTCACGTTCTTCGTGTTCTTCGTGTGTTCTTCGTCTTTGAAGGTTTATGGTGGAAGTTCTTCAGGGCTTTAGGAGCTTGGATCTGTAGAGCTTCACTGATTTATGATTTGTTGAGGTTTCTGGAGGCTTTTAAGCTTGATTCCAGTGAACTTTGAGATTTAGGAATATGATTTAGATGATTCCTCTTTGAATGTTCTTCGTATTTGAAGGTTTGTGGTGGAAGTTCTTCGGGGCTTTGGAGGCTTAGATCCGTTGAGCTTCATCAATTTGTGGTTTGTTGAGGTTTCTGGAGGCTTTCGAGCTTGATTCCAATGAACTTTGAGATCTAGGCAGATAGTTTGGATGATTCTGCTTCGAATGTTTTTCGTATTTGAAGGTTGAAGTTCTTGAAGTTGCTGAAGGCTTCAGGGCTTGATTCCAGCAGAGCTTCTGGACTTCTGAATCTTCTCTGATGCTGCTTGTGCTTCAGATGGCTTGGCGTCCTCCCTCCCATATCTCTTTCAAATGCCTTAGGAAAGCTTCTATTTATAGGAGTTTAGGGATAAGTAAGCGACATGTGGCGGAGTCTGATTGGTGACACGTGGCAAGCTTGATTGGTCCGCTTATGTCATCGCTTGTACGTGCTGGACTGATTGTGTCATCGCTTACACGTGCGAGACTGCTTATGTCATCGCTTACACGTGCGCTGATGTGTGATTGGTTTTTTGCATGACACTTGGCAAATTTCAATTGGTTTATGAATAGTGATAGCAAAACCTAACAGCAATATGTAGCGCTTTGTAATTGGCTGTATTTTGTGGACTTGGTAGTGTGACGTGTCAGCTTGTGATAGGTCGGGAATTTTCTCTCTCTACAAATGCCCCCTCGAGACTTGTTCACGCACACAGTTTTAGAGTGTGGTGTGGGAATGAGTTTCGAAAACAGATTTTAACACTTGGCTCTTCAAATGAAGTAATTGAAGGTGGTAGAGCTTTCAGCAGGATGAGATAATTTTCGAGGAGTAGACCCACTCATATGAAAGGTTTTGATGAGACCGAAAAGAGGTTTGCGAGTACTTGAATGTACTTGTGTGACCAAGCCTTCTCCGTAGAGGTTAAGTTGAAGTAACTTCAGAAGAGTGTTTTTGGATCGTTGGCGGCAATCATAGGGTGTGAAAGATGGGGAAGAGGTGAAGATGTTGGTTGGGTACAACATACAAAGTCATGGGGCTAGCCTCATGTTTTTAAGAACTGTTGGTGAAGTCATCTCAGAAGAGTATACTTCGGATTACGGCAAGGCCATGTGGGAAAGTGGTTGAGTGCGCATGCGTCATCGTTTTACTTAGGTTAAGTTGAGGTAATTTCAGAAGCTTATGGATTCTGGGGATGATGGTGTTGGTGGTGAAGAAGACGGGGATGAAGCAAATCGAATAGGTGAAACACATACCACCATGGTGCTAGCCCTGCATGTTGGGGACCTTCTGGTGTAGATGTTTCTATGAAGTACACATTTGAATATGGGACTGACTGTATGTTTGCATGGGGTCTGACAGCAAGTCGTAGAATGTGCATGCGTGATGGGACTATGCCGACAGACGTTAAGTTGAAGTAATTTCAGAAGAGTACCTTCTAAAATACTTCAAGCTAAATTTAAGTTGGAGTAATTCCAGAAAGTGTGTTTTAAGGTACTAGCAATGATGACCTCTGAGTCCCATAGTGGTGGGGACATGGAATAAGGCTCTGGTAACCATTTACCAGCTCCAAAGGCTGAACTCTGATGAGCTGGTGCCTTAAAGGTTGTTTCAAGTGTTGGATGGAAGACAATTTGTAGGACACCCCAACACTTTTTACCATCTTCACCTATTGACACTTGTTGGGAAAGCACAACAAAATGAAAGATGTTTGTTCCGAACCTCTACCTTTGCTGTAAGAGTAAACAACTTGAGAAGGACTATGGAGTTCTCAAAGCAGTTAGGAAGCTCCTTGAGCTAGGGTACGAGAGATTCAGTTGGCCTTAGACCTCTTGATTAGGTAGATCTGAGACTACAAGGAACAATGATACGTGCTATGTTATGAGAAATTTTATGGACAAATGTAGTCGTTAAGTGGTGAAACAAAGTTTGTTTGGATCTCAAAACTACAATGATGTTGTGAGGAGGTTTTTTATTGAACCATGAGAAGGTTGAGTTCAAGAAGGTTACGAAGCAATATTGGTTGCTAGGTATTGAGGATGATGAAGCTATAGTGAGAAATGGCTATGAGCAGGAGGACTTGAAAATTTGAAAGAAACAAATCTTCATTTCATGACTCGGTGTGTTTTTCTTAATGAGTTTTCAATGGATCCGGCCCTTCTATTTATAGTGGAGAGACGAAGAATGGTAGGTGGATAGTCGAGAATGGCGGATGAGAATTTTTGGTGAGAATGGTAGATTCCCGACTGGTAGGCACCGAACGGTAGGTGGGAAAGTTTGGCACTAAAAAGGGGAATAGTAGGCAGAAGACTAGTAGGCACCGAACGGGAATGATAGGTTGAACTGGTGACTCAATGTAATTTCAAGTTCAAGACACACTTGTGAGAGTTCATCTGTACTTTGAAAGGAAAGTCTTGATGAAGTCTGGAGAATAACCCTGAGGGGATTCAAACTAAATGGATGAATCTCAAATTTTGATATTGAGAGCTTTAGTTTTGGACATTGTCAGTACTTCGGAGATGTGAGTTAAATTTGTGATTTCCGAGTTGCGAAAAACTATGCAAGACAAGTCTGGCTTGAAAATCTTGACTTTGGGTTGATTTCAACACAAAAGACAACTATCTTGGAATTGAGTTATTTGTGAAATTTTTGAGTCTCAAATGGTGGAACGGACTCCAAAATTGGAATGTATGCGAAAAATTAAGCAAGATTGGTCCATCTTAAAAATTTTGACTTTTGGTCAACATTTATGCAAAAGTCAACTTTCTGAAAATTGGACATTTGCGCCATTTCCGAGCTTCGAATGGAGAAACGGATCCTAAAATCGGAATGTACTCGAAAAATTGAGTGGGACAGGTCCGTCTTGAAATTTTTGACTTTTTGGTCAAAGTCAAAGGTCAAACTTGGTCAAAGCATTTTTTTTTTTTTTTTAGTTTCTGGCGGTTCGGACCGGGTCAGGATGAACGGGTCAAACTGGGTCGCTGGAAAAATGGGTCAGACCGGGTAGTGGAGGATGATGTCATCAATGACGTCATAGCTCTCAGAGCGTGTGGCAAACGCCAGCGCGTGCGAGAGTGTGAACAGTGAGGGAGGCGCGTGGAAGCGCGTGCATCTGACGCTGTGAACGCCGGAGTTTCTGGTGGCACGTGGGAGCGCGTGGTGGAGGTTTTGGTCCCGAGATTTTTGGATTTTGTAGATCGGATGCCGTAGAATCTAGTGGTTAGGTTGGTTTTTTCAATTAGTGATCCGATTTGCACAGATGTGAAGGTGAAGGGCATGATCTTCGAAGCCTGTGGGGGCGCGTGGTGGCACGTGGCTTGGCATCCGGACCAAAAAAATTTTTGGTTTGGTAGATTGAAGGCCGTAGAAGATCGCTGTTGGTTCAATTTTGTGAAATCCTGAACAGATTTGCACAAATTTGGCAGAGAAGGCCGTGATTTCCGAAGCTTGTGGCCGCGCGTGGAGGCACGTGATGAGTCTACTGTAGACGTCCTTTCTAGGCCTTGTTGTTCGACGTCCTTAGAAGATTTCTGTGATGTCGGTTTTGTATTTCATCCAAGTGCAATTGTCTCTTCTACAACATGATTCATTTACCCATTTTTTTCAAGGTTGGGCGCAGTTTTCTTTGACTCTGTGTGCATTTGAGCTGCAAAGTCTAACTTTATTTTTTTTTTGTCTATTACCTCAGAAGTTTTCTATATAAAGCCACTCGGGGCATGCACTAATTTGTACAAGTGGCCTCCAGTGGGTAACATGATACGTAGAGAAACTTTTTTTTTTTTCTTTTTCACATGCTTGGTTTGTGCTAATCTTTTTTTTTTTTTTCAAGACATGCCATGAGATTTTCTTCTGACAAGTTCTTTGTTGTTGTTTGTTTTTGTTATGCAGCATGCTTTCCTTGTTCTTTGGGCTTTAACATTGAGCTTTACACCAACGTTCTTATAGTGATGTTTGTCTCCATCCTTGATGTTCTCATAGCAACAGTCATTAATGTTATCAAAGGTGTTCATGATTCAATGATGCTATTACTAGCACTTGACTTTGTAGTTGTATGGGTCTTTGTCTTTGTAATTAAGCTGCACCAACACTTGTTTTTTCAATGCAACCCTCTCAAGAGTCTTTGCAATGTAGCCACATCAAGAGTCTTTACCATGAAGCCATGCCAGCATTTGTCCTTGTACGGAAGCCATATTAACACTTGCCTTCACAATGAAGCTACATCCATAATTTTCTTCGCCATGAAGCCATGCCAACACTTCATTTGTATTGAAGTCGTGCCAACATCCATCTTTGTCATGAAACCACGTCAACACTTCATTCTCACCGAAGCCGTGCCAACGTTCATCTTTGTCATGCCAACACCCATCTTAGCCATGAAGTCATGTCAACAGTTCATTTGCACCGAAATCGTGCCAACATTCATCTTAGCTATGAAGCAATATTTGCACTTACATCTGCTACGAAGTCGCACCATCATTTGCATCGAAGCCGGGACAACATTCATCTTTGTCATGAAGCCACGTCAACACTCTACATTAGCACTTGCACTTGCGTTGAAGTTGCACCAATATTGAACTTTATAATAAAGATACAATAACATCAATTTTCAGAGGTAACATAGCTCAGACATCGAGGGTGCATAGCACTGTAGCCAGACATCAAGATTTCAAAGATGCCATCAAGACGGTGAAGATGCAAGGAGTCCTTATCAAAACTTTGAAGATGCAAGGAAATGCCAACAAAACCTTGAAGATGCGAGAAAAAATGACGTCAATACTTTGAAGATGCCAAAGCATGCTGCTAAGACTTTAAAGATGTCGAAACATGCCACCAAGAATTTTGACATTGCACGAACATGTCCATAAAGGAGAGATGATGCAACACCGACTTCGGATATATAATCTATCATCATTCTGGAGGAAGTTGACGTAGTCCAGATTTCAGAGACATGATGTAAAACGACACCACTCAGAAGGGAGATGATGTGGTTCAAATTTCAGAGTTGTGAAGTGGCACAACCTAGAAGAGAGACGATGTAGCTTAGACTTGCAAGGTACAAGAAGATGCCCCCATGAGATAAGTGAAGTAAAGCATACTTCAGAAACGTGGGAGAATGTCCATAGAAGATGGACAATGCCATGCAGACTTCATTTCTTGCAAAAGAGGTTGAAGATTTTATTTTGCTCCACAACCAAGAATCAACTTATGTTTATCATCACTTCAAGGAAAGCTGAGCAACATCAACTCCTTATAGTCTTCATTTTCTACTACAACAGCCTTTGATCATCATAATGTGAGCAATTGATTTAAGTGATGCCTTGCTAATCAAAGGGTTCTTGAAAGCACGTTGATGGCCTATGGAGAAACTCTTCAAGCTAGACATGCAATCCTTCTTCTTTTCATGTGACTGAACTTAGTAAATGATACCAAGTTGCCTACATATCCTCAAGAGGGATCAAGTCATTACGTAGTTCGAAAGATTTTTTTTTTTTTTTTTTTGAGTTTTTGATGATTTTTTGCAATAAAGGAGGGCTCAGTGTGTAATAGTGGGTATCACCACTAATCGAACCCGAGACCCCTCAAGGGCGACATGGGCATCCAACCACTACGCCACACTAGCAATTGGTGATATAGAGTGTGATTAATTTCTCTTTATTGGTTCGCTTTCAAAGGTAATGGGAAGACATCATGTACCCTTGCAGTATTACAGTGGGCAGTTTAAACTCTTACCAAGGAGCAATCCTCGATGTTCAAGCGTAGGAGTGTTTAAGGAACTTCCCATTGATGGGGCCGATCCTTATGCTATCATTGTCAATCAATTTGTAAGCTTTATTGGTGTTTGCCCTCTGCCTGAGAATTGGAAGTACATCACAAGCAACGGTCACATGGTTTGACCCGATAACTTCATCAAAGTCTAGATCAATCTTGTTTTCTTTGGCAAGCTTCATAATTTGTTCTTTGAAGAAGAAGCATTTTTGGATTAGGTGGCCAATGACGCGATGATATTTGCAGTAGTTAGGGTCATCAACTTTCCCCATGTCTTCCGGCCGCTTGCATTCTGGCAATTCGATTAGCTTTAACTGCAATAGTTGTTCTAAGATGTTTGGCACATCTTCATCGGGGAACGGACATACTTTTTGCTCAAGTTCCTTAAAAGTCAAGTGACGCATCTCGCTCTTTTGTCATCCTTCAAGTCGTTTTTCATTTGCATTTGCTCCTCTTCTTGGAACCTTGACTTCAGCAGTGTTAACAATTATTGAGTCTTTGAGATTGCTTTTTGCATTCCTGTCATTTCTCCTTACTTCCTTTACGCTTTCCTCAGGTATGTGAGGTTTTGTATTTCCACGGCTAGCAATGCTCAGCTCCATGTCATGCGCACGAGTTGCTAACTCTTCAAATGTTCGAGGCTTTATCCCTTGAAGGATGTAAAGAAGTCCCCAATGCATGCCTTGAATGCACATCTCTACAGTAGAAATTTCAGAAAGTCTATCCTTGCAATCTAGACTTAAAGAACGCCACCGATTGATATAATCAACGACTGGTTCATCCTTCCATTGTTTGGTATTGGTAAGCTCCATCGTGCCTACCGTGCATCGTGTGCTGTAGAATCGGTTGAGAAACTCTCTTTCGAGTTGTTGCCAACTATCGATTGACTCGGGTTCTAAGTCTGTATACCAGTCAAAGGCATTCCCTTTGAGTGAACGGACAAATTGCTTTACAAGTAGGCCTCCTTGAGTCCCTGCGTTCTCACAAGTTTCTATAAAATGAGCAATGTGTTGCTTAGGATTTCCATTGCCATCAAATTGCAAGAACTTGGGGGGTTGATACCCATTTGGCATCCTCATGTTATTGATGTGCTTTGTGTAGGATTTTGAATATGTGAGAGAACTTGTAGAAGAACCTCCATATTGTGCTCGGATGGTATTTGTTATCATGTCTTGTAATTGTTAGACTGACAACGAAGCAACCGAAGTAGATTGTTCTCGTCAGGGAGTGTTTTCAATTTCTCTCCCTTCGTCATCTTTTGCAGATGTGAATTTATGACCACGGCTTGATTCACCAAGATCTTGTACTTTGAGTTTGTTCATGACTAACACAACTTCCCAAGATGATGGAGAAGGAAGTGAATTGAAGTGAGCACGTGAAATCTCTTTTTTTGGGTTCCCTTTGATGGGAGAGAGATTGTGTGACCAACTTCTTATGAAGAAAGAAGGGGATTTGCCCCCATACTTGAGGTGTTCCAAGGTGGAGACGTCCTTGTTGATGACCTTGTTTCTTGCAAGATGGTCTAAGGAGATGATTGTCTGAACCTTGGCTTCCTTGGTTGATCAAGATTGAAGTTGATTATAAGCTTTAGGTTGGCTACAATTGATTGCACCAATGTAGTTGTTGGTGGTAGCCGTACCAAGTTTAGTTGAAGTAGCTATTGTTGAAGCTTGAATGTTCTTGCTAGTGGCCATTGAAGTTGGTAGCAAGGTGATGTTGATTTCTTTCTTTGAAGGAGAATGAGATGATAGGCAGAGAGGTCCCACTGGGCGTGCCAGAATTATGTGGACAACTAAATTTCTCGGTTCGAAATAAGTCAAACAAGTAAAATAGTTGTACAAGTGCGAATTTGTATTGATGAATGTGTGGTACAATTCTCTGTGATTACAAAAGAGTGATCCTCTGATTCGATCTCCTTGAAAGATTTGTTGATTGGAGTTGTGGTAATGTGATTTTGATTTGAACACAAGATATCCTTCAATTTGGTTGAGGGATGGATCGAAGATTGCTGAAACGGAATTACAATGAATCTCTGGCTATGAGCTTGTTAGAAATCCTTTGTTCTTCACGTTCTTCGTGTTCTTCGTGTGTTCTTTGTCTTTGAAGGTTTATGGTGGAAGTTCTTCAGGGCTTTAGGAGCTTGGATCTGTAGAGCTTCACTGATTTATGATTTGTTGAGGTTTCTGGAGACTTTTAAGCTTGATTCCAGTGAACTTTGAGATTTAGGAATATGATTTAGATGATTCCTCTTTGAATGTTCTTCGTATTTGAAGGTTTGTGGTGGAAGTTCTTCGGGGCTTTGGAGGCTTAGATCCGTTGAGCTTCACCAATTTGTGGTTTGTTGAGGTTTCTGGAGGCTTTCGAGCTTGATTCCAGTGAACTTTGAGATCTAGGCAGATAGTTTGGATGATTCTGCTTCGAATGTTCTTCGTATTTGAAGGTTGAAGTTCTTGAAGTTGCTGAATGCTTCAGGGCTTGATTCCAGCAGAGCTTCTGGACTTCTGAATCTTCTCTGATGCTGCTTGTGCTTCAGATGGCTTGGCGTCCTCCCTCCCAGATCTCTTTCAAATGCCTTAGGAATGCTTCTATTTATAGGAGTTTAGGGATAAGTAAGCGACACGTGGCGGAGTTTGATTGGTGACACGTGGCAGAGCTTGATTGGTTCGCTTATGTCATTGCTTGCACGTGCTGGACTGATTGTGTCATCGCTTACACGTGCGAGACTGCTTATGTCATCGCTTACACGTGCGCTGATGTGTGATTAGTTTTTTGCATGACACTTGGCAAATTTCAATTGGTTTCTGAATAGTGATAGCAAAACCTAACAGCAATATGTAACGCTTTGTAATTGGCTGTATTTTGTGGACTTGGTAGTGTGACGTGTCAGCTTGTGATAGGTCAGGAATTTTTTCTCTCTACATCTATCAAATAATTATGTCATGCATTCAATATATAATCTTTCTTATAATATGTGAGCTTTATGTTGTGAATACCTCACATATTTAAAAGAGAGATGATATATATGTCAGATGCACAATTTACCTTCCGAGGGCTTATAGCCAAAATCAATTGGGGGGCACCCATTGCAGCTCAATACCGTAGGTCCATGAATCAAAAGAAGATCCAAGCTTCATATCCACCATTGAAGTATAAGCAGTGCACCCTCCAACCCTGAGCCTAATCATATGTGAAGTCATGGCAGAATCTTTCAAGTAATGGCAGCAAAGGGTATTTTTACACCGAAGTCCCTCCTCCACTTTGTTCTCAAACTGCCTACAAAAGCTGATTGAAGAACAATTCAGAGGCGACCGAATAATGTGTTCAGAGCAATTAAACAACATGACAGTGTTATGAGTTGATATGTTGAAGGGCAAGTTCTCATCAAGCTTTAACCCTCCTGAACTGGGATCAGAAGAATAACATGTTTCTTTCTGTATTGGGGGTGGGCTTATAATGAGCTTATAAGCACTTGGATTAATACTGAGGATCTTGTAGTAAAACCCTCTAGCTGACGAGAACTCAAGAATGCCATTGTTGCAATAGACTTTATACCTAGGGTCTCCACAGTTGTCATCAGTGCTAAGAGGGTATGGAACATCAATGCTGCCACATTTAGGGCAAGTATTGTATGCTTCTGACACATGGGTTACTAAAATGAGAAAAAGAAACATCATAACCATCCTCACTATAGTGTTCATTGTTAAGACTATAGGGAAAACACTTAAGAGAAGCAAGAAGTTCAAAGAGGAAAGTGTATATATATAGAAATTCACAAAGTTCAGTCCTAAGTAAACCTTTGGGGGACCATTAAAATATAAAAATATCAAATAGTACACTATTGAAACCCATAAATCTAGAAATCCAAAGGAAGTGCATTACCACCTATCCTATGAGTGGTAAGAAGCGTGCCCCTCCTTCAGCTTTTATTGGAGAGGCTAAAGAGCTGCATTGAATATACAACTCCCCCACTCATAGAAATGATAAAATAATTACCAAGTCCAACGTCATGTTTGAAGCAAACAAGTTAGCTGTTCTATTCACTACGCACAGTTCCTTAGGTATTGTATTTTTAAGTTCTAAATTAAATTTAATCATGTGTTTACATTAGTTAATAAATCGCATATATAGTTGAATTTATTCATCCTTGGAAAAAATAATACATTGCTTGCACTGTATTGGTCAATACAACCATATAATTGAATTTGATTGAAGAATGTAAGATACTAACATGTAAAGAAAATTTTGGCCAACAATTTTATACTAGCCCTACAACCTGCATGATGAGTAGAGTCGGTGAATACAAAACTGGATATGCTGTAACTGTCATTTAAATAGAGCCAATGATAGGTAGACAGGCACGACTATGGAAAAAGAAAGGAGATGTTTAAAATAAGAACAATCCTTTACATGTTAAAAAAAGTCTTATCGTTTGGGCCAACACAAAGAGTCACATAATCAACAGGGTCAAAAAAATGGTGTCCAACATCTTTAAGGTCACCACAAAATGGACCATGATTTCTACTTTAACCCCTCATGAAACTTATGATTGGGGCAGGATATCAAATGAAAACCTACCTTATAAAAGTCCTGATCAAAATTTATGAAAGAATATGAATATATAAGCTAGCACAAAAGTGCTCTAAGAAAGTTTGCAAATCAGTACCCACCACAGTTAATGGCTATCAGATGCACATGTAAAAAAAGTGGGATTTAAAATAACATGAGAACATGAGATCCCAATCCCACTTTCCTTGTATAGAGTTTTTAGTTGCCTCCCCCATTTCTTAAAGTGGTCTGCATCATATAATATGCTCAGCTCTCTACTCTTTGGGAAGAAAGAGCAGACTTTTATAAATAAATTAACAAATAAGCTTTCTGCTGTTGGGGTTATGGAGGAGTTGTTTGAAGAGGGTTCTGCAATGCTTGCAGAAAGGTATATTTTTTAGTGGCCATTGCTTAACATTATTAGGCTATGCTACCATCATGGTTATAAATTTCTCTATTATGAAATAGTTCATAGAGAAGGATATTGGCTGCTATTGTTGCCCCAAATATTAATTTTCTTAGACTCTGGAATTAGTGGCAGCCCTAGAAAATTTTTTCAAAGATTCATTAAAAATTTTAAATTAAGCAAAATTAATTAATTTAAAAAAAAAAAAAACTTGAATATATCAAGTCATTAAAAAAAAAATTGCAAATATATGAAATTTTACAACTTCTATAAGTTTTTATATTTTAAAATCGTTACATGATAATTCATTATCAGTTTTTATTATCTATTGTTAATATGGTTAGGTGTGACCATTTGATTTTGTTAAGTTTGTATAACATTTATTTATTCTTATGCAATTATCATTATTTTTATAAAATATTTTAAACTAAAATGACAACATGCAATCCACTGACACTATATTATTTATAAACCCACACATCCATATTCATCCATACATAAATATTACACTAAGTGTCTACTTAACCAATCAAATATTTGAACAATTGCTAACTTTATTGTTTGGTTTTAGACCCCTTAAAACACAATTGGATTAACCTAGTTAATTAGCCAAGTGATTAACTTAGTCAAATTATGCAATTCTAGGTTATCACAATCAAACAATCATATCATGTATAAAGCAGCGGAAATATAAAGAACACAAAGATATGATCACCCAGGAAAACCAAACCAGTAAAAAACCTGGGGATGATTTAACCTAGTTATCCTCAAGGTAAACTTGAATCCACTATATGAAAGAATCGAAATTCATACAAAAGGACTTACAAGCACCCACGCTCGACTTCCTAATGCCACTCACCAGTAGAACTTACTAACACGACCACGTGCAAGCTCCGAATCCACGGATTCTTTCTTTCTTGGATTCTCCAATCAGGTACAAGCACTCCTGCTTGTGTTTCTTTAAGCTTCTATGGCAGCAACTGAGTTGATCATCAAGGTTTTGATAATATCTCTACCTTGAAAATCCTAAGTTTATGTGAAGAAAAACTCCTTAAGGATCTCACAAGAAATTCACACAAACCGCAAATATGAGCAGCAAGAGCATCCAGAGCTCCTCTAAAAACGTGGCTAGGGTTTCCTTTATATAGTAGGAGAAGTAGATTTGAAACCCTAATCCTTAATGGGCTTGGGCTGAGTTAGAAAATTCTGCAGAAAAACGTTCTGCCCGAAATTCGATCGATCGAGTCTAATTTTTGATCGATCGAGTTAGGTCGAAAGTCACTAATACTTTTGCAGACACTCAATTCCAACTTTACATAAAACGCTCACACTTTGAGCAAGTCTGAACAAGACTAACAACCTATTTTGATCATAATTTGCCAACAATACACATTAGAGTTCTAAATACATAAAATCCTAAATCTTTAGAACCTAACATTTACTTTTTTTTTTCTTCCATTATGTACTAACATACATAATACACTAAATGTCTAATTGTTGTTTAGTTTTAGGTTGTACTGATCTGTGATCAGGTTGTGCAAGATTTCAGCCAATGTATGCAAAAATAATTTAAGCGTAAAATCAACTAATAAAAAAAAATATTTTTTTTTATATAATTTTTTTTTTTGAAGTCACTGAATTCATTTGAACCCCTGAACAATAAAAGTCGTCACCTCTATCTGGAACCTATTAAGTAGAGAGGCCGTATTTTCTATCAACAGGATATATAACATTCCACTTGCATAGGGGTCAATCACTTGATCACACACTTGTGGAGTCCACTCCAATGTGAGCGGGGTGTTGTACATTCCCACGATACATACGGGGTAATAAATTGTCCTACCAATATTGGGCCGCCAACTAAAGGCCTAATGAAAAATGGAGAAGGCCCAATAGAGAAAAGAGGCCCGCTCGGGCTAGTCCTATTGAGCCAAGAGTCATATACCAAAGAGCTTAGTTCAGACCAACTACACTCGCTGAGGATAATTTCACTAGAGTTGGCTTGCCATCGTTGCTGAGGATAACTTCTCCAAGGCATGTGACTAAAAAATCACAGTACCTGGGAATACTTCCCCAGCCAAGCACGTCCCTGAAAGAAATGACACAAATCGCGAGCCAAAGCAATGAATTAGACACATATCTCCATTATAATTCTCTTGTCTGCATTAACGTCTTAGGAGATAGGAAATCCCGGGCTTGCGTCATGTGATTGAATTTGCAATAGATTTAGGAATTAGAGAATTGGAGATAGATTATCATTTTCAAAGTGTATTGAAGGAGCTCTCTACACAAGCAAACACCATGCCATGATAAATCTCGGTCACCTTCTGCATGATATCAAGATTCTACTGAGTGGTCTTAGACATGTAAAATTCCAATATTTATTGGGTGCAACGATAATAAGCTAAAGAGTCTCAGAATCATGATAAAGGAGTATACTAGATGGAAGATATACCTCCATGCATGGAGGTATATGGCCATATGGGGCCATATGGCACCATGTAATTCGAATATTTTACTCACTGTAGTACAACACTTAAATTCTTAATAAAATTACACTATCATTTTTCTCAAAAAAAAGGGGGAAAAAAATCTCATTGCTTTGCTTATGAAAAGGACACAATGGAGAAATTTGACATCGCTAACATTATTTTTATTTTTATTATTTCTAGAGAGAATAGATGGTTTTTCATGTCTATTCTCATGTTTTGTTTTTGTTCACTGTAGATATAAACTGAAGTACTCTTTTGGCTTTCAGGTTTGAAGTTATTTTTATTTTGACCCTTTACATTTCAAAATTTTCTTTTTGGTCATTTATGTTTGAAAAATTATATTTTCATATTGGTCAAACCATCCATTTCCGTTGATAATTTTACCACTAAGTACTAGATAAGTAACGTTTATTGAACCACATCACAAATGGTTAAGTGCCATGATTCCATTAATAACATGTTTGAGTTATTTTGGCTATCCATGAATCTATCTATGCTTGCCCAGGTGTGTAGTTAATCTCCCTTCTCTTTTGCATGATGAGGTTATAGAATGCGCATGAGTAAATTTTGGTGAATATGTATAAATAAATGGACATATATGATGGAATCAATGGGTTTGCATGGATGATGAGATTAGTTATATACACTTGTAAGGATGCCATGTGTAGTTAATTTTAGCCTATGACCTTAATTGCTTGAATTGAATTCACTTTCATTGTAATCTATTTTTATGTGTTAAAATGGGTATGGGTTTTGCATACTAATTTTAGTTAGTGGTGTAAATCCCTACTATCATATACTAATAACGGTCGATCCAATAGCACTTCTAGAAAAGATTTTTAAGTTGTTTCCCAAAATAAACGTTGTTTTCAAAAATTTCTTGTGTTTCTAAAATGTTTTCAAGATAAACCATACTTCCATATATATATATATATATATATATAGGATTGGGTTCAAGTTACACTTGATATAACTCTAAGTAATGTTACACTACCCAATAACTTGTTATTGAATTAATATTTTGAAAATCCAACCGTTGAATTTCATGTTCTATATGTTCTTAACGTGCATGCCAATTTTCATATCAATTGGATATTATTTACCAATTTAATTCATAAAATCATATTTTATGCATTATTTTAAATTATAAAAACTTGAATTTTAACAATTGATTGATGACATGATTATTAATCTTTGATCACCTTGAAATTTTGCAAGCATAGAGAATATATGAAGATAATGTAATCTAACGGTGGATTTGTTAATATTCGCAATCAATTAAAAAATATTGAGTAGTGTAACATTGTTTAGAGTTACACTAGGTGTAATTTGAACTCAACCTATATATATATATATATATATATATATTCCAAAAGTGCTTCTAAAAAGTGAGTTGGTGTTCCAAAGAAAACCAATGAAACCCATTATTTTCAAAAAAAAAAAAAATTTAAAACTTCGTGGGATTTTCCATTCTTGGAAAAATGCGTCTCCGCAAACATAGGAATTTCTTTTTGAAAAATAAATTTTCAAAAACCAATATGATTAATGGTTTTCCAAAAAACATGGAATATTCTTCTTGAAAACTACTTTCTAAAAGCCCATGAAATTTTCATCCTTGAAAATGATTTTTCAAAAAACCCATGGAATTTTTTCCCTTGAAAACTACTTTGTAAAAAGCTATGCAATTTTCATCCTTGAAATGATTTTAAGAAAAATCATGGGATTTTTATCTTGAAAAATACTACCTAAAAAATTTCATAAGATATTGAAATTTCTCTGCATCTCTTAAAATGGTTTTCCATAAAAATTCTTTAAAATAGATCACGAAAACAAGATTTTGTTTTCGAATCTCTTCGGATTTCCCACTCTTTTGACTCTTGGCTCTTAGTGCATTTATATTTTCAATTTTAGTTAAATAATTTTCAAGTTATGGATAATTTTGAAAATAAAAGTGTATGTTTGCTTGGAGCCATAAGGTTAAAAACACTCAGTCCAAGGGTTTACACTTTACAACTTCCAAAAGGCCATTAAGGGGGAGGGGATTTGAACCCTAGGTGTCTTGAAAACACTAAAAAGTGCTAATCAGTTGAGTTATAAGATTCTTGATTTGGTTGTTGCTGTTGGTTCTTAATGCATTTACATGTTCAATTTTATTAGCCAATTTCCAAGTTGTGGATAATTTTGTAAGTGAATTGTTTTTACTTTTCCATTGGATTTTATTGTTATGGTTTTGACTAAATTCCCAAATAATTCCATTGAACTGTTTTTTATTTTAGTTCATGTTACAAATAATTCTATATCGAAATCCCCAAATCCAATTTTTAAAAAAATAAATAAATAAAAAAAGTTTATTTGGGTTTATTTGTTGCAATTTCTAATTTATTTTACATAAAAAAGAGAAGAATGGATCTACATGCCTAAAATAACTAGCTAAAATTAATATAGAGGTTTGGGTTTCCAACGTGAGACCATTGATTTATTTATTTATTTTTATTTATATATATATATATATATATATATAACATTTGTATTTCCAAATTTTAATTAGATAATTTTAAATTATGAAAAATTATATAATTTTTTCTTTTATTTCATTTTGGATTGTTATTATAGTTTTTTTTTTTAAATTGTTCAGGTAACAAATAATTTGTACATTAAATTTTTTGAATTTTATGTAGTTATATATTGAGTTTTGTTTATAGCAATTTTATATATTGAAGGAAAATAATACATATAACCACCCCCAATTATTTTGTTGATGAGCCAACTCCAAATTTGGGACTAACTTTTTTATTTTTATTTTTTTAGACACACACACAAGGAATAGGGAAAAGGAAAGATGTTCTAACACAAAAGCACACACAGCTTCACTCAAAAGCCACATTAGGCTTTTATTAATAATATATGTATATTTTTTTAAGGGAATAACACGTGTTTACGAAATGATATATGAGATATGTAATTTTATATCACTACAAAAAATGCAGCTATAGCTGATCTATAGCCACGTTTCTAAGAAACATGGCTAAAGCCTTAAGCTATAGCCGCGTTTTTTAAATGCGGCTATAAGTCTAGCCAAATAATTTTTTTTTAAGGGGGACCTATAGTTAATAAATTTAAATTTCTATGCTTTTATTTATTTTGACAATGTATGTAATAACCCATATTTACTTTTTACCTGTTTCTTTCTCTTGAACACCGTAGGTAATATTTTCGTGTTTTTTATTTTGTTTCGAGCATTTCTAGCTATAGGTAGATTTCTATGATTATGATGATTGAAAATACTATATATAGAGACATCACCATTGTTCAAGTATTTGTGAAACATATAATAAATTGGGAAATGTTAACCAACTCGAGCATTGGTTTAGGAACAATTTTAAAAAACATTTTATTGGAAAAATGATTAAAAAAAATTAAATATTGTTGACAACTTTTTATATTTTCTATAAAAGTGGTGTCAAAACTTTCTTACTATGATTTATTATGCCTTAAGGACATTCATTAACATAATCTAATATATTAATGGAGATAACCCCATTTTTTTGAATTGTTACACATTCAAAAGTCTTTTCAACCGTGAAACCGCTACTTATTGTGAGTACAATCCTAATAACATAAGCCTGGTGAATACTCAGTTAGGTACAATTTAATAACAGTAGCCGATTAAGTTAACTTTAAACGAAAGTGTACAACTAAAAATGAAAATAATGTGACTAAATTCATCATGATTGTTTTTCGGGCGAGTCATTCTATCGACACCAAATTATCCACGTGAAGCTGAACAAAGAGGCAATGAGTATTATTTAGGGAAAATTACCTTTTTGGTCCCTATATTCGAGCTGTATTTTCAATTTGGTCCTTAAGTTTTTATAACTTCATCTTTGGTCCTTATATTTTTAAATTAACTGTCATTTTAATCTCTATCTTACCCTCATTTAAGGACCAAAATAATAGCAAAATTATAAATATAAGGATTAAAATGAAGTTATATAAACTTGAGGACCTAATTAAAAGCACCAAATATATGGACTAAAATGCTAATTACATATTATTTATTTGGGTAAACTACATATTTGGTCCCTAACCTTTACGCTGAATGTCGATTTAGTCCCTATCTTTTCAAATTTGTCAATTTGGTCCTTAACCTTTTGGAATTGTGTCAATTTTGTCCCTATCGTTAAGTGATGGATGGAAAATGCTGACATGACTAATAGCAAAAAAAAAAAAAAAATTAATTATGAAACATACATGTACAGTGTATTGCCATGTAGAATAAAAATGAAAGAATAATAGTAAAATAAAAATAAAAGGAAAACCAGTTTATATTAAAAATTAGGATCTCATCCTAAGCAAACAAATTTCATAGTGCCGCATCAACTAAAAATTAACAAAACTTGTTTAGTTGCGGAGAAACTGTAGGAAAAGGAAGTAGAAAAGCAGCTGAAAGACCTACAATCATTTCAAAATAAAATTTTTTAGATACTATAGGAGATGGAGGTGGAGAGAGCCGAGAGGAGGATAGTGAAGGGTTAGGGGTATGATTAGAATTTAGTGAGAAGTCAGGTTCACACTAACTCCAATTCCAATTCACCTTAGGATTTTATCAGAAATATTCACCTAAGAATACAGCCCACATAGTTTTAGTATTTTGAGCATAACTTTTTGCTCAAATATTGAATTGTAATGATTCAAGTTGGGTTAAAAAGATAACTCAAAAGACTACAACTTTAAGATTATGGAAAGTCAGTTAAATGAAGCTTGAAAATCATTCAGTCAAAAAAAAAAAAAAAAAAAAAAAAATGAAGCCCAAAAATCAATTCTCCCCCTAAAAAGAAGGGAAATTTAATTGTAATAAAATTTATTGGCCTATTTAAAGGCTATTTAGGTCAAAATTCAAGAGTGCCAGCCTCATAATGAAATTAAGTTTGCTTTGAATTCCTTTTCAAGTTTTAGAATTTTCTTTGGTGTAATGACTTGCTAAGGTAAAGGGTGAAATCCAACCTACCTTTGATATGTTCTTAACGGTACTTCTATGATGTTAATGTTTATTTTGTTGTGTTTATGATTGATTTATATATGAGTAATACTATAGACACAAATTATTTTTCAACATTTTTATAAAATGTTGATTTAGCCAACCTCTTATTGGTTTTCATCTTGGCCTACTATTAATATCACTTTTCATTTACCAATAATCACTCATCACATTAGTAGTTTGTAAAAGTTTTTGTAAAATAGTTTGTTTCTCTAGTATTATTCTTTATGCATATAGAAAAGTCTTTTGTTATGTATAATTTTTTTTTTTTTAAATCTTTATGTATAGTTTTTTAGTTTAATGTAAACGCTAGTCACATTAAATGCTTAGGATTTCCTCCAAATTAATTGGCTAGTTTTTGAAAGAAAATATTGTAAAATTGGAAGTGGCAGCTTACATTCTACTGTTGTCCACATTTTGTATTTATATTCAAATATACAGAAAATATAGATAAGTTACAACTATAAGTTACAATTGAAAGATAATTACAGCCTAAATACAATCTGCAAAGTCTATTACTAAGTGAAGATTATGTGATTAATATATTCTATAAAGTCTATCACTAAGTACCAAGCACACAAGCAAGGCACAGCTTGCAACATGCAACATGCAACATGAAACAATAGTGGAAGACCATGTATCTTTGATTTTTTTTTTATTTTTTTTTATTGAGTAAATAAATATACCGTATTGAGAGTAAGGGAGACAGAGGGCCCGGCCATCTCTAACCTCAAGAAAATTAGAGAAAAATCCATTTTGACCCATCAGAATTACAAACTGCCATCCAACAGATCAAGTTGTGAGCAAAAAATTTGTTTCTTTACGAACAAACCCAAAATCCCATCAAGAGAGAGAATCCAAAATTAGCTTAATATTTGACGTGATCAATTTTAATGGTCCTGGGAGAGCAGAAGTGTCATGTTGTAGAGCCTCAATCAACATATACCTTGAATACTTGGAATAACCCTGAAAACTTGGCAATTACTAAGCTTATGGTCATAAAATAACATACAGACCAACAAGACAAGCACCAGAACCTTGGGCACCTGGAATCTGTATCAACTAATCACTGTGAGAGACCCTATCAAATTCAATAAAAGGAAGATAAATGCAGTCACAATTCCCACATGGAAATGGAGTTTATAAGCATTTGGATAAAAATTGAATGACAAAAACTGTTCCAACCAAGCCCAACAAGCATGTTAAACATTGGCCCAACATGGTGATGGTAGTTGACCAAATCAGAAACCAGATCCCCCTCTGAATTTCCTCATACAGGTACTTTGGGTTGGGCCCAAAAAGTGCTAGCAGAAATTCCAGAAGTGCCTTAAGCATTTCCCCAGCAGTAGTGGATATCCAGAACACAATCGTAAAAAAATGCCATTGAGCACTTGAGCAGTGCAGGCATCTGCTCAGTTTTTGGAGCCCTCTTTTTAAAGAGGAAGCACCTCTGACCTATACTTGAGATCTGCAAATGAAATTTAAAGAGCACATTAGCGCCATATCAATTAAACAAAGAAAAATAAACCATCAGGACCAGTCCAATCAAGTAGGTTTTGCTCATTTCTCTGCAACACTATTTTATTGTTTTTAATGTTTGTGTCTATTGTGTGGGGGTTAAAGGTTCTTAATTCTCCTCTAATATAGACAAGTTTGCAGACAAATCTTGTCATTAGGTGCTACTTAGGTCATAACTGGCTTTGCATACAATCAGGTGAAAGCATATTACTAATTCATGTAGAAAGCAGGCCATGGTTGACAACCCAAAGAGTGGCCAAAAGCAAGATTGGGATATATAAATGTTGGAGATGGTAAAAGGCCATTTTTCTTCAAAATTTTTGAAATTCTAGTGGGGATAGATTTCCAGATATCTCTGCATAGACTAATAAGAAGGAAAGGGGAGGGGAGTTTGGTTGTCTATGATGACTCTCTTGTTTTATGCACTCACTAGAATAATAATTATGTAATTAGATCTTTGCATAAAAAATAAAAAATAAAAAATCAGTGAAAATAGGCTCGATATATGCACAATACTAGTATCATACATTAAAAGGCAAATGACAAATGCAACATTTCTGCAGATCCATGATGGGATATAAAAACTCACCCATTTACACTCCTTGAATGTCATCATCAAAGTCTATATCATGACTTGTTCAGAGTTATCTTCCATCTGATGTTGTACGTGCATGTGTCAAGTACAATTCGTCAAAGTTCGAGGTTTTATTTCTGTACAACTGCACCTCCAGGTGATCCGGCATGTATATTATGTCAGTTCACTATCACCCCAAAGGTAGAGATCAAATCAAAAAGTGAACAAAAAACTAGTGTATTTATCACTTGCCACAATCATTTGTTTGGTATCATCCCAAGAAAATCCATTTTGACCAAGAAGATTTTTAAGTCCACAAATTGGTGTAATTACTTTTCTAGACCTTTTTATTGCTGCCTTGATGCAAGGAGCACCAAAATTGTTTCATAGGTACCTCTAATGATCTCATCATGCGCTAACAAGTAACAAGCCATTTTTTCTTTTTGCTTTATGATAGGTGGTCTGCTAATAAGCCTTGCCTGCCCTGAAGCAAAATCTGACACATTCTTGATGTTTCACATACACCATTCTAATGAGAACTGCACAAAACCCACAACTGACTTAATCAAAATGTAAATTCCAGCCAATCTGGATGCAGATAATCAAAGGTCATTAGCATCCAAAAATCCCCACCTTTAATTTTTATATTATATTGCCTAATATCAAACTAAAAAGACTAAGAAAGAAGAGCAACTCATGTTGAGAGTGCAAAAGATCTAGATTTATATTCAACTTTCAGCAGAAGCAAAACAACTACATCTTGATTTAATGCATGGAACTTAAGCACATATTTTTTCATATACAAGCCTTCCACCGCCTTTGTCATCAAGTAACCAACTCAAAATTTCTGACAAGCATATTTCTTGATAATTACGAACTAAACCAAAAAAAAAAAAAAACCTCTCATCACTGGGTAGCTAACATGATTACAAAATCATGTGCACAAAAAAATAACTAAAGCTTCCTAACAAGAACATTTTAAGTACCTTTAAAAAAATTTGAAAGGGTATTGTTAGGGATGACAAAAAACTGAAAAAGTGCATCCGAGATAGTGCATTTCCTCCTCCAAGCTTATGTCAGGGCAGGACAAGAAAATCTATTGGAGAGTCTTAGGTTTTTTTGTACAAACTTTTAACTGTCTGACATGATACATAGAAAGAAACAAAACATAATTATCAAATCAAATCAAACACAAAGAAATTGCACTTCAATATATCTTACATAGGCCACATGTATCAGCATATCATAGAGAGGAGTAAAGTAGGTTGGCAAACACCAAAGAGAACTCTTTAAAAGAGAAATCCTGCCCCCCTTTTGAAAAGTACAATTTTTTCATACCTCAATGTCCACATCTGTTCAGTCACTATATTCCAAATTGCCAAGATAAAGATCCTAATAGCATCTACAAATTTAATATGGAAGAAAGAGATTCTACAAATTTAATATGGCAGAAAGAGATTCTATCTCACAGCTTAGAAGACTTGCCAATCCTTCTCCAATGACTCAAAAGAAAACTGTTTCGATATCATAATCAGACCTTCTTCAATTTTCGATCAAGAGGTTCTAATTTTCTGTCAGTCATGGAATAAAATTTTAAACAAGTGCTAGGCAAGAATATATGAAATCAAGAGAGATGAAAGCTCACCTTGAAATTCTCTTTGAATGAGAATTATGGAGGAAACGACTAGTTTGATGCTGTGGATCTTGTGGGAGTCTAATAGTCATGAAGTGGTGGTCTGGTGTGAAGAGGGGTTTTTTAGAGATAAAATGAACATGAAAGAACCAAACATAATTTGAAGCCCCTCAAATAAATTTCATCATAAACAATCATACTTACAGAACCTAAATAAACAATAATAACTATCTTCTGCTATGTAATTTAGAGTCTCAATACACATGGTTAATAGCAACTTTAATTTCTCAACATTAATAAGATGTACAAACATAAATATTGAGTGGATAGAAGAAGAATCACACACTGCACATATGTTTGTCTTCCAGTGAGCCCTTCAAAAAAAGATTCCAACTTCCAAGTGCAAAGCCTGCAAAGATAGAAACTTTTACATTAAAACTCAACAGGGAGAAGATCACATAAATGTTTATGTTGGGGTTGATTTTGTGAAGGGCCAAACAAAAGGAAAGTGATCCCAAATACCCATCAGGTTCAATAGATGTAAAAACTAAAGACAGTCGAGCCCAAAATTCACATTACTCTTGAAGTAAAGGCTAATGGTGCACCAGAAAGAAAGCCCAAAGGTGCTAGACGACGACGACGACGACAACAACAACCAAAAAAAAAAAACAAACATGAAAGATACTTTATATCTAAATCTTTTTGCATACACAACATGATGAGAAATTTAAGAAAGGTAGTAAGGAAGAGAGAGAGGCCTGTATTGTACTGCCATGTTCACACCAAACCCTTCATATTTTGTTGCTCTTAAGTGACTTAGGAAGTTTGAGCAAACTAAGTATGATAGTTGGAGTAATGGAAGTTTTAATGTAAGACTTGATGAAGAGGCTTTATATTTGCTTTGGGACATCCCTAAAGTCCGAATTTGAATAAGAATTGAAGTTATTGACTGCTTTGTTGTTATAGAAGAGGTAAGCTTCATATTTATTTTAGCTTAGGTAAAGAAGAAGCTAGTTTAGTCACAGTTAAGGAAATTTGTTGACTAAACCTGATTGACTGAGCTTTATGAGCTAAATCGACACCTAGGAAAGCTGCTAAATGTGACAAATCAGTCAACTCTTGCCAAAAGTCAATAAATGCAATAGCTTGCTTTTGTGGGCTAAAAATGGGTTCTGCTGTGACTTCAACACAGAGTAGAGAGGATAAAGTAACTAAAGTTCTGTTTGTATGAAAGTGGCCAGCATGTGACTTCCTTCATAGAAGCAAGTGGCCCCCAGCCCACTTAGCAAAATCCATGTGTTTGGGTCCAGGAAAAAACCAAAATAAGCCTAATCCTACCCTCTAAACCAAGCTCCCTTGAATTCCCAACAAGGCTGCATGAGTTTGGGTCATGCATAAAAGAATTAAAATATTACAAAATATAAGTAATGGCCCAAAAATAATTGGCCTTGCACGCACTGGACCTGTAGAAATTTTCGTAGAAATGGCCATAAACAACCGATAAAGAAAATATGGGGCTGCAGGTTTGCACAAGAAGAAAGAACAGACATCAAAACAAAGGGGGAAATAATTGTTAGTTCATTGTCTGAAAAGTTATGATAGGAAGAAATGGCCTAGGAATGAGCTCTAAAATGCAAACTAAAGCAGAAAGTATATTAAAAACATGTTTGACCAGCAAACAACTGACCCATGCAAATGATTCCTCCCTAGGCAGAAACATCATACAAGTTTATTTTAAAATCAGATTGGAGGCCAACATCTAGGAGTGACCGGTCGCCAGCCCCAATGTCCTTAACTGTCAAAGCCACAATCTACGGCATTATATTTATCAAGTAAATGAAAAAGCATAATTCTTCAAACAGATTGTGAAATATAATCAGTATTATGTTTTTGACAAATTGTACTTCTGAAAAAACAACCAACATAAAACAACTACTAGTCCACATTACACAAACAATAGGCATAACATTAAGGACTTAAATTTACACATCCAATTCCTCTACATTTTAAGGTAATTGAAAGGAAGTTTTGCTCCAAACTAATTTAGATAACTATTTTCCTTCACCTCACTATGTGGCGGTTTACAAGAACATCCATGCATGACTTTTTTTAATAAATCATGTGATTTGTTTAAATAATGCACATAAATAATCTTTTAAATCGACTCATAAGGGTTGAAGAAAGACAACTCCAAATCAGTTTGGAGCCAATCTTTGTTCCAACTGAAATCATAACATAGTCAATTGAAATTACACTCATCCAGCTGCAGTGATAGGCTCATTGTTGGAGATCCAGTATTTTGAATTGCCAATATTTTCCGCAGCTTGCAAAAATTTTAAATGAAATTGTGAATATGCTTTGTAAGGGATGGAGCAAAAATGTCATAATAGTACCTTGGCATATTTCTTCATTCAAATTTTTTATCAAGAAGCCTTGTTCTTTTTTTGGCGAAGTCACTTTGCTTTTTTATTTTCGGTTCACCATGGCCCCCGCATCTCTCTAACCAGACTGTTGGAGCACCGGCAGTGGTCTTGACTCTTGAGCTCCCTACAAACAATTGCTACTCCTTGCTACTAAGGGCCTCTTTCTCTTGTTGCTGATTTTTCGTGCTTTTAGTAAAGGTCGACCAAAAGTACTCCGGGTTGGGCACCGAGTATGGTACAGTCTGCGCAGGATAAAACGGCAACCTGGATGAAGAAATGGTTTGAGCCGTTGGTGGACAATTCTCTTTGAAATTCGATTGCCTCGTGGTTGGACTGGTTCATCATGGCTTTCATGGCTGATAGCGGAATTATGAAGACCACAAATACATTTCACATGGACCCCTAACTTTGCAATAGTAGGAGCAATTTGTCCGCCAGTTGTACTTGTCCACAAAGAAATTTTACATGAAATTTCAACATGATTCCGATCTCCTTCAATCAAGTTTCCGAATTCTTGCTGCAGCAACCTATGAGATACACCGTAAAACCACCGATGATCACAACTCAAATTATCAAAGAATTTCTCTACGAGCGTTCGTTTATGACCATTGGTGAAAATGTCAACAGCACAAACAAAACTGTGTTCATCTACATCCGCCAGACAAAAAACAAGACAGAGAGCAACTGTTGGAAATTCTGTACCAACCCACAATGATATGGAACTTTCAACGCTTTGATGGTTGAACCACTTTGGAATCTCATTTCCTGGTACTCTAATGTTACATTCACATCCAGTGTCATCTTCATAATAATTATTTAACTTATATTTAGAAGCAAGAAACTTTTCTTTAAATTTAGGGAGCTTGGAGGGATGGAACCAGGAAGAGAGATCAATCTGATGCGATAATCTGTTAGATGACTGTAAATCCAATAATATGTCGTCTCTCACCCCAAAACATGCCATATTTTGGGTAAGCCCCAAAATTCTTGCAAACTACATGCAATTAGGAAATTCAAGAAATTAAGGTTTAGCAAATCTAGTTAAAGCATTTGAGAAAGGTAACCAAAATTGTTCTTCATAAGTTTGGGAGAGAGGTACCTGAAAGAATAATCTGCTTAATGATTTTGAATTCAACGAGAAGCATTTCGCTGCATCCACTCCTCTTATAGTTTCTGGAAGCTCTGGAATTTCTTGAAGGGAATAGGAATCCCAAATAGAAAGCCAACGTAATTTATTGAATCTGATAATGCTATCTGGGAGGCTAACAGCTTTATTATATATAATGGATAAACATCGCAATGAGAGTGGGCAACAAGAATTTAGAATAAAATCTATTTCTGAACTATTTTTAGAAAAATAAAGACACAGAAATGCCAATCTCAAAACCCCATATTTGGAATAGCCATCGTAATTCTTGCACAACGCTTGTCTATCAATCTCCAAGTCCTTTGAAAATTTAATATTGCCCCAAATATGGAGTTGAGAAAGATGTTGCAAATTATATACGCTACTTGGAAGAAGACCTGAACCTAGGTGCAATTCTTCAAGCCCAGTGAGATTCCCAAATGATGGAGGCAACTCTCTTATAGCAGTCCCAATAAAAGTCAGATACTTTAAACCATCCATTTCATGTGGAATATCAGGGAACTTTTCAAGCCTTTTGCACATATAAATATCTAAATGTTTAAGAGATTTCATCATGAGGAAGCTTGGAAGAATTCGAAGTTTAGTGCAGTTATAAAGCTCCAACTTTTCAAGCTTATCAAGACATCCAACAGAGTCATGAACTTCGACTAAATTTCTACATTCCATGAGATTCAATTGCTTTATGTTTGGGGTTGTGATGGATAAGTCGGATACTTTCGTTATGTATTGACAGGAATGAAAATTCATATATGTCAAGTTTCTTAATTGTCCCATCTGTAAGGGGGAAAAAATCAAAATTTAGCTTCGACAAAGTTTAAAATATAGTTTAATGAAGGAATATAAATAAATAAAAATGATTATACCTCGAGAAGTTTGTCCAATATAACCTGACTTTGTGGCATGTTGAGTGCAATGAGTTTTTGAGGATGAAAATTGGATGGTAGGGAAGATAATGGAAATTCAGGCCAATCAAGTAACCTTAATTCATTGGAAAGATATTCAATATCTCCACAAATATCTACATTAGCGACTACAAGGAACTTGAGTTTTTTCATCTTTTCTAGACTTTTAGCTTCTAATTGCAGCTTTGCTCCTTCAGGGGTGCATATCATCATGCCTCGAATTTTTTCCGATCCCTAATTAGCAAAAAACATTTAGAGAATTACATCATGCAAAAGAATTCACTAAAATTATAATAACTATTAATTTGTAACCATATATATGGATTTGAATTTACTTCCATAACAAAAGGAAAACATATATATCAAGGGGAAAAAAGTCTTAAAATTTTCCCTATATAGAAAAGGAAAAAGGTAAAAGAAACCAAGTTATACCGTATTTCCCGTTAGTACTTCAAAAGCATCCTCATAACCCCATAGCCTACTACGAATTCCAGGTATTTTTGGCGATTCTTGTCGAACAATTTCTCTATCCATTTGTTGTACCAAGTCATGCATCCATAATTTGTCATGTCGATCAATAGTTATGAAACACTTCTCAGTAAGTCTTTGAATACCAATAATTGGGTATAAATTGCAAGAATTTAGTATGTCAACAACATAATTCTTGCAAAATCCCTTGAAGAAACATGCAATATCTAGGAAAATATCTTGTTCAGTTTCATCCAATCCTTCATAACTTATTTGAGGTATTTGTTGAATTTCTCTGTCTGGACTTCTTTCATACTTATCTAATGCACTTTTCCACTCCATTTCATTTCTTCCATACAAATTAGCACATATTATTGCTAGAGCTAATGGAATGCCTTTAGCATATCGTATAACTTGGTTTGTAAGTTTTGAATATTCTTCATTGGGTTTGTTTCTTTGGAATGCATGCAAACTAAATAATTCAAGAGCTTCATGATCATCCAATTCCTTAACCTCGTAGGTTGAAAGACCTTTTCCAAAAGAAGCTAGCAAGTGTTTATCTCTTGTGGTTATAATGATTCTACTTCCAGAAGCAAAGAAATCACATTGACCAATTAATGTTTCTATCTGGTCTAATTTATCCACATCATCAAGAATTAAAATTTTTATAAATTTTATTATATATCTTATAATGCGCAAACAAAAAATTAAAAAAAATATTCACTATACAATCAGTGTTTTAATAATTATGTATGTCCATATTATTTTTTTCAAAAAAAAAAAAAAAAACTTATTTATGCCCGTACCCGGTACCCTTCTTGAACTCTCTCGGTTTATTCATATTTTAACAAACAAAACTCTCTCTCTTCATAAAAATATAAAAATAAAACAAAATAAAATAAAAAACAAAAAACAAAAACAAAACAAAACTCTCTTGGTTCTACCTTTATACGAATATATTGTGTATCCAATGGATTGGAGCAAGAAAATGGAAAATGTTTTGGGTAGTGTTCTGTTACCTTTGTTCCTCTGAGATTTTTGTTTTGATTCTCTTGTTGCTGTGGGGGGTTTTTTTAATTGTTGATGCTGGTCTCCGTTGTTGCTGTGCCTGTTGTTTGTGGTTTTCGAGGTTGCTCCTTTTGCTGGTTCTGGTAGTCTTCACTCTGTATGTCTAGTCTTCTTGTTACTTGTTATTGCTTGTTTCCTGTCTTGGTCTTGGTCTTGGTCTTGGTCTTAGTCTTCTTTTGTGGTGATTGACTGAGGATGAAGAGCCCATTGGTCACTCTTATTTTAAGTGCTTTTGTACCAAATATCACTGTGCGTTTGATAAGCTTCTCAAAACGCGGTTCTTTTATTAGCCAGCTGAATTAAGCGCGCTTTCAAAAAATGGTATAAAAAGAAAAGTGCGCTTTCCCAATGGGAGCTTTTTTTCCCCCTTTTTTTGAGAATCATTCCAAACCGGAGCTGGGGGTGTGATTTTGAAAACTCAATACTCTGAGTAAATGATGCTGCTTAGATGACTAGTTACATTTCTAATAAATGGTATCGTCTGTTTGCATCCGTAAAATTCCCAGTTTTTTCTTCTTCTTCTTCTTCTTATTATTATTATTATATGAATGAGAATTTTTATTAGACAGAATCAAGACACAAACAGCTCATTTACACAACATACAACCCAAAAACTCACTAGCTGCAATGAGCTGCAGGCCCAAAGATACACCAGCAACCCTTACACTCAGAAGAGCAGAAAAAGGTATTCACAAACAACTATTGAGCAGAACACCCTGTTCTTAATTGAATTTTTAAAATTCTTGCATAAAAAATCCTAGGCTAAGGATTTAAGATGCATTTTTTTTTATGATGTTTCTTTTGTTGGAATTTGATTATGTATAGTTAGTGTGTTTCTGCATACCTGCACATGGTCAATTGGACAGATTCCAAGAGACAAAGTGATGTCGCGGAAGCTTGAAGAGAAGCACACACGATGCTCTCTTGATGGAACAGAAACTAAACTGTTAGTTTCTGGTAGTAAACTTCGAATCCACGAGGGGTTTCCCTGAATCCACAAGGAGATAAAACTGGAATCCACCAGAAGAAAATTGACAAAAGTCTGTGTTTATTGATAATACTCTAATTTGCCTCTGACGGCTACAAAACATATAAATACTAAGAAAAAACGTTTAAAACCCTAATTCGTGTTAATTAAGCGATTAGGGGACAAAATTACCGAATTTTACCAAAAATGGCAAAATTGAGTTAACTGCAGAATCATATACTACTGACCTTAAGGGTCGTCCCAAAACAGATGGGACCTTATTCTGACTTTTAAACTAAAAGTTATTAAGGAAAAATAAATATTACTATAAATAGCAAAAACACTGTTATCGGGGCTTTAATGAAGGAATTCGCCTAAATTTTGGCGACGTTCATGGTTATGAATCTGGATCAGAACGTCGTTTCTCTTCAACCTACCAAATTTCATGCAATTCCGACACTGTTATCCCGATGCCCCCTACTGGCACCCCCCTTTGATCTTGCGTTGTGACTTCCTGCGCCCATGCTGTTCAAGGAAGGCATGTGCTGTCTGTTCTACATCAGTCCCCCCCACTTGAAAAGAACTCGACCCCGAGTTCCCACTATCTGGTTCATCAGGAGGATGATAATCATATAAGTCTGCAACATTGAAGGTAGAAGAAATGCTCATGTCTGGAGGAAGAGCAACCACATAAGCATTGTTGTTGATCTTCTTAGTATTCTGAAATGGTCCATACTTCTTGTCCTTCAATTTGTTGTAGGTACCAACAGGAAATCTCTCCTTTCTGAGATAGACCAGCACTAAATCCCCAACATTGAAGATCTTCTCACGCCTCTTCTTATCAGCAGCTTCCTTGTACTTGGCATTTGTAGCTTCAAGTTTCTGCCTCACCTCCTCTTGCATGGCTTGAATACGATTAGCCATATTTTCTGCTGCTTGACTCACTCCTGGAAGCTCAGGTAAAGGTACCAAGTCCAAAGCGTGTTTTGGGGGCACGCAGTAGACGATGGCAAATGGAGACTTACCAGTGCTTCTACTGACTGAGCTATTATATGCAAACTCTGCTTGGGACAATGCAAGATCCCACTGCTTGGGCTTCTCGCCTGAGATACACCGGATCAGATTCCCCAAAGTGCGATTAACCACTTCTGTCTGGCCATCAGTCTGTGGATGACTGGTGCTGCTGTAATTCAAGGAAGTATCAAAACGCTTCCACAAAGTCCGCCAGAAGTGACTAATGAACTTGGTATCCCGGTCAGAGGTGATGGACTTTGGCACTCCATGCAAACGCACAACTTCTTTAAAGAACAGATTGGCCACTCGAGTAGCATCTGAAGTTTTCTTGCATGCTATGAAATGGGACATCTTCGAGTACCTGTCAACCACAACAAAAACAGAATCCATACCTCGCTGGGTTCGAGGAAGACCCAGTATAAAGTCCATAGACAGATCCTTTCATGGGGCTTGTGGAACTGGCAAAGGCATGTATAAACCAGTATTCTGAGATTGACCCTTAGTAGTTTGGCAGATTGGACACTTCCTCACATGATTTCCAACATCCCTCTTGAGTTGTGGCCAATAATACCTCTCTTCCACCAGTGCTATAGTCTTATCTCTGCCCATATGTCCACCCAAACCTCCACCATGCAGCTCTCTAATAATTTGCTCCCTCAATGAACTTTTAGGGATGCATAATTGGTTACCCCGAAAGAGGAAACCATCCTGGATGTACATACTATTGATAGCAGTATAAGTTTGTTGACACTTACCCCAAATATCACCGAAATCCTCATCATTCTCATACAGCTCCTTGAGGCAATCAAACCCTATAACTTCAGTATGTAGGGTGGTCAACAAAGATGCTCGCCTGCTGAGTGCGTCAGCCACCTTATTAGTGACACCAGACTTGTGCTTCAATGTGAAATGGAAGCGCTGAATATAAGCTACCCACCGAGCATGCATCCTGTTAATGCTAGCTTGACTGTTGATGTGCTTCAATGCTTGATGATCTGTATATAATACAAACTCCCTCTGAATCAGGTAGTGCTCCCAATGCTTAAGAGTCCGTACTACAGCAAAGAACTCCAGCTCATAGGCTGACCATTTGCTTCGAGCTTCACAAACTTTCTCACTGAAGAATGCTACTGGTCTGTTGTCTTGTGAAAGAACAGCGCCTATCCCGACCACAGATGCATCACACTCCACCTGAAACACCTTATCAAAGTTGGGCAATGCCAAAACCGGGGCTGTGCTCAACTTTTCCTTGATCAAGGCAAAGCTTTGTTCTGCTTCTTTTCCCCATGAGAACCTCCCCTTCTTCAGACACTCAGTAATAGGGGCTACTACGCTATTGAAATCTCGAACAAACCTCCGATAGAAGGTTGCTAGCCCATGGAAACTTCGCACATCACTCACTGTCTTTGGGGTAGGCCATTCTCTGACTGCACGGACCTTGTCCTCATCAACATGAATCCCATCCGCACTGACCACATACCCTAAGAACAGCAACTTATCAGTCAAGAAGCTGCACTTCTTCAAGTTGATATACAACTCATTGGCCTGCAACACCGCTAATACTTCTCGCACATGATTATAGTGGGCTGCTTCTGTCTTACTGTAAATCAGGATATCGTCAAAATAAACTACCACAAACTTTCCAATAAATGGTTTCAATACCTGATTCATAAGTCTCATGAAAGTGCTGGGAGCATTGGACAATCCGAAAGGCATTACCATCCACTCATACAACCCCTCCTTTGTCTTAAAAGCTGTCTTCCACTCATCTCCAGGTCGGATCCGAATCTGGTGATACCCACTCTTGAGATCCAGCTTGGTGTAACACTTGGACCTACTCAGCATATCAAACATGTCATCTAGTCGGGGAATAGGAAATCGATACCTGACTGTGATCTTGTTGATGGCTCGACTATCCACACATATACGCCAGCTCCCATCCTTCTTTGGTGTTAGCAGTGCCGGTACTGCACATAGACTCATACTCTCCCTGATCTGCCCCTTGCTCAAAAGCTCATCCACCTGCCCTTGTAGAATCTGACCCTCTTGAGGATTCATCCTGTAATGTGGCAGATTAGGTAGACTAGCTCCAGGAACTAAATCAATGCAATGCTGGATGTCACGCATTGGTGGTAAACCTGCAGGCAGCTCTTCTGAAAAAAGCTCTTCAAACTCCTTGATCAATGGTTGAATTGCCTCAGGTATCTCAGTAACCTTCTTTGGCTCACCATCTGTCACCACTACAGCATATACCTGTTTCAACTCCTTACACTCCCTGTCAAACTCATCTTCGTTGTTCACTATGAGGAGTGCTGGCTTCCCTTCCACTTTAGAAGCTTTGGGTATACTGCCTTCCTTAATGGGACCAAGGACAATTTTTCTGCCATTCTTAAAAAACATATACACATTATCCTTACACCTATGAGTAGCATCTACATCGTACTGCCAAGGTCTACCCAGTATTAAATGACATGCATCCATTTCAACAACATCACAAACCACTTCATCTACATAACATTTACCCATAGAAAAAGTAACACGACATTGTTGAGTAACAAGAGTTTCCATACCTTTCTTGATCCAACCTATCTTGTACAGAGAGGGATGCTTTTCTGTTTTTAGTCCTAGCTTGGTAACCAAACTCTTCGACGCAATGTTCTCTACACTGCCACTGTCAATGATCAAATCACAGACCCTCTTGCTGATGGTGCATCGTGCTCGGAAGATCTCATTCCGTTGATCACCGTATTCCACCCTTGGTGTGAGCAACAACCTCTGAATCACCAAAGACCGCCCTAGTGGCACGCCTTCCTCGTCCTCTTGGACCTCATTGGGATCATAGGCATACGGATCTGCATCATTATACACCTCTTCACCCTCCTGTTCACCTTCTATCTCGCCCTCTTCTGCCACCACCAGATTCACTGCGGCTCGCTTAGGGCAAGTACTAGATCGATGTCCTGGTTCTCCGCATCTGTAGCACTTATTCCCAGTTGGCCTAGCATAAGGGTTGGCATTCGCTATCGGCTGGGCTGCGGAACCTGCTACTGCCACTGTGGATTGGTTGACACCACTGTTCTCCCTAACCACGGGTTGTGATCGTGGTGTAAACATGGGCTGTTTACCTTTGTTGGCAGTGGAACTAGAGGACTCTGAATTGCGATTGGAAAACTTCGAACCTGCCCTGCGATGCTGATATTCTATTTTCTTGGATAAGGTTACAGCCTCATTCAAAGTATACAGGGTTTGTAAGGATACCTGATCTCGGATGGAAACTCGTAACCCGTGTACAAATCTGGATATCCGTTGATCTTCAGTTTCCTCCAAATCATTGCGATTCGCCAACCTGTCAAACTCCTCCATGTACTCATTAACTGTCCGCGTACCCTGCCTGCAATCCTGGTACTGTCTGAACAACTCCTGCTGGTAATCTGGTGGTAAGAACCGATCTGCCATTAATCTTTTCATTCTCCTCCATGATCTTATTGGAAGCTTTCGTTCACGGGTACGATTTAATTGAACACGATCCCACCAGGCAGATGCTCCTCCCTTCAATTTGTAGGCCACCAAACACACCTGTTTGTCATCTGCTGTACCCATATAATCGAAAAACTTTTCCACTTCACTGACCCAATCCAGATACTCTTCAATGGAGACATTACCATTAAAGGATGGTAATTCTACTTTCATTCGATAGCCCCTCTGCTCCTGATAATCTCGGCCATTATCCCTTGCGGGACCACGATGATTTCCAAGGACTCTCTCTGCATACTCCTCGTCTTCACTATTTTCTTCGTAGTAGTCCTGCTGCCTGTTCCGGTTTGGACCACGATAGGGAGGACCACGCGCTCGGTTATCACGTCGCTCTTCGTCATCGCGATTAGGGTTTCGGTTAAGCAAGGTGGCAAGTGCTTCTTGAATCTGGTCCAGAGTTTGCTGGGTGGAATCACGAAATTGTTGATGTTCATCACGAAATTGTTGATTTTCATCACGAAAATCAAGGAACTCAGCCCTAGTGAGGACTGGGTTGTTGACGTCGTCACCGCCGTCATTGTTGTGGTGGTTACCGTCTCGCCAGTTAGCCATCAGACCAGGGTAAGTCAAGGCTCTGATACCAACTGATGTCGCGGAAGCTTGAAGAGAAGCACACACGATGCTCTCTTGATGGAACAGAAACTAAACTGTTAGTTTCTGGTAGTAAACCTCGAATCCACGAGGGGTTTCCCTGAATCCACAAGGAGATAAAACTGGAATCCACCAGAAGAAAATTGACAAAAGTCTGTGTTTATTGATAATACTCTAATTTGCCTCTGACGGCTACAAAACATATAAATACTAAGAAAAAACGTTTAAAACCCTAATTCGCGCTAATTAAGCGATTAGGGAACAAAATTACCGAATTTTACCAAAAATGGCAAAATTGAGTTAACTGCAGAATCATATACTACTGACCTTAAGGGTCGTCCCAAAACAGACGGGACCTTATTCTGACTTTTAAACTAAAAGTTATTAAGGAAAAATAAATATTACTATAAATAGCAAAAACACTGTTATCGGGGCCTTAATGAAGGAATTCGCCTAAATTTTGGCGACGTTCATGGTCATGATTCTGGATCAGAACGTCGTTTCCCTTCAACCTGCCAAATTTCATGCAATTCCGACACTGTTACCCCGATGCCCCCTACTGTCACCCTCCTTTGATCTTGCGTTGTGACTTCCTGCGCCCCTGCTGTTCAAGGAAGGCATGTGCTGTCTGTTCTACATCACAAAGCCCCCTCCATATATGTTTGGAACTTTTGTGCTTGTGATGGGGTTAGAGCGCTTCCACGCATTTCCCACATTTCAATTATGGGTGTTGCCTCTCTGGCCTGTAAATAGATAAACTGGATCTAAAGATTCTACCTAATCGTCCCTACAAAGGATTTCGAGCTCTCACACCTGCAGGGGAATTTGAAGTTAGGTCATGATTTCAAATTGACACATCAAGATCATTTTTTCTGTGTTTTAGGGTAAAAATAGTTGACATGTATACAATGTTGTGGTGTCAACAAAATGATCACTACTGAAAACAGGCTCAATATAAGCACAGTACCAGTAGCATACATTAAAATGCAAATGACAAATGCAACATCTCTGAAGATCCATGAGAAGATATAAAAACTCACCCATTTTCACTTTTTAAATGTCAACATCAAAGTCTATATCATGACTTGTTCAGCAGTATCTTCCATCTGATGTTGTACGTGCATGTATCAAGTACAATTTGTCGAAGTTCATCGAGTCTTTATTCCTGTACAACTGCACCTCCAGGTGATCCTGCATGTATATTATGTCAGTTCACTATCACCCCAAAGGAAGAGATCAAATCAAAAAGTGAACAAAAAACTAGTGTATTTATCACTTGCCACAACCATTTGTTTAGTATCATCCCAAGAAAATCCATTTTGACCAAGAAGACTCTTTACATCCTTGAATTTAGTCCACAAATTGGTGTAATTACTTTTCTAGACCTTTTTATTGCTGCCTTGATGCAAGGAGCACCAACATTATTTCATAGGTACCTCTTATGATCTCATCATGTGAAAACGTACAAGTCATTTTGTCTTTTCGCTTTATGATAAGTGGTCTGCTAATAAGCCTTGCCTGCCCTGCAGCAAAATCTGACACATTCTTGATGTTTCATAAACACCATGATAATGAGAACTGCACAAAATCCACAATAACTTGGTCAAAATGTAAATTCCAGTCAATCTGGATGCAGATAATCAAAGGTCATTAGCATCCAAAAATCCCCACCTTTAATTTATATTTTGTATAGCCTAATATCAAACTACAAGGACTAAGAAAGAAGAGCAACTCACATTGAGATTGCAAAAGATCTAGATTTATATTCAACTTCCAGCAGAAGCAAAACAACTACATCTTGATTTAATGCATGGAACTTAAGCACATATTTTTTCATATACAAGCCTTCCACCGCCTTTGTCATCAAGTAACCAACTCAAAATTTCTGACAAGCATCTTTCTAGATAATTATGGACTAAACCAAAAAAAAAAAAAAAAAAAAAAAAACTCTTATCACTGAGTAGCTAACATGATAACAAAATCATGTGCACAAAAAACATAACTAAAAGAGCACTCTTTAAAAGAGAAATCCTGCCCCCTTTTGAAAAATACAATTTTTTTTCATACCTCAATGTCCACATCTGTTCAATCACCAAATTCCAAAATTGCCAAGATAAAGATCCTAGCAGCATCCACAAATTTAATATGGCAGAAAGAGGTTCTATCTTACAGCCTAGAAGACTTGCCAATCCTTCTCCAGTTACTCAAAAGAAGATTGTTTCGATATCATAATAGTACCTTCTTCAAATTTTGATCAAGAGGTTCTCATTTTCTGTCAATCATGGAATCAAGTTTTAAACAAGTGCTAAGCAAGAATATATGATATCAAGAAAGATGAAAGGTCACCTTGAAATTCTCTTTGAATGAGATTTATGGAGTAAAACAACTTGTTTTATGCTGTGGATCTTGTGGGATTCTGATACTCATTAAGTGGTGGTCTGGTGTGAAGAGGGGCTCTTTAGGAGATACAAATGAAGAGGGGTTGAATGGGAGGAGATGAAAGAACCAAAATATAAATTGATGCTCCACAAATGAATTTCATCATAAACAACCATACGTGCAGAACTTAAATAAACAATAATAACTATCTTCTGCTATGTAATTTAGAGTTTCAATACACAAGGTAAATAGCAACTTTTAGTTTCTCAACATTAATAAGAAGTACAAACATAAATATTGAATGGATAGAAGAAGAATCACAAACTGCAAAAATGTTTGTATTTTTCCCTCTTTGTTATCTTCATTGACTGAATCAAGCCAATAAAACTCCTTTCCAGTGAGCCCTTAAAAAAAAGATTCCAACTTCCAAGTCCTAAGCCTGCAAAGATAGAAACTTTTACATTAAATGTTTATGTTGGGGTCGATTTTGTGAAGGGCCGAACAAAAGGAAAGTGAGCCCAAATACCCATTAGCTTTAATAGAAGTAAAACTAAAGACAGTCAAGCCCAAAATTCCCAATACTCTTGAAGTAAAGGCTAGTGGTGCACCAGAAAGAAAGCCCAAAAGTGCTAGACAACAGAAGAAAAAAAAAAAAGGCATGAAAGATACTTTATATCTAAATCTTTTTGTATACACAGCAAGATGAGGAATTTAAGGGAGGTGATAAAGAAGAGAGAGAGGTCTCTAATCTATTGTTCGGCCACATTAACACCAAACCCTTCATATTCTATTGCTTTTAAGTGACTTAGGAAGTTTGAGCGGAATTAGGTTGCGTATGGCATTGGCTGAAAAAGGCAGCATTTTTTTTACTATTTAGCTTATTTTTGCTATTATTCATGAGTTTCATTGCACTTTTTGATACTATTTATAAGTTTTACTGTACTATTTCAGCTATATTTTAGCTTTGTCTATAATATTTTTAGCAAAAAATTTTCAGTTTCAACTAAATAAGTTGTTTCTAAATGGACTCTAAGTATGGCAGTTGAAGGAGTAATGAAAATTTAATGTAAGACTTGGTGAAGAGGCTTTATATTTGCTTTGGGACATCCCTAGAGTCCGAATTTGAATAAGAATTGAAGTTATTGACTGCTTTGTTGCTATAGAAGAGAAGAGGTAAGGAAGAAGCTGGTTTAGTCACGGTTAGGGAAATTTGTTGACTAAACCTGATTGACTGAGCTTTATGAGCTAAATCGACACCTAGGAAAGCTGCTAAATGTGACAAATCTTGCCAGAAGTCAATAAATGCAATAGCTTGCTTTTGTGGGCTAAAAATGGGTTCAGTTCTGACTTCAACACATAGAGTAGAGAGGATAAAGTTCTGTTTGTATGAAAGTGGCCAGCATGTGACTTCCTTCATGGAGCCTCAGATTTTGCAAGTGGCACCAGCCCACTTAGCAAAATCCATGTGTTTGGGCCCATGAAAAAACCAAAATAAGCCTAATCCTACCCTCTAAACCACACACCCTTGAATTTCCAATAAGCATGAGTTTGGGTCATGCAAAAAAGAATTAAAATATTACAAAATATAAGTAATCGGCCCAAAAGTAATTAGCCTTGCAAGCGCTGGACCTGTAGAAATTTTCGTAGAAATGGCCATGAACAACCGATAAGGAAAATATGGGGCTGCAAGTTTGCACAAGAAGAAAGAATAGACATCAAAACAAAGGGGGAAAGAATTTATAGTTCGTTGTCTGAAAAGTTATAATAGGAAGAAATGGCCTAGGAATGAGCTCTAAAATGCAAACTAAAGCAGAAAGTATATTAAAAACATGTTTGACCAGCAAACAACTGACCCATGCAAATGATTCCTCCCTAGGCAGAAACATCATACAAGTTTATTTTAAAATCAGGTTGGGGGCCAACAATTAGGAGTGATCGGTCGCCAGCCCCAATGTCCATAACTGTCAAAGCCACAATCTACGGCATTATATTTATCAAGTAAATGCAAAAGCATAATTCTTCAAACAGATTGTGAAATATAATCGGTATTATGTTTTTGACAAATTGTACTTTTGAAAAAACAACCAACATAAAACAACTACTAGTCTACTTTACACAAACAATAGACATAACATTAAGGACTTAAATTTACACATCCAATTCCTCTACATTTTAAGGCAATTGAAAGGAAGTTTTGCTCCAAACTAATTTAGATAACTATTTTCCTTCAACTCACTATGTGGCGGTTTATAAGAACATCCATGCATGACTTTTTTTAATAAATCATGTGATTTGTTTAAATAATGCACATAAATAATCTTTTAAATCGACTCATAAGGGTTGAAGAAAGACAACTCCAAATCAGTTTGGAGCCAATCTTTGTTCCAACTGAAATCATAACATAGTCAATTGAAATTACACTCATCCAGCTGCAGTGATAGGCTCATTGTTGGAGATCCAGTATTTTGAATTGCCAATATTTTCCGCAGCTTGCAAAAATTTTAAATGAAATTGTGAATATGCTTTGTAAGGGATGGAGCAAAAATGTCATAATAGTACCTTGGCATATTTCTTCATTCAAATTTTTTATCAAGAAGCCTTGTTCTTTTTTTGGCGAAGTCACTTTGCTTTTTTATTTTCGGTTCACCATGGCCCCCGCATCTCTCTAACCAGACTGTTGGAGCACCGGCAGTGGTCTTGACTCTTGAGCTCCCTACAAACAATTGCTACTCCTTGCTACTAAGGGTATCTTTCTCTTGTTGCTGATTTTTCGTGCTTTTAGTAAAGGTCGACCAAAAGTACTCCGGGTTGGGCACCGAGTATGGTACAGTCTGCGCAGGATAAAACGGCAACCTGGATGAAGAAATGGTTTGAGCCGTTGGTGGACAATTCTCTTTGAAATTCGATTGCCTTGTGGTTGGACCAGTTCATCATGGCTTTCATGGCTGATAACGGAATTATGAAGACCACAAATACATTTCACATGGACCCCTAACTTTGCAATAGTAGGAGCAATTTGTCCGCCAGTTGTACTTGTCCAAAAAGAAATTTTACATGAAATTTCAACATGATTCCGATCTCCTTCAATCAAGTTTCCGAATTCTTGCTGCAGCAACCTATGAGATACACCGTAAAACCACCGATGATCACAACTCAAACTATCAAAGAATTTCTCTACGAGCGTTCGTTTATGACCATTGGTGAAAATGTCAACAGCACAAACAAAACTGTGTTTATCTACATCCGCCAGACAAAAAACAAGACAAAGAGCAACTGTTGGAAATTCTGTACCAACCCACAATGATATGGAACTTTCAACGCTTTGATGGTTGAACCACTTTGGAATCTCATTTCCTGGTACTCTAATGTTACATTCACATCCAGTGTCATCTTCATAATAATTAAGTAACTTATATTTTTGAGCACCAAACTTTTCTTTAAATTTAGGGAGCTTGGAGGGATGGAACCAGGAAGAGAGATCAGTCTGATGCGATAATCTGTTAGATGACTGTAAATCCAATAATATGTCGTCTCTCACACCTAGACATGCCATATTTTGGGTAAGCCCCAAAATTCTTGCAAACTACATGCAATTAGGAAATTCAAGAAATTAAGGTTTAGGAAATCTAGTTAAAGCATTTGAGAAAGGTAACCAAAATTGTTCTTCATAAGTTGGAGAGAGAGGTACCTGAAAGAATATTTTGCTTAATGATTTTGAATTCAACGAGAAGCATTTTGCTGCATCCACTCCTCTTATACTTTCTGGAAGCTCTGGAATTTCTTGAAGGGAAAAGGATTGCCAAATTTGAAGCCAACGTAATTTTTTGAATCTGGTAATGCTTTCTGGGAGGGTAACAGCTTTATTCTGTACAATGACTAAATTTTGCAATGAGAGTGAGCAACAAGAATTCAGAATAAAATCTACTTCTGAACTAGTTTTAGAAAAATAAAGATATAGAGATGCCAATCTCAAAACCCCATATTTGGAATAGCTATCATAATTCTTGCACAACGCTTGTCTATCAATCTCCAAGTCCTTTGAAAATTTAATATTGCCCCAAATTTGGAGTTGAGAAAGATGTTGCAAATTATAGATGACACCTGAAAATTGACTTGAACGTAGGTGTAATTGCTCAAGCCCAGTGAGATTCCCAAATGATGGAGGCAACTCTCTAATAGCAGTTCCGATTAAAGTTAGATACTTTAAACCATCCATTTCATGTGGAATATCAGGGAACTTTTCAAGCCTTGTGCACTGATAAATATCTAAATGTTTAAGAGATTTCATCATGAGGAAGCTCGGAAGAATTCGAAGTTTAGTGCAGTTATAAAGCTCCAACTTTTCAAGCTTATCAAGACATCCAACAGAGTCATGAACTTCGACTAAATTTCTACATTCCATGAGATTCAATTGCTTTATGTTTGGGGTTGTGATGGATAAGTCGGATAATTTCGTTATGTATTGACAGGAACTAAAATTCATATATGTCAAGTTTCTGAACTGTCCCGTCTGTAAGGGGGAAAAAAAAATCAAAATTTAGCTTCAACAAAGTTTAAAATATAGTTTAATGAAGGAATATAAGTAAATAAAAATGATTATACCTCAAGAAGTTTGTCCAATATAACCTGACTTTGTGGCATGTTGAGTGCAATGAGTTTTTGAGGACGAAAATTGGATGGTAAGGAAGATAATGGAAATTCAGGCCAATCAAGTAACCTTAATTCATTGGAAAGATATTCAATATCTCCACAAATATCTACATTAGCAACTATAAGGAACTTGAGTTTTTTCATCTTTTCAAGACTTTTAGCTTCTAATTGCAACTTTGCTCCTTCAGGGGTGCATATCATCATGCCTCGAATTTTTCCCGATCCCTAATTAGCAAAACATTTAGAGAATTACATCATGCAAAAGAATTCACTAAAATTATAATAACTATTAATTTGTAACCATATATATGGATTTGAATTTACTTCCATAACAAAAGGAAAACATATATATCAAGGGGAAAAAAGTCTGAAAATTTTCCCTATATAGAAAAGGAAAAAGGTAAAAGAAACCAAGTTATACCGTATTTTCCGTTAGTACTTCAAAAGCATCCTCATAACACCATAGCCTACTACGAATTCCTGGTATTTTTGGCGATTCTTGTCGAACAACTTCCCTCCCCATTTGTTGTACCAAGTCATGCATCCATAATTTGTCATGTTGATCAATAGTTATGAGACACTTCTCAATAAGTCTTTGAATACCAATAATTGGGTATAAATTGCAAGAATTTAGTATGTCAACAACATAATTCCTGCAAAATCCCTTGAAGAAACATGCAATATCTAGGAAAATATCTTTTTCAGTTTCATCCAATCCTTCATAACTTATTTGAAGTATTTGTTGAATTTCTCTGTCTGGACTTCTTTCATACTTATCTAATGCACTTTTCCACTCCATTTCATTTCTTCCATACAAATTAGCACCTACTATTGCTAGAGCTAATGGAATGCCTTTAGCATATCGTATAACTTGGTTTGTAAGTTCTGAATATTCTTCATTGGGTTTGTTTCTTTGGAACGCATGCAAACTAAATAATTCAAGAGCTTCATAATCATCCAATTCCTTAACCTCGTAGGTTGAAAGACCTTTTCCAAAAGAAGCTAGCAAGTGTTTATCTCTTGTGGTTATAATGATTCTACTTCCAGGAGCAAAGAAATCACATTGACCAATTAATGTTTCTATCTGGTCTAATTTATCCACATCATCAAGAATTAAAAGAATCCTTTTACAGCAAAGCTTCTCCTTTATCAAATTGATTCCTCTACATATGTTGCTAACCTTCACATTTATATCCCCTACAATCTCATAAAGAAATGTCTCTTGTAATTGGATTCCACCATTAAATATCCCAAACCTCTCTCTAACATTTTCTAAAAAGCTACTTCCCTCAAAAAGTGCATATACCATGTTATAAATAGCTTTAGCAAGGGTAGTCTTACCCACTCCACCAGGGCCATACATCCCTACCATGCGAACATCATTTGACCCAATATCTAAAAGTAACTTTATGCTTTCCACACGATAATTTATTCCAACTGGGTATCTAGCAACAAATAATGGTGTGTGGTTTAATTTAGAATTTGAGATCTCTTTGACAATTCCTTGGATAAATTCGAACTCACTGCAGCTGTCATTCATAGAGCATATGAACATGTGATGAATTAGACTACAGAATATAAATATGAACATAAACTAAATTCAAGAAGTTTAATTTGTGTATTAGAACTAAAGTATTTTAAATTAAAGCAATTGACATGTAATTTATAGATCTGATTATTATTATTAAATTAGCTTTTTTTTTTTTTTTTTTGCTTGGAGATTAGTTTTCGAAATTGCATGGAAAATAAAAAATGATTAAGAATGTCTTTAAAACATTTCTAAATAATATGTTGGAGACTTTCCTAATCAATTAGGAAAATAACCTAATATTAAGTTCTATTATTTCTATTCATTAACCTATAGCTAGTTACCTTAGCAAAAATATGATTAGAAAACAATAATTTTATAATTTGTCAAAAGGTTGAGATTGTGCCTAGTGCATCAGTACACTAGACATGTTAGGATGCGAACACATTCCAATTTTGGATAAGTTTCTATATCCTAACATGACTTGTGCACTAATGCATTAGACACAAACCGTATCCTTTTTCAAAATGTATGGGGGAAGCGAACTATTAAGGGAAGTTGTTTAACAATAGAATCTAGCGGTTTGTTCTTGCCCCTAGTTTGGGGTGGGTGTTGTCCCGTAGTACCAAAAAAGAAAAAAGAAAAGAAAGGAATCTAGTGGTTATTACAAAACCATTAAAACTCAAAAAAAGTACAAGAGTAATTACTAAATACATACTTGTGCTTATAATGCCAACCAGATATATTGGCCGCTTCATATAGAGCTTTTCGCCAACTTTGTACCTTTCTATTATCCTTAAATTTTTCTTCATGTTTAGCTAGTGCTTCCCCAAACTTTCCTTTTTGGTTACGAACCTCTGATGGATCCACATTGTAAAAAATTGGCCGCATCAACTGACCATTCTTTTTACACTCAATAATCTTGACAAGTTCATCCAAGCACCAAGTGGAGGAAGCATAGTTTTCAGAAAATACAATTATTGAAATCATTGAGCTTTCAATGGTTTTGAAATTTTGTGCAGAAATTTGTTCTTCTCTTGGGAGATTATCATTGATGAATGTGTGAATACCCCACTGACACAAAGCGTCATATAATTGGCCCGTGAAACCAAGATAGGTATCTTCACCTCTAAAACTCAAGAAAACATCAAAGTTATTGTATTGGTGGGTGAATGAGCATGATGAGGCTCCTTTGCTAGTCATAAGTGCCATTGGAGACTATGAGGATACAATTGAGAAGATCTGAAAGAAGAACGAAAACGGTGAAGGGGTTGTTGATATAATATAAACAAGGAAAATGAATGACAAATATGTGTAAGATGGTGAAAGCAAGCAAGCCTTTCATATAGATTCCTTTTACATAACTTATGGTGTGACCAGTAACTTTTTAAACATTCCAAGTATCATACTGATTTGAAAGACTATAGAATACTCTAGGATTACAATAAATGACTACTCATTCCTCTCAAATGATTAGTAAGTCCCACCATGAATTTCATTATTGGGGATCCACACTTATGTGAAAGGAAAGAGTACGTATTTATTATGCTTCCAAAAGAGTTTATAATTACTCGACTAATTCATTGCAATATCATGGAAGTTTCTAAACACAATATCGATCATTATGGTCACAAAATATATTAAACTTTTGGATGAGTGGGAATGGTGGTAGGGTCGGCTCTATAATATAGACAAATGAGGTGGCTGCCAAAGGCCCCTAAGTAAAAAAAGACCCCAAAATTTTACCAATAGAGTAAGTTCTTTCATTGTAATAGTATTATTTAAACCCAAAAATTAGTCAATAAATAAAATAATATTTCTTTTATCAAATGAAAAACAAGAAAAAAAAAAAAAAAAAAAAAGAAAGAAAGAAAGAGAAATGCTATGTCCACAACATTTTTCACAACACTTTCACAACATTTTTCACGATACTTTTACAACAAATCTTAAGTAATAAGTTGTTACTAGTTATTATTAGTAAGCAAAAAAAAAATTCAGTGGTGGGTTCAAATTAGAATGAGTAACACCTTAATGCCAATAATTTGTTGTGAAAATATTGTAAATATAGCACTTTTTAAAAAAAGAAAATAATACACAAAAAATTTCACAATATTTTTCTAATAGGTAGTTGTCTAACTTTTACTAGTTATTATCCATGTCATAACTAATATCGCATTTTTACTTACCACTATCAATCTTCCATATCAATAGGTGTGAAAAGTTTTGACAAATATTGTGTGTATAGACTTTCTAAAAAAAATTATACATGGTTAATGTTAATATATAATTTTGCATCTAAAACAAGAGAATAGAGTTTAAGTAATATTTAAATATTTTTTTTAAATCATATTTAAATATATAAAAGGTTTCAATTTATTTTTCACCTCAAGTCCCTAAATGTATCAAGCCGTCCCTGAATGATGGAATGGTGAATTGTTTATGGTTACTTCAAGGGAACAGTCCTCCTAGAGAAATAGAGATAGAGAGAAGAGATGGAAAGTAAAGTAACTATATATTATCATTTCAATTATGAGTCTCTATACAGATTACAATTCCCTTAATAGTCATTTCCCAATTCCCATGGCTGTTGGTAGTTATATTCAGTTAGTTACAACTTCCTGCTAACCAACTGAACCACCTCTCAACAGCCACATTCTTAGTGCTAACCGTACTATCAGATTATATTTACAATACAACTGATGCTAGTTGCTTGTGCAGGTACACGTGTATTATTAGAATCTTAAGAGAATAGTAAATAATTTCTTACGTACCAATAGTCAATGGAAGCTGATTATTACTATTACTAGTCGTAAACTTATGTAATACATGAGAATAAATAATTTTTTGTAGTTATGGTATAATATATAATTTGTTCTCTAAATTTTGTGGAAAATATTTATTCTCTCAAAAAATTAAACAATTTCTAAAATTATTTTTCATTTATTATCTCAAAAAATATATCATCATTTTATTATTTGAATTTGTTTGATTGATACTATTCATTTTTAGGTGATTCATATTTTTCTAAATTAGGTTATGGTGTGATAAATTTTTCTAAATTATGTTATGGTGAGAAGAAGATGAATCAAAATAAAAGATATAGTCATGACTCAAACACCAAATTATCCAAGCCAAACTATATAATAAAATAACATTATATTATTATACACTATTGTTATATACAATTGGGTAACATTTAACAATCAAAGATAATAACTTAAAAAACACAAAATTAAATTGCATCAACCCAAAGTAGAGTTCTAAAGAATACATAAATTCATCAACCTAAAGTAGAGACACAAAAAAAATAAAAAATAAAAAATTCACAAAAAAAATTGAGAGAGAGTAATAACCTTTTTTTTTTTTTGGTGGGAAAATATGTATAGAATGGAAGAAAGAATAACAAGTTTATAGTAATAGGATGGGGATAAGAAGAGCTAAAATAAAAGGAAGATGAATGAATAAAGGAAGAGTGGCATTAAAATTGAGAGTAATGGAGAAATGAAAAGGTAAAAAGATAAGATAAAGGTTGGAGAAAGTGTAATGGTAAGATACAAAATTAATAAGAAGAAGAGGAGTAAAAAATAAGAAAAAAATGGGTGAAAATAGGCAGATGATGTGGTCGCCGATGTGGGTCAATATGCTTTAGCTTTTAAATATATGTACATATAGATTATATTAAACACTCCCCATAAATAGTTCATTTTCTGTATTACCATTTTAAAAGTAAGGCCGCTAATCACTATAAAGACTTAGTACTAAAGCAATGAACTTATAGTTTTTGATGATGTAAGTTCATGATGGAAACTTCCTCCGAAAAAAAAAAAGTTCATGATGGAAAAAACGTACTTGTTTAAACCCTAATAGTTAGTTAAGGCAGAACTACCAAGCAAGGCTTGGATGCTTGCGTAGTTAGTTGTATAAACAGTTGTAAATCTCAATTGTAAAGAGACTTGTGATAAATGAATATTACTTAGCTCTAGAATGCTTAGAGACTATTCTTTTGCGCAAAGGTGTTGTCCATCTATCAAAGGAGACAATATCGTACCGAAAACCGTTTTGCTTTAGTCAAGGAAATGAATTATTTTGATACCAATGTGCTGTTTCAGAATTACCTCTATTTTGTGTGTGTGTGTGTGTGTGTGCGCGCGCGCGCGTCTATATTGCTATTTAAAGGACTTCTAAGCTTGCTTCCAAGTCATCTAAGCTGTGGACTCTTAAGTCTTAGATATCCTAAAATATCCACTCCCTGCTCACTTACAAGTTTTCAATTAATTAAGGGGGACAAATTCGTAAAATAAAACCTCACAATTTAAAACCTCCCACTAAACCCACATTCTCAGAAGTTTACAATCTCATTATCTCTTATTCTTTTTGAAATTTAAATAAAGGCACTCTATTTTCCTCCTCATCTCTTATCATTTTTTTAATTTAAACAAATGCACTCTATTTTATCTTTTTGCTTCTTCTACATTCTCTTTTATTTTGAACAAAAAAATCTCTATGGACATTCAACAAAAAACCAAATTCACAACAGATTTTCTGTGGACAGTAGTGAATCCAAAAGTATGTTCCTTAATACAGAAATTGATTCCATTATGTGAAACTTTAACATCTCACACCTCTTGATTCTTATGTTTCTTCAGAGAAATCACTACTAGAAGTTTCAGCATAGTAAAACACCATGTCATCAGTCAAAATGTATATTCTATCAAGTTTTCTTCATCCTCTTACATATTTGATTTATGATTGGATTTTTTTTCTTAGTGAAATAGTTCTTTTACTTTTGTAATCTTTTTAGGTTTTCAAGATCGACTAGGTAGAAGAAACTACTTTTCCAAATTTAACTAAAATTTAGAAAGAAAAAAAAAAAGAACCTTTGAAATTTACGACACTAAAAAAGATGAATGAAAAGAAAATTATGATACTAAATCTTTAAAAAAAAAAAACTCTGCATGCACGAAGCACGTGTGATGAGACCTAGTACTATATAAACACATATTTAACTTATATAAATTAATATATTTAATTAAAATCTAATGACTTAATAATTTTTTATGCAAACATGTCCAAAATATCTTAAACCCAAGCCTATTTACCCAACAAGAAAACAATTTCCCATGAATTAGAAGAAGAAGAAAAAATGAAGAGAAGGCTGAAGACTTGTCCGCCCATTAAGTAAGTTTTTTTAATTAAAAAGAAAAAGAAAATATATTTAAGAAGAAAGAGACTTAACTATGTTTGGTTTGAGAGGAAGAGTTGGAAAAGGAAGAGAAATTAAATTTTTTTTGTTGTTTGGATAACATAAGGAAAAAGAAAATGAGCTTAATTTGTTAAGAAACCTATCACTTAGGCCTAGGGCTGTACACAGTGCGGTGTGGCTGGTTATGGGAGGAATTTTTGCACCACACCTATAGGGTGCGGTTTCCCTCATGCCTGACCACACCTCACATGTAAAGGGGCAAGAATCGGTCTACTCTAGTTTCAGTTCACCCTAGCAGTGCGGTGCAGTTAGTTCGATGCAAAAATACAACAAACATATAAATTAAAAAAAAAAAAAAAAAAATCAATCCTCAAACAAGCCACACAAAATTATCAAACAACCCAAATATTCAAAAAAAAAAACAAACATGTTCTATATATATATATATATATATATATCTAATTTCCACACAAACTTTTCAAACAAATTCCCAATATTTATAGAAGCATAGCAAGGAGCCAAGGAGAGGTAGCCTAGGTATTGAGCATTATACAAATTCACATACCTATTATTGAGCATCAAAACATACTTTTGAAATTTCTATATAACAGCCATGACAGAGGAAAGGAGAGAGGAAAGCTTGGAGAACATTGCCATCAAGCTGTAGAAGACGTTGTTGGTGAGTGGTGGTGACTGGTGAGTGGTGGCGAGCGGCGAAGGTAGGAGAGAGAGAGAGAGAGAGAGAGAAGAGGCAGATGAGAGAGAGTGAGAAGAGGCCTCTAAATAAAACGACGTCGTTCTTGGTGTTCCTTTATATATATATATATATATATATATAAATTCTAACACTAAAATGACGCCGTTTTGAACTTGAGAGTAAAGTTTTAAAATGGTTCCAAAACGGCGTCGCTTTGAATCAGATTAAAAAAAAATAATAATAAAAAAATAAATGAAACGGCGTCATTTCTAACTAACTTAACCTAAACCCTATTTTTCCTTCTTCTTCCTTTGCTTCTCTCAGTTTCACGCCAAACTGGTACTCTCTCTCTCCCTCTCAATTTCTTTTATTTTAAAATTGATGAATGATTATATATTATATATGTATAAGTTATATATATATATATATATATATATATCGATTTGGTTCAGTTTCTCTTTGGTTTGCAGATCTTGCTGCCTACCACCGCATCAGTTGACTTCAGTAATAGAAAAAGCCTACCAATCACCACGTCGGGAACCTTCGATGGAGCTTTCAGCGGTCGGATCGGCGCAGTTTCAAGTGGTTTTGTCGGCACCGGTGAATTCTTGAACAGGCCTACTTTGGCCCACATTTTTAATTTCCCCCTTATTCATTTTCTATTCTCTTCCATTCCCTTCCCTCAAACCAAATATAGGGTGATTGACGGTAAAACAAACTCATTGGTTGCACAATAGCATTTTAAAAAAGAGGAAATATTCAATCCGGACTTGGTATAAAACAACCATTTTACACCCTCCAATAGTATCATGTCATATCTAAATTTCACAAAACAATCAAATAAACCTACAATGCACTATCACTCCTTAAAAGTTAAAACCCAATTTCATAAAATAAAAAATGCGAAAATATACTTTTGTCTCTACATTTTGGGTCAATTCTCATTTTGGTCCCTAAATTGATTTTGCTACTAATGTAGTCCTTAACAAAAGAAAATTGATTTTATTTTGGTCCCTGCCGTCAACCTACTAACAAAAACCTCTTACATGGCAGACAAAATGTCTTGCTTGCTGACATGGCACTAACATGGCCATTAAAATATTATTAAAAAAAATTAGTTAGCATTTTTTAAATGCCATGTAAGCATTTAAATTAAAAAAAAAAATTTAATTCCTCAAATTTAATTTTAATTAAAAAAATTACTTTCTTTTCAAACAAAATTTTACTTTCTTTTAATTAAAATGATTTTTTTTTATTCCAATCTCTATGATTCATATTCTTAGCAAATTAATCCTTATTTTCTTATAATTTTCTTTGTCTTTCTTGTACTTTCTTTATAACCAAACACATCAAAACAAAATAAATTAATTAAACATATTTCTTGTCTTTTATTTTTATTTTTATTTGTTTCATTATTTTTTCAGAAGAACATGTTCATGTTCTTTGTGTTCTTCCCTAGTGTTCTTCCTCATAATCAATCTCCAATAAAGAACCAAACCCCAAACCCAAATCTCAACCAAACCCCAAACCCATATCTCCAGCAAAGCAAACCTTAGCCTTCAAGCCCATAAATTTTCTTGGCTAACAAACACAGAAATACCCACAGGAAAAACAAACAATAACCCTCAAATCACCACCACTAAATCAAAGAACATGAACATGAAATCCAAGCAAAAGAATAGAAACCCAGCAACAAGCTAAGCACCACCATTGAATCAAATCTTCCAAAATTTCCCAGCATCCAGCAAAGCCTTAACATCAAATTTACAAAAATCCTAAGCTAAAAACTTCCAAATCAACCTTAGAGAGAGGAAAAGAGAGACGATGAGGTAGAAAGAGGTGTGAGAACCACTAATCTGGGCTTCACAACCACTGATCTGGGCTCCAATACCGAATTGGTGACTGGGATTTCGTACAATGGAGTCATAACTACACAGAAACAAAACTACTGAATCGGCAACGATGGTGAGTTACCGTCAAATTTGATGGCAGCGAAGACCTCATCTTTGAGGCGGACCTTCTTGATGGGTTTGATGGGTCGATGGGTTTTCTTTCTTTGACGGCAACGACAACCTTATTATTGAGTCTTGAACGAGTTCGACGGCGGAAGAGATGAGATTTTGAGATTAGAGAGAGTTTGGGTCTGAGAGAGATTTCGTCGAGCGAATTAGAGACAAAGAAAGTGTAGAGATGTTTTAAAATCTGATGATTGATGAGGTTAAAGAAAAAGAAAAAGAATTAAAAGGTTAATAAAAAAAGAAAAAGAATTAAAAAGATAATAATTTTTGTTTTTTTAAGAAATAATTTTAATTAAATTAGATTTAAGGTTTTTTTTTTTTAATATAATTTCTTTTTTTTAATGAATTTTCTGATGTGGTTTTTTTTTTTAATTAAAATGCTGATGTGGCATTTAAAAAATATCAAATAATTTTTTTTAATAGCGACATAAGTGCCATGTTAGCAAGCAGGGCACTTCGTCTGCCACGTAGAAGGTTTTCATTAGTGGGTTAACGGCAAAAATCAAAATAAAATCGATTTTCTTTTTTCAGGGACTACATTAGTAGCAAAATTAATTTAGGAACCAAAATAAAAAAACCACCCAAGCACGGCAGAACCCACACACGCAGTCACCAAAAAAGCTTCTAGAGTGTTGCCAGACAATACAAAGCCGTCGGAGCCGCCGTTTTTGAGGTCAAATTTAGCGATACCCAAAATCCATCAAGCCTAAATACAGATGATGATTTGGCATGGAGTCTCAGTGGTGCTAGAGCATTTTTTTAGATTTGTTTTTTAGTGTTTTGGTAAATGAAAATGAAGAAGAAGAGGTTGAAGTTATGGGAGATTGGGCTTACAAGCATGAATAAAGAAATCCAATTCCACAATAAAGCAATCCAAACATTCTATACAAGCATGAATAAAGCAATCCAAATCCACAGTAATAGGTTCTCCAATCAAATTAGGCTTACATATATAGAGAGCCATACGATTATTATAATGTTTTCTCTAACTAAAAACTTCTTAATAAATAGAAATAGTTATTGTCTTCCTCTACTAGCTTTTCTGTCCAAAAATCAAATTCTAATACACCTTTATACTAGATTGCAATAATATGACACAACAAAACAAGGTCAGGAGGTTCCAAATTCAGTGGTATTGCTGTAAAGAGGTTCCAAATTCCTACCCCACTTGTTGTAAGGAGGAAAATTCGCATGGGGTGAGGCATATAGAGAAAATGGAAACTTAGAACTTCAAAACTAAATTTTACAAAACCATGCAAGTTTAATATATTATGTTTGACAAGAATTTCAGCAACCAAAGAGAATTAGGTAACAAAATTATTAGTTTGTTTTCCTGATTTTTTTTTTTTATTGACTTGTTATATGGTATTTTGATAGAATGCCCTTGGAAATTGGAGTTCGAAACTTTATGCCATATCCTTGCTTGCTTCTGGTCAAAGTTATGTTACTTGGTCTATGTCACATAGCCACTTAGTCCCACTTGAAAAGGGATGTAACCATCCATTGTAAAAGATGCCACAGCTTACAACAGAGATGTTAAAGTCTATACAATCTAGAAGAACAAAATAAATGTAATCCTTGAAAACCCAAATTGCAATCCAAACCTCCAAGTAGCCACAACCATGCCATTTTCAAACCCAATCACATTTGACCTACCAGTACACCCTGGCCCTAGAAGAATTTCCAAAACACAATTACCAGATTTAGCAATCCACACATCCACTCATATACATGGTTTTGCTAATTGTTAATGTCAATTTCGGAAATTCAATTCAATTCAATTTAAAGACCCATAATTGGATTTAATAGGTGATATAGAAACACAAAATCCCATAACTAATCCAGGCAAATATTTTTGATAAAAACAAAAGACAACAAACAAAAACTCAAAATTTAGCTTTAGTAACCAATTAGGTATGTCAAAAAAAAAATATAACTATACTTTCTTTTTTCCTTTTTTGTTAGGGGTAAAATTTTACACGAGCTGAATCAGATCGAATAGATACAGTCCTGAGCTATCTCAAATCAGATCGAAACAAAGCAAGGGAGATAGAGAGACGGAGCAAAGAGCGTTAGAGAAAAATACCTGCTTGGTTGTGGGCGTGCGTCGATGTGGGCTGCGTGGATGTGGGAGGCGAGAGGCGATAGGCAGAACACGGTGACTCAATGGGAGAAGTAAAGAAGAAGATGGGCTTCCACGGTGACTCAGTGGGAGAAGTAAAGTAGAAGAAGATTTTTTGTTAATGAGACACGGGTAGCAACAGTAGGCAACACTGGGTAGTGTCAGTGGGTGGGGTCCACGATTTTGGCAAAAAGTTGTAGAGATATGTAACTGAGTTATGAGTTCAAACAGATGTTTTGCAATTTTTGAGTGAAGGTGAGGTTTTAGTAGAGAGTTACGAGTTTTGGGTTTGAGTTATGAGTTTTGACAACTGAGTTATGAAAACTGAGCTATCTCTAAACCAAACAGGCCCTAAGTATTTAGTCGTAGTGGAAGAAGTTGGATTTTTTTTGGTTGTGTAAAGAAGTTTGCATATTTGGTAGATCTGAGAGCAAAGTCTAAGCTAACAAACAAAGAGAGCAAATGCCAAAGAGGAGAGTAGTAGTGGAATCGAGCAGGGGTGGGGTGGTTTTCCTTTTACTTTGGATTGGATCTCAGGTGACTCAAAGAAAACGTATTAGATTAGATTTTTTTTTTTTTTTTTTTTTGGTTTTACACTTTTACGTCTATTTTGGTTTTAAACCATAACAGCTTTTGGATTTTTTTTCACTTGGGCAAAACCATCATTTGAATCTGGGCTTGATGGGTTTTGGGTTTTGCTAAATTGGACAACAAAATCGGCAGCTTTTAAAGCTCTTATACAGACAGGCAACACTACAGAAATGTAAGGACATATGTGATTCAATGTTAGGAATATATGTCTATATTTATGTAATTGGCTAATCTTTTGACAAAACGCACTTTACTTGTAATTGGGTAGATCTAGGATGTGTTTAATACTTCAAAGAATAAGAGTTCAAGTCTAGTATTGAAATCATGCAAATCTGTCCAAGAAACAAGTGAAGAAGTGTTGATTCATTAAAATTCGACAGCTGCTCGACAGATAGCTATCTATCGAGGTTTAATGAGGCTTGACAGATACTATCAATCGAGGTATCTATCGAGAATTACAAAAATCAGTTTTTCAAATCTAATTTTTGGCCCATGCCTATGTATTTGTGTAGGGTTTCTTTTCTCACAATCCTAGACATATATAAGGCTTATTTTAGAGGCCGTCACATTAGAGAATATAAGGAGAACACATGCAAAAAGGTGACCGATGCCTTATTCTCTCTTAAAGAAGTTACTGCGTCTTTGCGCCTTAGGGTTTTATAACCAAGTGCTTCTTGATCTTCATTGTTGATGAAGTGAAAAACTTTGTAGCCAACATTCTTCTTCCTCAAGTTGGTGAGTGAGTCACGTACTGGGATTCATGCAAAGGAGTTAGTCACGTACTGGGATCCGTGCATCAGAAGGGTGGTGTTCATATATTGAAGAGTTCAGAAGTTCTAAAGCGGTAGAAGGTTTCTGCTGTAAGTTCATCTACATGGATTGTAGAGTCTAGGGACAAAGGTTTTGTACTAGATCTAAAACTTCTCTTTATTGTAATGGATTGCTTTTTGGGAAGGTTTTCCCTCAGGTTTTTTACTGTGAAACTAGTTTGTTTCATTGGTTTTCCTAGGTCATCATATCTTGTCTTATTTATTTTTTTCCGCTGCATGATTTTGACATGATATTGATGTTTGTTTGTTTTAACAAGTTTTATTTATAATAAATCTAATGAACAACTTGGGTTTAAAACTTATTAATTCTATCAACCGGGGTCTAAATTTCCCAACAAGAAACTTCTCCGACGGCAACGTGGGTGGGTTTTATGATTTTATGAAATTGGGTTTTAAGGAGTGATTGTGTGTACTAGGTGTATTTGATTGTTTTGTAAAATGCTGATGTGGCATGATGCTATTGGAGGGTGTAAAAAACATTTAAGAAGAAAGATAGTAGTTATTAGTTGTAAAACTCATTAGTTTCTACTAGGGGTGTCCAAAGGTCCCAGAGACCTGATCAACCCGCCGGACCCACTCGAAATCGACCGGCACAGACCTGAACCGACCAATCCGATGGTCGGTGGCGGGTTGCCATCCACAGAACTCAATACCTTCGGGTCGGTTGGCGGGTTTCCTTCCCAAAAACCTGAGCAACCCGACCCAACCATAAAATCAACAAAATCCAGCGACATTCAAAGATTTTCTGACAGAAATTTACAAATACTGACGATATTTTTGCTTTTCCAACGAAGAGCTACTTGAAATCCACCAGATCTGGCGAGATTTGGTTGAGATCCAGTCTGGATTCGACAGATTCAGCCAAATATTAGCCAGATCTAGACCGATTCGGCGAAATATCAGCACCGGTGGCGAAACTCGAAACCGACTGGCACAAATCCGAAACCTGATGGACCTGAATCTGATGATTCGACCATTAATACGGGTCGGTTTCGGTTTTGGTTTTCTCCCACCCGAAAAATTTGGGTTGGGCACAAACTCGACCCAACCTGACCCGTGGACACCCTTAGTTTCTACGCAAAGCAAAAATGCAGAAAGAAAGAAACAGTGGCAAAGAAAGATGGAGGAAGAAGAAGAAACGAAGATGCAAAGATGGTGAGTTCAACTCCAATAGCATCTCACCGATGGTGGACCTAGTGGCTGAAGCTTCAACAATTGTGAAAGAGGTATTCTAACTTGTAAGTAGTAATTAAAAAAAAAAAATCCACGCAATTTTGTACCAATCCAAAATGAAGATACCCTTGAAATGAGCCAATGCACCCTAGTATTTAGGGAGATATGAATCAACTTTGTTTCTGTAGTGGTCCAAGCATCAATACAAAAAATTCATATCATACTGGCCGATACGATACGAAATTAACTTCCTTACCACCTATAAGTCACTCTAAGAAATTCTCACTTCTTTTTAGATCATAGCCTAAAGAGCTACCCTTTCAGCTGCATAAAAAAATTTGGCAACATTTTGCCTTATTTTTATGGCCAAAATATAATAGAGTTTCACATTACGTGTGTTGTAGCGCACTAGTAGGGTTTTATGTCTACGTTTATTACATGCATTAGTATGATCGACTCTTAGTGTAATAAACTTGCCCATAGTTTGGCCAAACATTTCATTGATGTCTCTAACTATGCAGTGTGGATGGAAGATGTTCCACCACTTTTCTTTTTCATTGTTTAGGCTGATTTAGCCAAACTTTCTTTAAGTTAATAAGAATGTTTCTAGGCTTTTTTCTTATATATATATATATATATATATATATATATATATACCCGGAAAAGGGGGAAAGAATCCATATCGATCATACATGATCTATCACTCTGAAATAATTGGGTCTAGGCAACTTGAATGATGCAACGGCTCCACAAGTTTCACGAGTAACTATAGAGCTACCATGTAAAACCCTCACTCATAATCCTAGCATATATACATGAAAACAACAAACAAAGCAATTGAATGAGCAAGGTGCAATGCATTTATTTAAAACAAAGAGAATTGTGTGATTTTAATGATTTGGATGCGATATGGATAACAATGTTGGTGACTTTGGAAGTGCCTTGGTTATTTTCATAATTTTCTAATGGTTGAGGGGTCTTTTTATAATTTCAAAAGTTGGAGAGCTTTTGGTTTCATTTGGTTGGAAGAATGGAAAAGTGGAGGAATGAAAAACTCTTTTGTTTAGTTAATAAGAAAAATGAAATGATAGAAAATGATGTTTGTATAAATTTATTCTTATACCCTTGTTACATAAAACATTATAATTCTTTTTTTTTTTTTTTAATATAACTCACATACATATTAATCACTAATAATTCCTCAAAAAAAAATTAATCACTAATAGTTTTCTTTAATCATACAAATTATTATTTTTTTAAAAAGCCATTTCCATCTTTTTATTAATTAAAAAAAAAAAAAAAAAAAGCCACACACAATTAGCCGATGGTGCTATGTTTTGGTGGTTGACTGTTTGAAGTCGTAAGAAAAAAAATTTGGTTCCTTTTATGTGTGTGTATATATATATGTGTGTGTGAAAAACTTGGTTGCTGGTAATCTGGTTTTGACCGTTGAAAACGAAAAGAATAAAAATAAAAGAAAGATCCTTGTTAATGGTTAATGTGAGAGTAAAATAAAAGGAAAAATTGACCATCGGAAGTTGAGAGAACCAACACCAGTTTTCTTGTGTTTTTCCCTAATTTGGGGAGATATATATAGCCCGTTTGGTTTATCAGTTCAAACACATTGTTTAGTTTTCAAACCACAGAACAGTACTGCCCAAAACCAAAAAATCATGTTTGGTGGCCCATCTCTGTTCACGTGAAGTTTGAAAAATGTTGCTCAAAATCATGGGCTTTTTAAAACATGGTCCGGGCTGTTTTAAAACAATAAACACGCATTTGAGTGGCAATTCGGTAATAAAAATGAAATATATGGGACCCACCTGATCAGCCTTTTTATCAATTCCTGTCTCCTGTCTTCCAGTAACAAAATGTTATTATCTTCTCTCTCCTGATTTAAAAATATTATTTTGTACTTTTGGTCAGCTTTTTTTATAAAATTAAACACGCATACCAAACACATTTTTATGTTTTTTAAACACTAAAAACTATTGTTTAAACTATAATACCAAACACATTTTTTTGTTTTATAAACACTAAAAATACGTTTTTCAACAACACTTTTTAAACAATACTTTTTACATCTTTTTAAATAACAATTTTTAAACTCTATGACCAAACGGGCCCATAGTTTTGGTGGGACCGGTGAAAAACACCTAAGGACCACCAATTCTCTCTTGTTGCTAAATAATGAAAATTTGTGTTTTTTCTCAACTTTTCCATCCATCCACTTTTTCATACAAACCAAATACACACTTTATGTCATTTTGAAAAAGGATTCGGGTAGACAAAAAGAAAAATGATTTGGGGGTTAAAATGTAATTTTTAAAAAAATTGGGGTTAAAATGAATTTTTGAAAACTTTAGGGGTCAAATTATGATTTTTGAAAAGTTTGGGTATCAAATTATAAGTTAGAAAATTTTTGCAGTTAAAATGTAATTTGTGAAAATTTTGGGGTCAGAAGTGATTTTAGTAAAGTGTGTGTGTGAATGTAATTATACAAAGTGCAGATTGGTGGGCTTTGTTTTCGGGTCATATTTGGTTGGTTTAAGAACTTAATGTATTTAGGCCTTTTGAATGGGTGTGGATTATTGTTGTTTTTGTTGAATTTATTATTTGGGCTTGGCTTAATACGGACTGGGCCGATAGTTTTGTTGGGCTTCAAATGTTTTAAAATGAATTAGGGTTGTTTGGCATGGGCTAAGTGGGTTAAAGTTTTTGGACTGGGCTGCAGTTATTTAAAAAATACCTTGGGCCATCAAAGACGGGCCAACCGGCCCAACTCTCATCCTCTGATGAATCGGGTATGTCAACAACTGAACTACAACCAGGTCGGGGCTTGTTGTTTCGTTGGTTTTGTTTTTTGGTGAGTTTGGGTTAAAGACAGTGAGGTGCTTTGTTTGTGTAGCTAATGGGTGTGGACTATTGTTGTTTTTGTTAAAGACATGATATTTTTTGAAAAATAGGATACGTACAGGTATATTAATATATGTCAAGACACGTCTATAAAATAATTATTAAATATATTTTTATTTATATTTTCTATATATGTTGTTAAGTACTTATTTTCATATAATGTTAAATATATGTCAATTTAAAAATAATAATAAATAATAAAGTGAATTCATGACTGTTAAAAGATGTTTAAAAATTAAAATACAAACTAAGAATTAGAATATTTATTAATTTCTCACATGCCATGTTACTATTTGGTTCCTTTTCTTCTTGTGTTCCAGCCGTGTTCCGCAGTTTTTTTTCAAGGACATAGCAATGATACGCATGCAAAAATGTCACAAACATCTCCCATGTTCAACATGGGTACAACATCTCAAATCAAGTGTTCGTGTTTCATAAGTTGTATGTGTGTGATTTTGTGAGTGTGTGTAGATGGAGATGAGATATTGTGGTATGTATATTGTGTATTCAATGCATTGAAGCAAGAAAATGGAATCTGCTACCTTTGTTTCTCTGTGATTTTTGTTTTGATTCTCTTTTTGCTGGTGGGGGCTTTTTAAATTGTTGATGATGCTAGTCTCCTTTGTTTGCGCCTTTGCGGTGCTTCTTGTTGGTGGTTTTCGTGGTTGCCTATGCTGCTGTATTTGCTGTCTTTCCCTTAATTTCTTAGCCGGTTCTGGTCCTCTTCCTTTGGTAAGTTTGGTTTTCGTTTTTGGTCTTCTTGTTATTGCTTGCTGTTCTGGTATTTATGCTCGGTCTTCTTGTACCATGTGATTGAGTATGTAGTCTTTAACTCTTATAATATATATATATATATATATATATGTAACGAGCATCTGGTGCATCTCTCTTGGGCTGTCTTATTAAATTAGTTTTTTTTTTTTTTTTTCAAAAAACACAGTGGCTTTTATATATATATATATATATATATAAAAGAGCACTCACCTTAGGTAAGTTATAATAATAGTATAATTAAGGGTAAATTTTGCACATTCAACTTAAAAAATCACCCACATTAGGCTATGTAAATTTCTATAAATGTGAATTGTTACTATATTGACATGTAATACACGGTTACTATTTTGCACATTCAACTTCAAAATCACTAATATTAGTCCATGTAAATAAATTGTTACTATATTAACGTGTAAATATACATAATTACTATTCACATGCAAATCTATTTTTTAATACTTCTTTACTTATGTACATGAGAGAGAGAGAGAGAGGGAGAGAGAGAAATAAAAAATTGAAAAATAAATAATATTTTAATGAACTATAATGTAAATAGATAATTTGATGTATGTGCTTTTTTAAAAATTATTTTGTAAAATAGAAAAAAAAATGTTCTAATATTAAAATAGACATAAATTTTTGCACGAACTAACACAAATACTTTAACATGTATTTAATGCGTTTGGTAAGTTTTGCAAAATAAAATTATTAGATTAATAAGTCTGTTTTCCAAATAAGGTGTTCTTGTTACATGCAATACACATAACTTACAAAACTATACTTAGGTAGTGTACAATCATTGTAAGGGTATCTCAACCAAAAAAAAAAAAAAAAAAAAAATGCTAAGCGACACATGTTATCTTTTTATTCCTCTCTTCACTGGGTGTGTCTTCTATTCCTGTTATTGCTTGTTTTCTATCTTGGGCTCTTTCTGGTGTAGTCTTATTTAAGTGTTTTTTGTCTTTAATACCAATAATCACAGTTGCGTAAGCTTGGTTTGGTTCGACAAACTGGTTTGGTTTGGTTTGGTTTGATTAGTCTTATTTAATGGTTTTTTTTAACGGCATTTAAATCAAGCATATCTAATGCGTAAAAAAAGAAAAAAAAGCTTATCTAATTTTCTAATGTTGCCATATGGGTGGGGGTTGGTTTTGCAAAATGCAATTATTAAGCTGAAAAAGCCTCTTTTTCAAAGGGGAGCAGAAGTGTGATTTTGAAAACGCAATAAAAGGCACCAATTGGCTTTGGGAATTTGTATCTTATACTTTTTTCGCTGAAAGTTACCTTATATTTTAATTTATCCTTCTCTTGCCTTGAGCTTGTTAATTTTGTTGGTGGGGCCGTTCTATAGTTGGTAGAATTTGTGTCTTGGGTTCTCACTGATATAGGTTATGTTTATGTTGTCGATTTCTTCAGGTTTGAGGTAATCCTTATCTTGCCTTGAACTTGTTAATTTCGTTGGTGGGGCCGTTCTATAGTAGGTAGAATTTGTGTCTTGGGTTGTCACTGATATAGGTTATGTTAATTATGTTGTCAATTTCTTCAGGTTCGAGGTAACATTCAGGGACGGAAGGCATGATGAAAATATTGACCCTGACTTGTCAAAAAATGTTTATATATATTCACAATATATATATATACACACACTAAACTTTTATGTCTTATATAATCAAAAAATGTTTGTATCTTATCCTTTTTTCGCTGAAAGGTACCTTGTACTTTAATTTATCCTTATCTTGCCTTGAACTTGTCAATTTCGTTGGTGGTCAATATTTTCATTGCGGTGGTCAAAATAGGTTAGTTTAGTGTGTGTATATATATTGGGACTATATATACACATTTTTTTGACAAGTCAGGGTCAATATTTTCATCATGCCTTCTGTCCCTGAATGTTACCTCGAACCTGAAGAAATCGACAACATAATTAACATAACCTATATCAGTGAGAACCTAAGACACAAATTCTACCTACTATAGAACGGCCCCACCAATGAAATTAACAAGTTCAAGGCAAGATACGGATAAATTAAAGTATAAGGTACCTTTCAGCGAAAAAAGTATAAGATACAAACATTTTTTGACTATATAAGATACAAAAGTTTAGTGTGTGTGTATATATATATATATATATTGTGACTATATATAAACATTTTTTGACAAGTCAGGTCAATATTTTCATCATGCCTTTCGTCCCTGAATGTTACCTCGAACCTGAAGAAATCGACAACATAATTAACATAACCTATATCAGTGAGAACCCAAGACACAAATTCTACCTACTATAGAACGGCCCCACGAACGAAATTAACAAGTTCAATAAAAATAAAAGTAATTCAAATTTTACAACATTTTTACAATAATTTCATAATAAATAAATTGGTTACTAACTCTAATTTGGGTCTAATATTGACATCACTTTTTAACCCACTAATAATAAATTGTTGCATAAAATTTGTTTTTAAAATGTTGTAAATGTAACATTACTCCAAAAATAATTCTAGCCCCTTAAACATGATCCTTAGCCCCTTAGAAAAAACCCTTAAATAACAACAACAAAAAAGCCCAAATAACAACAAAAATAAACCGAACAAAAACAAACAACAACAAGTGAACCAATAATTTAACAAAAAACTTATTCAAAAAGAAAAATGATCATTCAAATTTGTAACTTTTTCAACCTATTACATAAAAAAAAAAAAAAAAATCTTTAATTTTATTTTTCCTTGAAAAAAGGATTTAAGAAAAACATTATAGTATGAGTTCTCCTTAACAGTATTAACAGTTATGTTCTTTTTGGTTTTGCAATTGCAATAATTTTACTCTCCTTAACGACTCAGCTCGTAGTTGTAACAAATATCATTCGTTTTTCTTTCTCTTCTTTATTATCATTTCAATTCTCTTACTTTATTACTCTCATTTTAACATTTTTAATTTCCACTTTATCTCTTATCAGTCCTTTTATTTTTCTTTTTCTCTTTGTTTGTAGGAAAAAATTGCAATACTTTATGTACTTTTGTGATATTGATATATTCAAGTTATCTATTTTTTAAATTTTCTGTCTCATAAGTATACTCCACTTCATGCTCCACCAATAAAATTTAAATAGATAGACTCTCTCGTTAAATGAGATAACTCTGACTTTAACTCTCACGTTACTGAAACGTTAACGTTAAAATCTCTTTCTTTTCTTTTTTCTTTTTTTTCTTCCGCAGCTTTTTTGGACTCCTCTGTTTCCGACTTTTGATTTCTTTCTTTTCTCTTCTCCATGTGGTTTGAGTCAACAAGAACTTTTGGCTGAGTTTTGTCTCTTGCTGCAGCCTTTGTTTTTGATTTGGACTCTTCCCCTCTATTGTCTCATTATATTACTCTCTCAAAGTGTTTCCAGCTTTTGCTTTTATTTGTGTATGGCACAGAGGCTCCTTTTGTTTCAACTTTTGAGAGACTACTGCTGGAAACAAGCAACCTTCAAGGCTTTCAAGGTTTTTTTTTTTTTTTTTTTTTTTTTTCTCTTCTATATGTGGTTGACGTCTCAAGTGTTCATCTTCATGGAGAAGAGAAAACTCAGCCAAAAGTTCTTGTTGACTCAAACCACATGGAGAAGAGAAAAGAAAGAAATCAAAAGTCGGAAACAGAGGAGTCCAAAAAAGCTGCGGAAGAAAAAAAAGAAAAAAGAAAAGAAAGGGATTTTGTTTAAATTTTATTGGTGGAGCATAAAGTGGAGCATATTTGATGAGACAGAAAATTTGGACTCATTACTATAATAGTTTGGTTATTACATATGGAAAACTTGTAAACAATGTTGTATAAGAAAACTTCAAATTTTTGAAAATATATTAATTTTAAAACCTATCATATGCACTACGGAATAGTTATTACATCTATTTTAAAAAGGAATAGCTATTTTTTTTTTTTTTGAGAAACGAATAGTTATTCTTCAATCTATCTAAATATATCTAAAAAATAAAGCGTAACATTTATTATTGCTATACTCTTATTGACCCACGTCAGCAGTCACGTCGCTATTTTATTTTACTTTTTTGGTTTTCCATCTTAATTAATTGTCTATTGCAAAATTAATTTTTTGTGGTCAAATGTGATGCACTACACACCATCATAAATTGTAATTGTCTATTGTATATATTAAATGCTCCTTTCAACATTAAGTGTCATTTTATTTTCATCCTTTTATATATATATATATATATATCCACTTATTTTTTACATCTTATTTTCTTTTTAAAACTTGTCTTCTCACCATTCTTGACGACGACGACGACAACAACAACAACAACAACAACAACAACAACAACAACAACAACAAAAAAAAAAAAAAAAAAAACCTCTTCTTCTCTCTAGTAGTCCACACCTACAGTTACACATAACATTTCCCTTTCATTTTTGCCTCTTGACCTCCCCCACTACACTCTACTTCACTATTACCCTTCTTTCATCATTTTATTTTTCTTTTAACTTGACTCTTATTCTTCCCATTTTCTTTGTATAAATTTGATATCATTCCTTCATTCAATCCATATTTTTCTCACAAAAAAATTGTGAGTACTTTTTCTCTCTCTCTCTCTACTTTCTTTTGTTGAATTTTTGATCTTTTTTATAACTCTAATTAAGGTTGATATCATTCCTCCCATTCAATCCATATTTTTCCCACAAAAAAACTGTGAGAACTCTCTCGCTCTCTCTCTACTTTCTTTTGTTGAATTTTTGTTCTTTTTTTTATAACTCTGATTAAGGTTGATGTTTTTTGAAAAAGAAAAAAAAAAAAAGTGTTTTGGTATTGTGTGTGTGTGTGTGTGTGTTTTTTTTTTTTTTTTTTTTTTTTTTTTTCATCTTAAAGACTACTCTCTCCCTTTTATAATTTTGGTTGAATTTTGGTTTGGGTTAATACTTAGCTTTTTTTTTTTTCTTTTTTTTTTTTTTGGAATAGGAATTTGAGTTTATGTCAAAACACAATTTACATGGTTATGAATTTGAATATGCCTACCAATTGTTTGAATAATAAATTATGATAAAGTCTATATTTTATTCCTTTGGTTTCATTTTAATTTTGGTTAAGATAACATTGTAATTTTGTGATGAGTTTTGCTTATTATTATATTTCCTTATTCCTTAAGATATGAGAAATTTGAATAATAAATTTGAAACTTATAGAGTTTAATTGTATATTAGGTAAATATAATACACTGCAACAAAAGTGAGAAGAATATGGTTCACCTTTAAAAAATATTAATCAAACACCCAAAAAAAAAAAAAAGAATGATATATTTGTAGAGATAAAAAGATTAAAAAAAAAAAATACTTGCAGAAATCTTTTACAAAAATTGACAATACTTGAAGTTAATGTTACTTTTTATATATTACACCCCATTACATTATATATATATATATATATATATTTCCACGCATCAAGTGGGTTTGTGACTAGTTTAAATAATAGTTATTCCAATGTAATAACTAATCCATGTAATAAAGATGCAACTAAATGTACTCTAAAAGATGTGTTTTATCTAGTGACGGCTCTAGAATTAATTTCTAGGGGGTCAATAAGGACATAAATTATACAAAATCTAAAACAAAAGAGAACTTGATATAAACAAAAAAATAAAATTCAAATACATGAAGTTTTACAATTACCTTGTACGAGATTTCATATTTTGAAATCGTTGTATGATATCTTCATTATCAATCCAACGAGCTGCCTTTCTTTCAATATACATAGCCAAGCAAAAATTCATCCATTGATCTTCCATTTGATTGATTAATTTCAAATTTGTTAAGATCTAAATGGGCCCTTCCTAAGGTTATGGTCTCTTTATCTCAGCAGATTCCACTACCTTTCACCAAGGGTGAAACTAGAAATTTTTGCTTAGGGGGCCAAGACTAAACTATTATTTTGAATCAACATTCAAGTAAAACCTCAAAGCACTACAAGAGCATTTATATCTTTCTAAATCCTTTTGAGTATACAAATTTTTTTTAGTTTGCAACACACATGTATTTAAAAAAAAAAGAAAAAAAAGAAAAAAAAAAGAAAAGGGTTAAGTATTAGGGACGAACCTAGTAGAGGGCCCAAAGGGGCCCAGGCTCCCTTTGGCCCAAAAAATAATAAAAAAATTTAGTTATACATACTACTTTAAGCCTATCTAACCTTTACCCCCCCCCCCCCCCCCCCCCCAGCCCAACCTAATTTTTTTTTTTAAAAAAAAACCCACTAACACTTTTAACCCTACAAACCGATTCATATAAAATTATTTTAAAAAAAAATGAGAGAGAGAGAGAGAGAGAGACAGACCGAAAGAGAGTGATTGGAGTGGAGAGACTAAGAGAGAGTACTGAGTACTGATTGGAGTCGGCGGCTAGCCACAGCGCTGCACAGACCATCAGCCTCACACAATACCACCACAGGCCACTATCATGCTGCCTAGCCTCAGCCGCCATAGACCCACATCACTGCCACTACCCTTAGCGCCTCCGGCAGCTTGATCTACCCAACCCACCACAGTCTCTGGTAGCTGCAGCCTCCATCCCAAAATTCCAATCTACCCTTTCAAGTAGTTTTTCTCTCTTTAAACTTCAAAACCTAAAATAACATTGATATAATGTTTGTGTTGTGAATCTGTGATTGACTGATTGTGTTGTTTTTTTGTTAAGGATGATTGTAGGAATTTCTGATTTTTTTTTTTTTTTTTTTGGCAACTGATGAGTGGGAGAGTCTGAGTTAAGAAAGTAAAATGTCCGTTGTGATTTATATATAGTTTTTGCTAAAGCATTTGACTATGAGTTGTGATTTATAAAGTGATAATATATAAAGCATTTGATTGTTTGAGACTTTAGCTATTTGTTGGTAGAGGGGCAATATTGGGAATAGGTAATAGAGATAAAGAGAAAGAAGGAGATAAAGGACATAAAATGCATTATAAATTAGTAGTGGGAGTATCGGTGTGTTTTGGGGCAATGGATGACAAAGATAAAGAGACAAAAAAAAAAAAAAATGAAATAAATAATATAATATATATGTGACACAAATTTATCAATATAAAATTGTCAATGTTTGAATAGTCCTTTTTTGAGATAATGAATATAATTTTTATTTTATTTGTAGATCATGAGAAAATCAACTACAATATTTGATTTTTTTTTTTCAAAAGAAAAGATTCAAATTCAACATATATGAATGCAGTTTTGATTTTTTTTTTTTTTTTTTTTTTCTCTCTCTCGCTTATGTCTCCTGGGTCCATCCGTGCTTAGCATCTTGACCTTAAAGTGGCAATTTAGCATTATACAATAGTAAAAACATTTGGCATCAAATTTAGCTCCTCTTTAAATAATCTAATGACTAAACATAACAATATAACAAGAAAATGTATTCATCAACGGATGATCAATTGCCTTTATAAATTAAAAAGAAAAAAAAAAACTAAAAAACTAAAATCATAAGTTACAAGATAATATAAATAGAAATTGAACTGAAATATAAATAAAAAAGATAAGAAAATTTTTGCACCTCTTAAGATTTAAAACTATTTTCCCTTAACTTCAATTAAGAAAACTCTTTACTAAAAAAAAAAAAAAATGTAATTGAATAAGAATGTGACTATCAGACTACTAAATTAATGGAAGTAATGAAGAGTGAGACTAGAAAAATTTCACCAAGATGAGACTTTTTTTTTAGAATTGAGTGGTTCATTGCTGAAAAAGTAAAGTACTGGGAAACGGAAATTAATTTCTGGAGTTGAATGAAAGAGAAACTAGGCTGGGGGGTGGGGGGGTTGGTTGCGCAATCAATTTCCTTGAAGGGGGCCAGCTCATAAAAAAAAAAAAAAGGTATTGAGTCACATTTTTAGTTTTTAACCTACAATAAACTATTTTGTAAAATTTTTGTAGGGGCCTTGGGCCCCCCCTGCTATACACACAGTTCCGCCCCTGCCTTTCACAGTCATTGAAGTTGAGGCATTGGCAGCAAGGCAAGCACTGGAATTTGCAATGGAAATAGGTGTCGACTGGGTTATCTTGGAAGGAGACTCTGAGTTCCTCATCAATGCTCTTGAGAGTGGCTGCAGTTTCCTTGCACAATTTGGTCATATTGCAAATGACGTGCACTACCTTGCCTCTTTTTTTCACAGCTTTAAGTATTTTTCATGTAGGTAGGCATTGTAACTCTCATTCACTTATGAGACTGAGTTGTTTTCTCCCCTTATTTGTTAGTCTGGATGGAAGATTATGCCCCCAGAAATTGAATCTGTACTTCAAGTTGATTTAAAAAACCTCCCTCAATAATAAGCTCTAAACTTCTTCCAAAAAAAGAATATTATGGGTACCTCTAACGATCTTGTCATGTGCTAACAAGCCCTTTTTTCTTTTCATTTTATGGTAACTAGTCTGCATACAAGCCTTGGCTGCACTGAAGCAAAATCTGCCACATTCTTGATGTTGCACAAACACCAATATAATATGAACTGTAACAAACCCACAATTAACTTAATTGAAACGTAAATGGCAGACAATCTGGATGCAGATAATCAAAGTTCATTACCATCCAAAAATCCCTCCTTTAATTTGAGGATTGTATAGCCTAATATCAAACCACAAGAACTAAGAAAGAAGAGCAACTCACATTGAGAGTGCAAAATAACGAGATTTATTTTCAACTTCCAGCATAAGCAAAGCAACTACATCTTGATTTAATGCATGGAACTTTAAGCTCATTTTTTTTCATATACAGGCCTTCCCCTGCCTTTGTCATTAAGTTACCAACTCAAAATTTCTGACAAGGTTCTTTATAGATAATTAGTAACTAAACCAAATAAAAACTCTTCCTTATCACTGAGTAGCTAACATGATTACAAATTCATGAGAACAAAACAATAACTAAGGCTTCCTAACAATAACATGTAGAAGGGTGTTGTTAGGGATGACAAAAAAGTGCACCCGAGATAGTGCATTTCCTCCTCCGAGCTTATGTCAGGGCAGGACAAGAAAATCTATTGGAGAGCATTAGGCTTTTTTGTCCAAACTTTTGTCTGACATAGAAAGAAACAAAACCTAATTATCAAATCACACCAAACAAAAAGAAATTGCACTTCAGTATATCTCACATAAGCCACATGGATCAGCATATCAAATAGAGGAGTAAATTAGTTAGCAAGCAAACACCAAAGAGCACTCTTAAAAGAGAAATCTCCCCTCCCCCACTTTTAACAAACACAAAATTTTCAAACCTCAATGTCAATATCTGTTCAATCATCAAATTCCAAATTGCTAAGATAAAGATCCTAGCTGCATCCACAAACTTAATATGGCAGAAAGAGATTCTCCCTTACAGCCTAGAAGACTTGCCAATCCTTCTCCCACCCAAACCAATTTCCAAAAATGACTTAAAAGAAAATAATTTCAATATCATAATAGTACCTTCTTCAATTTTTGATTAAAAGGTTTTCATATTTCTTTCACTCATGGAATCAAGTGTTAAACAAGTGCTAGGCAAGAATATATGAAATCAAGAGAGATGAAAGCTCACCTTGAAATTCTCTTCGAATAACCGGACTTATGGAGGAGACAACTTGTTTGATGTTGTGGATCTTGTGGGAGATCGATGGTCATGAAGTGGTGGTTTGGTGTTATGGTATGAAGAGGGGCTCTTTAGGAGATAAAAATGAAGAGGGGTTGAATGGGAGAAGATGAAAGAACCAAATATAAATTGATGCCCCTCAAATGAATTTTATTTTAAACAATCAAACTTAGAGAAGTAAAATAAACAATAATAACTATCTTCTGGTATGCAATTTAGAATCTCAATGCATGTGGTAAATTTGAACTTTAATTTCTCAAAATTAGTAAGAAATGAAAACATAAATATTGAATGGATAGAAGAAGAATCATAAACTGCACAATTTTTTTTGTCTTTTTCCCCTCTTTTTGTTATCTTCATTGACTGAATCAAGCCAATACAACTCCCTTCCAGTGAACCCCTAAAAAAAATGTTCCAAGTCCTAAGCCTGCAAAGATAGAAATTTTTACATTAAAACTCAACAGGGAGAAGATCATATAAATTCATATAAAGAAAATATTGGGCTGCAACTTTGCACAAGAAGAAAGAATAGACATCAAGACAGAGAGACAAAAAATTGTTCAGTGTCTGAAAAGTTATAATAGAAAGAAATTTTGAATAGTCTTATAACACATGGATAGTTCTATAAATCAGCACACAAGGGTTGGAGAAAAATAAGTCCGAACCAGTTTGAAGCCAAACTTAATTTGTCCCAACTGAAATCATAACATAGTCAATTGAAATTACACTCAACCAGCTCCAGTGTTAGGCTCATTGTTGGAGCTTGAGTATTTTGGCTTGCCAATATTGTCAGCAGGTTGCAAAAATTTTAGATGAATTTTTGAAATGCTTTGAAAGGGACGAAGCAAGAATGTCAAAATAGTACCTTGAAATAATTATTCATTCAAATTTTTTATCAAGAGGTTGTCATTTTCTTCGATCATTTGGACACTGGCAATGATCTTGAGCTCCCTACAAACAATTGCTACTCCTTGCTACTATAAGGACCTCTTTCTTCTGTTGCTGATTTTTCTTGCTTTTAGTAATGGTTGACCAGAAGTGCTCCTGATTGGGCACAGGGTATGGTACAGTTTGCGCAGGACAAAATGGCAACCTCGAGGAAGAAATGGTTTGAGCCGTTGGTGTGCAATTCTCTTTGAAATTCGATTGCCTTGTGGTTGGACTAGTTCATCATGGTTTTCATGGCAGATAACCGAATTATGAAGACCACAAATACATTTCACATGGATCCCCATCCTTGCAATGGTAGGAGCAATTTCTCTGCCAATTGTACTAGTCCAAAGAGAGATTTTACATGAAATTTCAACATGATTCCAATCTCCTTGAATCAAGTTTCCAACTTCCTGCTGCAACAACCTATTAGATGCGCCATAAAACCATCGATGATCACAATGCATTTTATCAAAGAATTTCTTTACTAGCGTTCGTTTATGACCGTTGGTGAAAATGTCAACAACACAAGCAAAATCGTATTCATCTTCATCCACCAGACAAAAAGCAACACAAAGAGCAAATGTTGGAAATTCTGGTCCAACCCACAATGATATGGAACTTTCACTGCTTTGATGGTTGAACCACTTTGGTATCTTATTTCCTGGTAATATAATGTGACAATCACATGGAGTGTCATCGTCATAATAATCTCGCAACCAATACTCACTTTTACAGAACTCATTTTGAAATTCAAAGAACTTGGAAGGAGGGACCCAGGTAGGAAGATCAGTCTGTTGCGATAGTCTCCTAGGTGACTGAAAATCCAATAATTTCTCATCTCTCACACCAAAACATGCCATATTTTGTGGAAGCACTAAAATTCTTCCAAACTGCATACAATTGTTAAAATTTGTAAATTTAGAAAACCATTTGAGAACATAACCAAAATTGTTATTCATAAATTTAAGAGAGAGATACCTGAAGCATTATTTTGCTTAATGATTCTGAATTCAAGGAGAAGCATTGTGATGCATTTACTCCTCTTATAGTTTTTGGAAGCTTTGGAATTTCCTGAAGGAAATAGGAATTTGGAAATTCAAGCCAACGTAATCGATTGAATCTAATAATGCTTTTTGGAAGAGTAAATTCGTCATTCTGTATGCATAAACGTTGCAATGAGACTGGGCCACAATTCAAAATAAAATCTATTTCTGAACTATTTTTAGAAAAATAAAGAGCTAGACATGTCAAGCTGCTCTGAAACCTATATTTGGAAAAGTCATTGTAATCATTGCACAACACTTGTCTATCAATCTCCATGTCCTTTAGAAATTTGACATCACCCCAAATATGGAGACTGTGAAGATGCAAATTATATATGCTACTTGGAAGAAGACCTGAACCTAGGTGTAATTCCTCAAGCCCAGTGAGATTTCCAAATGATAGGGGCAACTCTTTAATAGCAGTCCCAATAAATGTTAGATACTTTAAACCATCCATTTCATGCGGAATATCAGGGAACTTCTCAAGCCTTTTGCACATATAAAGATTTAAATGTTTAAGAGATTTCATCATGAGGCAGCTTGGAAGAATTCGAAGTTCAGTGCAGTCGAAGAGGTCCCACTTTTCAAGCTTATCAAGACATCCAACAGAGTCATGAACTTCAACTAAATTTCTACATTCATTGAGATTCAATTGCTTTATGTTTGGGGTTGCAATGGATAAGTCAGATAATTTCCTTATGTATTGACAGGAATGAAAATTCATATATATCAAGTTTCTGAACTGTCCCATCTGTAGGGAGAGAAAAAAAAAATTAATTTAGCTTCAACAAATTAAGTTTAAGAGATAGTTTAATGAAGAAAAAATCAATCAATAAATAAAAATGACTATACCTCAAGAAGTCTGTCCAATATAACTTGACTTTCTGGCATGTTGAGTGCAATAAGTTTTTGAGGACGAAAATTGAATGGTAAGGAAGAGAAAGGAAATTCGGGCCAATCAAGTAACCTTAATTCATTGGGAAGATAATCAATACCCCCACAAATATCTACATTATTAACTATAAGGAACTTGAGATTTTTCATCTTTTCAAGACATTTAGCTTCTAATTGCAACTTTGCTCGTTTAGGTGGGCATATCATCAAGCCTCGAATTTTTCCCGATCCCTGATTAGGCAAAACATTTAGTGAATCACATCATGCAAAAGAATTCACCAAAAATATAATAACCATTAAATTTTAACCATATAGGGGGACTTGAATTTCCTTCCATAACAAAAGGAATATATATATATATATATATCTCTCTCTCTCTCCAGCAAAAACCAAAAATTAAGAAATTCATTAAATTTTCCCTATCAAGAAAAGGGAAAAGGGGAATGAAACCAAGTTATACCGTATTTTTCGTCAATACTTCAAGAGAATCCTCATAACACCATAGCCTGCTACGCATTGCAGGTAAACGTGGCGATTCTTGTCGAACAATTTCCCTACCCATTTGTTCTACCAAGTCATGCATCCATAATTTATCATGTCGATCAACAGTTATGAGACACTTCTCCGCAAGTCTTTGAATACCAATAATTGGGTATAAATTGCAAGAATTTAGTATATCTACAACATAACTCTTGCAAAATCCCTTGAATAAACATGCAATATCAAGAAAAATATCTCGTTCAGTTTCATCCAATCCTTCATAACTCTTTTGGAGTATTTTTTGAATTTCTTTGTTAGGAATTTTTTCATACTTATTTAATGCACTTTTCCATTCCATTTTATTTCTTCCATACAAATCAGCACCTAATATTGCTATAGCTAGTGGAATGCCTTTAGCATAGCATATAAATTGGTTTGCAAGTTCTGAATAATCTTCCTTGGGTTTGTTTCTTTGGAAAGCATGCAAACAAAATAATTCATGAGCTTCATGATCATCTAATTCCTTAACCTTATAGGTTAAAAGACCTTTTCCAAGAGTAGCTAGCAAGTTTTTGTCTCTTGTGGTTATAATGATTCTACTTCCAGAAGCAAACAAATCACATTTTCCAATCAATGTTTCTATTTGGTCTGATCTATCTACATCATCAAGAATTAAAAGAATCCTTTTATTGGAAAGTCTTTCCTTTATCAAATTGATTCCTCTGCATGCATTGTGAACCTCCAAATTTATACCCCCTAAAATATCATAAAGAAGTGTCTCTTGTAATTTGATTACACCATCAAATGTCCCAAACTTGTCTTTAACATTTTCTAGAAAGCTGCTTCCTTCAAAATGAACATAAATCATGTTATAAACGGCTTTAGCCGTGGTAGTCTTGCCCACTCCACCAAGGCCATACACCTTTATCACACGAACATCATTTGACCCGATATCTAAAAGTAATTTTATGGCTTCTACCTGATGACTTATTCCAACTGGATATTTAGCAACAAATAATGGCATGCGGTTTAATTTAAAATTTGAGATCTCTTTGACAATTTCTTGGATAAATTTGGACTCACTGCAGCTATCATTCACAAAGCATATAAACATGAGGTGAGTTAGAGTATAAAATAGAAATATCAACATGAACTAAATTCTACCTTAGTATAAATAGGATGAGAAAAAAATGCTTTCATAATTTTTCAAAACTAGGGGGGGAGGGGGGGAGAGGAGAGAGGGGAATCAAACAGTTAGGGGTTGTTGTTATTTAACAATGGAATCTAGTGGTCATCACAAAACCATTAAAACTAGTAAAAATACAACAATAATCATTAAATACATACTTGTTCTTGTAATGCCAACCATGTATATTGGATGCTTCACATAGAGCTTCCCTCCACCTTTGTACCTTCTCGTTATCTTTGAATTTTTCTTCATGTTTAGCTAGTTCTTCCTCAAACTTTCCTTTTTTAACTTCCAATGGGTCCATGTTGTAAAAAATCGGTCGCACCAACTGATCATTCTTCTTACACTCAATAATCTTAACAAGTTCATCTAAGCACCAAGTCGAGGATGCATAATTTTTAGAGAATATGATTATTGAAACCATTGAGCTCTCAATGGTTTTGAGATGTTGTGCAGAAATTTGTTCTTCTCTTAGGAGATTATCATCGATGAAGGTGTGAATACCTTGATGACGCAAAGTGTTACACAAATGGCCCGCGAAACCAAGGCGGATATCTTCACCTTCGAAACTCAAGAAGACATTAAAGTTCTTGTATCGGTGGGTGAAAGAGGTTGATGATGCTCCTTTGCTGGCCATAAGAGCCATTGGGTTTTATGAGGAGATATTAGAAGATCTAAAAGGAGGAGAAAGAAAATCATAAAGGGATTGTGGATGTAATGTAACAAAGGAAAGTGAATGAAAAATTAGGATGAAGGTGAAAGCATTCAAGAGGAGCCTTTCATATAGACGCTTTTTATTACTTTGGGTGTGACCAATAACTTTTTAACTTTCCAAATGTTATACTGATTCGTAAAATTATCGAATACACCTGGAGTACAATAAATGCCTACTCATTCCTTTTACATGAATAATTGATCTCACCATAAATTTAATTATTAGGACCTACATTTATATGAGAATAAGGAGTACACATTAATTTTACACTCGTAGTATTCTAAAAATACTTGATTGACTCATTGCAATATCATGGAAGTTTCTTAGCACAAAACCGATCATTAGAGCACATAAAATAGTAAATAATTTCTTATCAAAAGTCAGTCGAAGGTTAGTTGTTTGTTGTTGTTGTTGTTGTCGTCGTTGTTATTTTTATTATTAGCTTCATCCCACATGCACACTTTTCAAAAAGAAAATTTTGATGAAAAAATAATTTTGCAAAATGATGAATATGATGATAACATTGACTCAGATGTAATGGATTAGGCAAGATTATGATGAAAAAAAATTATTATTTTGGCTAATATGTTATAGATTATATATAATATGTTATATATTTTGGCTAATATGTTAGTTTAATTAATTTGAAGTTATATATAAATGTGTGTGTCTGTTAATTTGATTTATTTAGTTAGTTTTGTTAAATATTATTATAAAATTATCATTATATTAGTCATTAGTTTAAATATATTTTGAATTTATAACAGTTTTCATCTTCTATTTATATTTTTATAAATTTTATTATATATCTTATAATGCACATACAAAAAATTAAAAAATATTCACAATACAATCAGTGTTTTAATAATTATGTATGTCCATATTATTTTTTCTACTAAAAAAAAAAAAAAGTCCATATTTTAGCCATAAAAAAAAAAAAAAAAAAAAAAAAAAAACTTATATATGCCCGGACCCGGTACCCTTCTTGAACTCTCTCGGTTTATTCATATTTTAACAAAAAAAAAAAAAAAAAAAAAATAAAACAAAATAAAATAAAAAACAAAAAACAAAAAAACAAAAAAACAAAAACAAAACAAAACTCTCTCGGTTCTACCTTTATACGAATATATTGTGTATCCAATGGATTGGAGCAAGAAAATGGAAAATGTTTTGGGTAGTGTTCTGTTACCTTTGTTCCTCTGAGATTTTTGTTTTGATTCTCTTGTTGCTGTGGGGGGTTTTTTAATTGTTGATGCTGGTCTCCGTTGTTGCTGTGCTTCTTGTTGGTGGTTTTCGTGGTTGCTCCTTTTGCTGGTTCTGGTAGTCTTCACTGGTTGTGTCTAGTCTTCTTGTTACTTGTTATTGCTTGTTTCCTGTCTTGGTCTTGGTCTTGGTCTTAGTCTTCTTGTTACTTGTTATTGCTTGTTTCCTGTCTTTGTCTTTGTCTTGGTCTTGGTCTTGGTCTTCTTTTGTGGAGTTTGATTGAGGATGAAGAGCCCATTGGTCACTCTTATTTTAAGTGCTTTTGTACCAAATATCACTGTGCGTTTTATAAGTTTCTCAAAACGCGGTTCTTATTAGCTAGCTGAATTAAGTGCGCTTTCAAAAAATGATATAAAAAGAAAAGTGCGCTTTCCCAATGGGAGCTTTTTTTTTCCCCTTTTTTGAGAATCATTCCAAATGGGAGCTGGGGGTGTGATTTAGATGACTAGTTACATTTCTAATAAATGGTATCGTCTGTTTGCATCCATAAAATTCCCAGTTTCTTCTTCTTCTTCTTCTTCTTCTTATTATTATTATATGAATGAGAATTTTTATTAGACAGAAACAAGACACAAACAGCTCATTTACACAACATACAACCCAAAAACTCACTAGCTGCAATGAGCTGCAGGCCCAAAGATACACCAGCAACCCTTACACTCAGAAGAGCAGAAAAAGGGATTCACAAACAACCATTAAACAGAACACCCTGTTCTTAATTGAATTTTTAAAATTCTTGCATAAAAAATCCTAGGCTAAGGATTTAAGATGCATTTTTTTTATGATGTTTCTTTTGTTGGAATGTGATTATGTATAGTTAGTGTATTTCTGCAGACCTGTTCATGTTCAATTGGACAGACTCCAAGAGACAAACCCCCCTCCATATATGTTTGGAACTTTTGTGCTTATGATGGGGTTAGAGCGCTTCCATGTATTATTTCCCAGATTTCAATGGTCGTTTAGAATTATGGGTGTTGCCTCTCTGGCCTGTAAATAGATAAACTGGATCTAAAAAATCTACCTAATCGTCCCTACAAAGTATTCCGAGCTCTCACTCCTGCAGGGGAATTTGAAGTTAGGTCATGATTTCAAATTGACACATCATGATCATTTTTAAATTGTGACTTGGTTTAGGGTAAAGATAGTTGCCATGTATACAATGTTGTGTTGTCAACAAAATGATCACTGCTGAAAACAGGCTCAATATAAGCACAGTACCAGTAGCATACATTAAAATGCAAATGACAAATGCAACATCTCTGAAGATCCATAATGGGATATAAAAACTCACCCATTTTCACTCCTTGAATGTCAACATCAAAGTCTATATCATGACTTGTTCAGCAGTATCTTCCATCTGATGTTGTACGTGCATGTATCAAGTACAATTCGTCGAAGTTCATCGGGTCTTTATTTCTGTACAACTGCACCTCCAGGTGATCCTGCATGTATATTATGTCAGTTCACTATCACCCCAAAGGAAGAGATCAAATCAAAAAGTGAACAAAAAACTAGTGTATTTATCACTTGCCACAACCATTTGTTTAGTATCATCCCAAGAAAATCCATTTTGACCAAGAAGACTCTTTACATCCTTGAATTAAGTCCACAAATTGGTGTAATTACTTTTCTAGACCTTTTTATTGCTGCCCTGATGCAAGGAGCACCAACATTATTTCATAGGTACCTCTTATGATCTCATCATGTGAAAACAAGCCATTTTGTCTTTTCGCTTTATGATAAGTGGTCTGCTAATAAGCCTTGCCTCCCCTGCAGCAAAATCTGACACATTCTTGATGTTTCATAAACACCATGATAATGAGAACTGCACAAAACCCAAAATAACTTAGTCAAAATGTAAATTCCAGTCAATCTGGATGCAGATAATCAAAGGTCATTAGCATCCAAAAATCCCCACCTTTAATTTATATTTTGTATAGCCTAATATCAAACTACAAGGACTAAGAAAGAAGAGCAACTCACATTGAGATTGCAAAAGATCTAGATTTATATTCAACTTCCAGCAGAAGCAAAACAACTACATCTTGATTTAATGCATGGAACTTAAGCACATATTTTTTCATATACAAGCCTTCCACCGCCTTTGTCATCAAGTAACCAACTCGAAATTTCTGACAAGCATCTTTCTAGATAATTATGAACTAAACCAAAAAAATAAAAAATAAAACTCTTATCACTGAGTAGCTAACATGATTACAAAAACATGTGCACAAAAAAATAACTAAAGCTTCCTAACAATAACATTTAAAATACCTTCCAAAAAATATAATAATAATAACATTTCAAAGGGTAAAGTTTGGGAAGACAAAAAGTGCATCCGAGATAGTGCATTTCCTCTTCCAAGCTTATGTCAGCATATCAAAGAGAGGAGTAAAATAGGTTGGCAAACACCAAAGATGATGTCGCGAAAGCCTGAAGAAAAGCACACACGATGCTTTCTTTGATGGACAGAAACTAAACTGTTAGTTCCTGGGTAGTAAACCTCGAATCCACGAGGGGTTCCTTGAATCCACAAGGTGATAGGTCTGGAATCCACCAGAGAACACAAAAGACACAAGTCTAAATTTTTATTGATAATAAACTATGAAAAAACGTTTACAGACTTTGGGGCCTATTTAAGGGCTCCTTAAAACTTGATTGACAAGAAAATATAATCTAAATTAACTCCTAATTGATACCTAACCATAATAGGAATCAAATTTGACCTAAAAAGCATTAAATGCACCTAAAAATAAGAAAATAAATGCCCTAAACCTAAAATAACGAAAATTACATAAAAATACCAAATATAAAAGATTACAGAAATTAATTAGAATATTTTGTCCTACATCAGACCCCTCCACTTGAAACAAACTCGTCCTCGAGTTCATCTTTGAAATCTGAAATCTTCCGCTCCAAATAAACAAATACTTCGAATGCTTTAATAACTTGATTAGGCTCTGAAACTTGAATTCTTCATAAAATGTTGCATAAAATTTCTTCTCATCTACTTTCAATTTATTTGCAACATCAATCAAAAATGGGTTGATAATGAAATTAAAATTTTCTACTCCAAGAAAATCAACATATTGTGTAGTCATCTTCAACAAATCAACTGAGACCTGAGGATTGTGAGTTGTGGACTCATCCTCATATTTGAATTCAATTGAATCTTCCACAACGTTTTCAATAATTACCATCTCTTCATTCCTGTCATTATTCACAATCAACTCAACCTTCGTTTCTTTGACCTCTTCTTCAAATTTTTGACAAGTGGTATTTTCAATCTTCAATTCAATAACTGGTAGCAAATCTTGATCTTTTTTAACCACTTCAAAATTTTCTTTAGAAATAGGCTGCTTCTTCTCAACCCTTAAACCCTTTCCTTTACTTGACACATGGATTTGGCTGTTAAAATTTTAGTTTCGAATATATTGATTTTCATATGAATATACAGATTTATAATTAACACTTGTATAATCTAGTATATCATAATAGTCATTAGGAAATCATAAATCAATTAATACCTTTTTCATTCTTTGCCAAGAGCAGATTGGATGCTTTCCTCGCCGCTTTCTATCGATTTGAATGTCTTCCCACCATTCCTCTGCTTCATTGTCTAATTTATTAGATGCAAGCCGCACCTTTTCTTCATCACAAATCTTCCAAAAATTAAAATACTCTTCTAAATCAAGAAGCCAGTCAATAAACTCCATCTTACACATATCTCCATCAAAGAATGGAATTTTCTTGTAATTAGGAGTGTGTCTTTGAATATATTGAATATTGTTGTTGTGAGATGATTTCCTAGCAAGAAGAGTAGCAATCTTTTGCTGGATTTCACCCATAATTTTCTGACTCTTTTCATGAAATCGTTGCTCATCACGAGCCTCTTCACGAAACTTGAGGAACTCAGCCCTAGTGAGGACTGGGTTGTTGACGTCGTCACCCGCCGTCATTGTTGTGGTGGTCACCGTCTCGCCGGTTAGCCATCAGACCAGGGTAAGTCAAGGCTCTGATACCAACTGATGTCGCGGAAGCCTGAAGAAAAGCACACACGATGCTTTCTTTGATGGACAGAAACTAAACTGTTAGTTCCTGGGTAGTAAACCTCGAATCCACGAGGGGTTCCTTGAATCCACAAGGTGATAGGTCTGGAATCCACCAGAGAACACAAAAGACACAAGTCTAAATTTTTATTGATAATAAACTATGAAAAAACGTTTACAGACTTTGGGGCCTATCTAAGGGCTCCTTAAAACTTGATTGACAAGAAAATATAATCTAAATTAACTCCTAATTGATACCTAACCATAATAGGAATCAAATTTGACCTAAAAAGCATTAAATGCACCTAAAAATAAGGAAATAAATGCCCTAAACCTAAAATAACGAAAATTACATAAAAATACCAAATATAAAAGATTACAGAAATTAATTAGAATATTTTATCCTACATCAAAAGAGCACTCTTTAAAAGAGAAATCCTGCCCCACTTTTGACAAATACAATTTTTTCATACCTCAATGTCCACATTTGTAATATGGCAGAAAGAGGAAATGTTATGACATTTCCTAACAATTGAGGTATGACATTTTTTCATACCTCAATGTCCACATTTGCCAAGATAAAGATCCTAATAGCATCTACAAATTTAATATGGCAGAAAGAGATTCTATCTTACAGCCTAGAAGACTTGCCAATCCTTCTCCAATGACTCGAAAGAAAATTGTTTCGATATCATAATCAGACCTTCTTTAATTTTTGATCAAGAGGTTCTAATTTCTGTCAGTCATGGAATAAAGTTTTAAACAAGAGCTAGGCAAGAATATATGAAATCAAGAGAGATGAAAGCTCACCTTGAAATTCTCTTTGAATGAGAATTATGGAGTAAACGACTTGTTCGATGCTGTGGATCTTGTGGGAGTCTAATAGTCATGAAGTGGTGGTCTGGTGTGAAGAGGGGTTCTTTAGAGATAAAAATGAACATGGAAGAACCAAACATAATTTGATGCCCCTCAAATGAATTTCATCATAAAAAATCATACGTACAGAACTTAAATAAACAATAATAACTATCTTCTGCTATGTAATTTAGAGTCTCAATACACATGGTTAATACTTAATAGCAACTTTAATTTCTCAACATTAATAAGATGTACAAACATAAATATTGAGTAAATAGAAGAAGAATCACAAACTGCACAAATGTTTGTCTTTTTCCCTCTTTTTGTATCTTCATTGATTGAATCAAGCCAATAAAATTCCCTTCCAGTGAGCCCTTTAGAAAAAGATTCCAAGTCCTAAGCCTGCAAAGATAGAAACTTTAACATTAAAACTCAACAGAAAGAAGATCATATAAATGCCTATGTCGGGGTCGATTTGTAAAGGGACAAACAAAAGGAAAGTGATCCCAAATGCCCATTGGGTTCAATAAATGTAAAAACTTTAAGGATAGTCAAGCCCAAAATTCACAATGCTCTTGGAGTAAAGGCTAATGGTGCATCACAAAGAAAGCCTAAAAGTGCTAGACAACAAAAGGATGGGAAAACATGAATAATGCATTATATCTATATATTTTTGTACATACAACATGATGGGGAATTTAAGAGATGTGGTAAGGGAAAGAGAGAGAACTCTATTGTGCTGCTACGTTCACACCAAACCCTTAATATATGTTGCTCTTAAGTAAGGAAGTTTGAGTTAAATAAGTATGGTAGTTGAAGGAATAATGAAAATTCTTAGTTCTAGACTTGATGAAGAGGCTTTATATCAGCTTTGGGACATTCCTAGGGTCCAAATTTGAAATAGGATTGAAGCAATTTTCTGGAATTTTATTTCCAAATAACATTAAATATTAAAAAATTTTGTTAATTGACACGTTTCAAAACAATGTTGAAAACTAGCATCTCGAGTGTCTAAAACTCGAGTTCCAAGATAAAAATCGAGTTTTTAAGCCTCGATTTGTGGAGATCAAATGTTGGAAATCGAGTTTTTAAGACTCGAGTTTGAAAATCGAGTCTTAAAAACTCGATTTTCACTTCGGTTTTTACTTTTTGGATCTCGAGTCTTAAAGACTCGAGATGCTAGTTTTTAACTTTCTTTATAACACGTCTTAACTTACTATATTCTCCCTCCATATTGTGCTATTCTGCACATTCCCCCAATTTTCTGCTATGTTGTAAAAGAAGAGGTAAGCTTCATGTTTGTTTTTAGCTTAGGTAAAGAAAGGAGCTCATAAGAAGCAATAAATGCAACGACTTGCTTTTGTGGGCTGAAAATGGGTCCAGCCATGACTTCAGCAAGATAGAACGGAGTGACAGAGTTCCATTTGTATGAAAGTAATTAGCACATGACTTCCTTTATGGACCTTTAGATTTTGCAAGTGGCCCAGCCCACTTAGCAAAATTCTGATTTGCTCAATTCTATCCTCCAAGCCACGCTAACCACACTCCCTCAAATGCCCGTCAAGGTTACATGGGCTTGAGCCATGTATAAAAGATAAAAAAAATAGAGCAAATTACAATTTACTTGCTAGTAATTTGACTGAAATTGAAATTGTCTATTTGTTGTTAAAAATTTGACATTTTATCCATTTGAGATTTAATCAAAATTTAAATTGCATGTAGATTGAAATTTCATTATACAAGTGTTTGATGGATAGTTTTTTATCTTATTTGATTTTGCATTTTTATAGTTTTTGTGTGTTTGGAGAAAAAAGACATAAAAATAGAGCAAAATTATATATTTAACTTTGTTTTTAACAGAGGTGGGTTATAAAAATTTAATTAAACTAATTTTAGGTGGGTAAAATGTCAAATTTCAAATTATAGGTTGGTAACTTAAATCTCGGCTAAATCACATATGAGTAGATTGTAATTTGCCCAAAAAAAAAAATTACAAAATATAAGTAATTGGCCCAAAAATAATTGGGCTTTGCTCGCACTAGACATGTAGAATTTTTCGCAGAAATGGCTGTGAACAAGAAAGTATTGCGCTGCAAGTTTGCACATGAAGAGAGATTAGACATCAAATCAAAAGGGGGGAAAATTGTTAGTTCAATATCTGAAAAGTTATAAAAGGAAGAAAGGGCCTAGGAATGAGCTCTAATGCGAAGTTGCAAACAACCTAAGCAGAAAGTTTTTTTTTTTTTTTTTTTTGTGCAGAATATATTAAAAACATGTTTGACCAGCATCCAACTGACCCATGCATATGATTCCTCACTAGGCAGAAACATCATTAAGAGTGACCGGTCACCAATCCCATTGTCCTTACCTTTCAAAGCACAATTAACGGCATAATATTTATCAAGTAAATGCAAAAGCATAATTCTTCAAACAGATTGTGAAATAGAATTATTATCTTTTGGCAATTTTTTTTTTGGTAGAAATGTTTTGAAAAGTTATACTTCTGAAAAAACAACTCAGCACTAGTATTACTATTTTCGTATGTGTTCTAATAAATATTACTGTTTACTAAAAAAAAAACCCAACACAAAAGTAAAACAACTACAAGTCCACTTCACACAAACAATACGCTTATAGGCATAGCATTAAGAACTCAATTGTCCATGTAAACTGAAAGTTTGAAACCCACACCCCTCCCCACTTTTTAAATTACACTCATCCAATTCTACTACATTTTAAGGCTATTGAAAGGAAAAAGTTTGGTTGCAAACTAATTTGAAACTGTTTTCCTTCAACCCACTATTTGACCGTTCATAAGACCATCCATGTATAATTTTAGTCATATAACTTTTTTAATAAGTCATGTGATTTGTTTAAATAATAGACATTAATAGTCTTTTAAACCAGCATGTAAAGGACTAAAGGTTAGAGAAAGAAAACTTCAAACCAGTTTGAAGCTAAACTTTGTCCTAGTTGAAATTATAAAATAGTCCATTGAAATTACACTCATCCAGCTCTAGTGATAGGCTCATAGTTGTTGCTCCAGTATTTTGAATTGCCAATATTTTCAACAACTTGCAAAAGTTTTTGATGAAATTTTGAATATGTTCACGTTGGTGGTGCTACATATTTAGGTTTTAGTAACTCTAAAAGTTACTTTATTTTTATTAACAACTCATTTTACCATGGATGTAGCTATTCATGAACCCCCAACTTTTTTCAAAAAAAAAATACTAGGATATATAGGTACTAATTTTAGCAATTTAGATAAATTAAATTACATTTCCCTCCCCCCTTTACAATATCATTGATCTCTTTAAAGGCCATAAAAACACCTATGGATCTAATATTTAAAACAAAATTAAGAAGCCTAAAAATTAGCTCAACAACAAAAATTACTAATAGCAAAGTAAAAAAAAAAAAAAAACTAAGTCCAGTCAATTAATTTACCTTTCCCCAACAATAGAAACACATCCAAGACGCACTCCGAGTTTCCTTTTCATAAATGATTGCATTGTAATATATTAAGAAACAATAATTTGGTGTCTTTGTTTTTGTTAAAGATTTGTTAATACTGGATGGATGCTTATTTGTAATTTCATAATAATTTTTTTTCTTTATTTATACTTCTGCCCCCAAGCCCTAACTCTAATTCCTACTCCATCCCTACACTTTACAATATACTTTACATCTCATACTATATTATTTTATTATTTCATCTAAATATTATTTATTTATTTATTTTTATTCTTTGTGAGAAATGAGTGAATATTTTATTGATGGATGAGAGAGTGGGAGTTGAAAAATAAATTGAAGTTTATTTTTAAGTAGTTTCGACAATAGCTGCTATCTATAGCAATATACTGTAGTGGGTTGCTAAAAAATTTTAAATATAGCAATCCAGATAAAGCTATAGCCTATAGATGTTATTTTGTTTGAAAACTAAAATAATTTTTTAATTTGCTGAAATAGAACCTCTAATGTAAATGTGAATGCTTGGGAGTCATAATTTTACCTTGGGATATTTCTTAATTCAAATTTTTTTATCAAGAGGTTCTCATTTTCTTCGTTCTTGTTCTCTTTTTAGTAGTCACTTTGGTCTTGAGCTCCATACAAACAATTTCTACTCCTTGCGACTAAGGGCCTCTTTCTCTTGTTGCTGATTCTTCGTCCTTTTAGTAATGGTTGACTAGAAGTACTCCGGGATGGGCACCGAGTATGGTAAAATCTACGTAGGACAAAACATCAACCTCGAGGGAGAAATGGTCTGAGCTGCTGGTGCACAATTCTCTTTGAAATTTGATTGCCTCTTTGTTGGACTAGTTCATCATGGTTTTCATGGCTGATAACAGAATTATGAATACCACAAATACATTTCACATGGACGCCCATGCTTGCAATGGTAGGAGCTATTTCGCTAACTGTTTCACTAGTCCAACAAGATATTTTACATGAAATTTAAATATGATTCCGATCTCCTTGAATCAAGTTTCCAACGTCCTCTTGCAACAGCCTATGAGATGCACCATAAAACCACTGATGATCACAATGCATTTCAAAAAAGAATTTCTTTACGAGCATTTGTTTATGACCATTGATGAAAATGTCAACAATACAAACAAAATCACATTCATCTTCATCTGCTAGACAAAAAGCAACACAAAGAGTAAATGTTGGCAATTCTAAACCAACCCACAATGATATGGAACTTTCAACGCTTTCATGGTTGAACCATTTTGGTATCTTATTTCTTGGTATTATAATGTGACAATCACACGGAGTGTCATCATCACAATAATCTCGTAACCAATATTGACTTTTACAAAACTCTAATTTAAATTCAAAGAACTTGTGGCAGGGGACCCAGGAAGAAAGATCAGTTTGTTTCCATAGTTTGCTAGATGACTGTGAATCCAATAATATATCGTCTCTCACACCTAAACATGCCATAATTTGTGGAAGCCCTAAAATTCTTCCAAACTGCATGCAATTAGAATTTTAAAAATTAAAGTTCGACAAATGTAGCAACAAATTTGAGAAGGTAACCAAAATTGTTATTCATAAATTTAAGAAAAAGATACCTGAAGCAATATTTTGCTTAATGATTCTGAATTCAAAGAAAAGCAATTTGATGCATTTACTCCTCTTATAGTTTTTGGAATCTTTGAAATTTCCTGAAGGAAATAGGAATTTTGAAATTCAAGCCAAAGTAATCTGTTGAATCTAATAATACTTTTTGGGAGGGTAACATCTTCACTCAGTATGCCTAAACGTTTCAATGAGAGTGGGCAACAATAAGTCAAAATAATATCAAAGAGAGGAGTAAAGTAGGTTGGCAAACACCAAAGAGCACACTTTAAAAGAGAAATCCAGCCCCCCTTTTCACAAATTCAATTTTTTTCATACCTCAATGTCCATATCTGTTCAATTACCAAAGGCTAGATCTAATGGCAGTTAAAGAAAAGATTTTCAAGTTGTTTCCTAAAATAAACCTTGTTTTCAAAATCATTCATATTTTTAAGTCTCTGTTTTGTTGTGGAACAGCAGAAGTTCTAGCATCAATTATTGTGATTTGGGGGTAGTGGAAGTGCATTCATATGGACAAGAAAATAAAACAACCATGCAAGGCAACAATATTTAACGTGGTTCGGCTAACTCCATGCCTATGTCCACAAGCAATGCCAACCAAAATATACACTATCAATGATATGGATTACAACGATATTAATTAATACTCACAATTCACACCAAAAACACTCACAAACATAAACTCAAAAATCCAAAACCCCAATACACCCAATAAATCCCTCACACTCACAATTTTACATCGAAGGCCAAACTTGTGCTAAGGTCTACATTAAACCAACGTCAAAGGTGCACTAGGCATAATCTTCTCTTGAACTATACCAAGATTTGACCTTGAGCTTTGATACCAATTGTTATGCAACATTAGAAGGTCTAACATCAATTTTTGTGATTTAGGGCTACCAAAAGCACATTCACATGGACAAGAAAATAAAACATTTACATGAGATAACTATATTTAATGTGGTTCGGCCAACTCCATGCCTACGTCCATAGATGACGCCAACAAAAATATCCAACATCAACAATATGGATTACAACGACATTAATAAACACTTATAACTTATATAAACAACACTCACAAAACTCACCAATATGAACCCACAAACCCAAAGTCCCAATACATCCATTAACTCTCTCACGCTCACAAACTCAAGCAAACTTTCAACACATAACCACAAGTAATCTTTCAACCCCCAAAAAATCAACCAAACTACCGTAGATGCCCATTTTGCAACAATCATTTGACCTAACTCGATTTGCATTTCTTGTCATCACCATTGCATGTCTTTGAGGCAGGACTATAATTTTGGCCATTTAATATCCCAAATACTTTTCATAAAACAAATCTTGAGGTCATAACAATCAAACCAACATTAGAAGGTCTAACATCAATTTTTGTGATTTAGGGCTACCAAAAGCAATTTACATGGACAAGAAAATAAAACATTTACACGAGATAACTATATTTAATGTGGTTCGGCCAACTCCATGCCTATGTCCATAAACAACGCCAACAAAAATATCCAACATCAATGATATGGATCACAACGACATTAATAAACACTTGTAACTTATATAAACAACACTCACAAAACTCACCAATATGAACTCACAAACTCAAAGTCCCAATACACCTAGTAACTCTCTCACACTCACAAACTCAAGCAAACTTTCAACGCATAACCATAAGTAATCCTTCAACCCCCAAAAAATCAACCAAACTACTATAGATGCCCATTTTGCAACTCTCATTTGACCTAACTTGATTTGCATTGCTTGTCATCACCATTGCATGTCTCTGAGGCAGGACTATAATTTTGGCCATTTAATCCCCCAAATACTTTTCATAAAACAAATCTTGAAGTCATAACGATCAAACCAACAGCTCATGAACATGAATCGAACCACCATATTAAAAGATATCAAATAAACAAGTTTTAACAGTAAGGTTTATTTGCATAAATCAGATTCTGACCATAGGTTGTTATGATCTCTTAATTCTGATTGGCCTATTTTTAGTCCAATTTAAATTAGGTGATGTGTACGTCATAATCCTATTGGCTAAAAGTAGGATTTATGGTAAGATTGCATGTACCGAATCTAATCTTCGTCCAAGCATTTATTGATTCCTTGCAAAATAAGAAAAAATTGACTAAATATATTAATTAATTAGACATATTTGGAATCAATTTGCTAAACTTGAGGACCCAAAAAAAAAAAAATGGAAGTCAAAATTTGGAAGAAATTAGGTCTGAGTTGAAATTAGAAACAGTTGAAACAAATTATATAATTGCATAAAAAATCAAATTGTACAAGTTGAAAAAAAAAAAAGTTTAAGTTTAGACCAAATTATATATATATATATATATAGCGGTAATTCCAAAATGGTATATTGGTATTGGCTAGTACCTAAAATATATTGTTCCCTAGACCAAATAGGTAATGTCTCATGTATGAAATTGACACCCTTTGTGTATATTGAAAATTTGCTAAACTTTGGCTTTTATTAACAATACATGTATATTTTTTAAGGGAAAATATACGTTTATGAGATGAATATGTAATTTTTATATTATCAATAGTCATTGCAAAACATTTGTGTAATATACAACAAAATATGAATAAACATAGAAAACAAACATAAAATGAAACATATGTTTATAGAATTTGCACCTAAAGTAATTGAATATGGTAAAATAATTAATAAATATAAATTTCTATCATTTAATTTATTTTGAAATTGTACGTAATAAGCCATGTCTACGTTCAACCTCTTTCTCTCTCCAGAATATCTTAGTTAATATTTTCATATTTTTATTTTGTTTTTAGCATCTCTTGGTAAATATAGGTATATTTCTATGATTGAAAATACCTAATATAGAGACATCACCAATGGTTCAACTATTTGTGAAATAAATTATAAATTATTGAAGATAACTTACAAAATTATGAAAACTCAATGGAAATTTGTGTACAATAAATGTATAGAACGTTTGGATTTTTTGAAAAATTTGAATTCGTTCAATTTACAAAATTATAAAATTGAAAATTGAAAATTGTAAAATGTACCAAATCGTGAAAATTCAATGGAAAATTGTGTATATCAAATGTGTAGATTACTTGGGAACCTTGAAGAGGACTTCCTCCCATTGTTGACCCAGATTTAGGAGCAATTATCATTATCTCTTTCAAAACTTCTCGGCTTCTCAAGGGTGCTGGCCTGAGGGCCTTTTATCTTTTTTAGTGAGCATCTTGCCAACTAGTAAGTGCTGACGACCTGCTGTATTTCAACTATTTTTCACGAAATTTGGAAAGAATTTCTTCCACAGAAATAATGTTGCCATTGGATGAACACAATAGATAGATGAAGAAAAAATTAAAATTACACTATCAAATGTGTTGAATTGTTTGTTTATGAGGATACGAGAGAGCTGTGGAGTATTTAATGTGTAATTATTGTATTTGTATTTTGCTAATGTTTTACTTAGTTGATTGTTTGTTTTATAAATTATAATTGTATTTTTATAAATTTTAATTTCCATGTAATAAAGGCAACCATTTCTCATCTGTACAACCTAAATATCTAGGTCTTCCCCTATTACAAAATAAATCAAAAAGGATGAGCCACTTTTACAATGCATTGAAGAGAAAGTTCAAAAAGGAATTTAAGATATGTTTAGTTGTCCAGTGTTATTCTGCTTCTGGTCTTGTTGCAAACGTTGACAATGGCACTTGTTATAGTTTGAAGGGATATAGTTAAGAATTATATAACCAATTAGCATTTTTCATTCCTAGAGTATAAGCCATGTCATACATTCTTAATATTACAAATTGTGTAAGTTATCTTTAATGGAGGGTGAACAACTAAAAATGAAAATAACACAATTAAATTAATCGTCATGATTGTTTTCCGAGCAAGTCATTTTTTTTTTTGGGAACAAATCAGCCGTGAAGCCAACCAAAATGGCAATGACTATTATTTGGGGGGGAAATTACCTTTTGACCCCTATATTTTGACGATATTTTCAATTTGGTCAATATATTTTTAAATTAATTGTCATTTTAATTCTTATCATACAATCACTTAAGGACCCAAATAATAGCAAATTTATAAATATAAGGATTAAATGAAGTTATATAAACTTGAGGACTAGATTAAAAGTATCCAAAAATGTAGGGACTAAAAAGCTAATTATACATTATTCATTTGTACATAAGTATAAACATATGTTATTTATCTTTATATATAAAATATGTATAAACATTTATTTGGTAGGTTAGAAAGAGAAATAAAAGTTTCTTATGAGAATTGATAAAAGTAAAAAAGCAAGCACCTAATAGATAATGTAGTTGAGGTATTACGTAATAAAAGTAGTAGTAATAATAATAATAATAAATTTATTTTGAGAATCTAATAATAATAATAATAATAAAAGCATTTCACACTTCACAAAAATATTGTTGCTATTAAAACTTGCATCAAAGGTGATAACAATTAAATGGTTGTTAAAGGTTATATTAAAGTGTTTATTGAAGTTAACTACATAATATATGTGGTTCTTGATTAAAAAATGAAGTGTTGTTAATTTTATAAGTTTATAGTGATTTTAAAAATTAAAAAAAAAAAATCTCTCAACATAAATTTATAGAAAATTTATTTTTTGATGGATATAATTTTACTCATGTTAATTATTAAATTTGTAATGTGTATATATAATTGAGATTCAGAATATTGGGGTCAATTGATAATACAATTAAACTTTGCATGTTTATACCATTATTGGAGAGTATTGACATACTTATTTTGTGTTAATTTATGTGTTTTTATATTTTGTTTTGGAGTAATGTTGAATAATTAATTTTGTACTTCAAATGTTTCCTAAAAAAATTGTACTTAAAATGAGGTACTAAAATCTCATTATTCTCTTGTCTGCATTAAGGTCTTTCGATAAAGAAATTTCAGGTTTGTGTCATGTGATTGAATTTGCGGAATTAGAGAATTAATTGGAGATAGATTGTCATTTTCAAGTGTATTGAAGGAGCTCTCTACACAAGCAAACACCATACCATGATAAGTCTCGGTCACCTTCTGCATGATATCAAGATTCTACTGAGTCGTCTTAGACATGTAAAATTTGAATATTTACTAGGTGGAACGATAAGCTAAAGAGTCTCATAATCATGATGATGTAGTTTGCTGGGTGGAAGATATACCCCCATGGCCTCACCCGTATTTCAAATATTTACTCACTGTTGTCCAACACTTATAATTCTTAATAGAATTACACTATCATTTTTCTTTTAAAAAAAAAGGGGAAAAGAATCTCATTGCTTTGCTTACGAAAAGGATACAATGAAGCAATTTGACATAACTAACATTATTTTTATTATTTCTAGAGAGAAGAGATGGTTTTTTTTTTATGTCTAATATTCTCAAGGTTTGTTTTGTTTATTTTAGATAAAAACTAAAGTACTTTTTTGGTCTTAAAGTTTGAGGTTATTTTGATTTTGGCCCTTTAAATTTCAAAACTTTTGTTTTAGCCATTAATGTTTGATCAATTTTGTTTTTATATTGACCTTGCTGTCCATTTCTATTAATAGTTTTAGCTTTAAGTGCCAAATAAGTATGTTTATTGAATTGCATCACAAATGGCTAAGTGCTATGAATCCATGAATAATACATTTGAGTTATTTTGGCTATCCATGAAGCAATCTATGCTTGTGTAGGTGTGCAATTAATCTCCCTTCTCTTTTGCATGATGAGATTATTGAATTCGCATGAGTAAAATTTGATATATATATACATACATACATACACACACACACACACACACACACATATATATATATATATATAAATGGACATATATGATGGAATTAATGGGTTTGCATGAAGTGACAGTTCTATGAATTTTTTTTAGGGTGGTCACTAAGAAACTTAAATTATATAAAATTTAATAAAAAGACAATATGAATATATTAACGTCACAAAAAAAAAATGCAAATACATGAAATATTACAATTCTTTTGTACTACCAAAGAGAATAAGGAAAAAAAAAAAAACAGACTAATAAAAAATAAAGTACAAATTGAAAATACTGATATGAGAATAATAAACTAGTCACAACAATTTCATAACAAATTTTATGCAACAAGTTGTTAGTCTATTATTGGTGGGTAAAACATGTCAATATTGAACCCGAATTAGAATTAATAATGTTAGAGATATATATTAGACATATTAGCCCAATATAATAGGCCCAACCCCATTCCTACTTATACTAGTAGTCTAGGGTTTAGTCACCTATATATACTCATGTTAGGGTTTATTATAACACAAGTTATTGTACTACACTCTTACATAATAATGATGTAGCCCTTAAGGGGATTCTTCCATGGATATAAGTCATCAAGGCTGAACCACGTAACCCTCGTATTCTTAGTGTTCCTATTTTATGCTTCACCTTCCATATCTACTCTAGCATACACAACATGATATAACGCATCGCGTTACTAATAACATAATTTAACATGGTATCAAAGCCAAGTTTCGTTCTTGGCATCAAATAGAACATCTCTAGCAAGCAAAGAAGAATTTCACATGCACACCACCATTAGAAGTCACACATGCTTCTCTGCTGGATCTGGACTCCACAGCATCTTGCAGCCACTGTGGCTCAATGCTGTGTCCAAGGTCCACAAACTCAAGCAAACCTGTGACATCAATCTCAGATTTGTGCAAAACAAGACTTCCTTTCGAGAAACCAACTACACAGCCATGCTCCTCGGCCTTCCGTGTGGAAATCCAAGAACTCTGGTCACCCTAAGACAATGCACGCGCTGCCACACGCAGACAACGGCTACAACTCCTCCTTCCACGTGCTGCCACGATTTCCCCATGTGTAGCTTATCCATCGGTCACACATGCCGCCCTATCAGCCATGTAGACCACCGATCTGCCTATGAAAGAAATCTAGCTTTCAACCGCTTAAGCAAGCACCTCCACGCACCGCCTGGGTAACTAGCTTCTCCTCCACGCGCCAATGGACGTCCCACACACCAGCACGTGCCGAAATATGTGATGACGTCATCCATGACATTAGCAAAAGGCCACGTCACCAGTGTTGCCTCGTCAGCACCACGTCACCTAGTTGACGTTGACTCAGACCAACCTGACCCGAACCACTCGGATCTGACCCGTGAGCACTAACCATTGACTTTGCTAGATCCGTTGACTTTTGTTGACTTTGACATAACCTTCGTGTTCTCAGTGTTCCTATTTTATGCTTCACCTTCTGTATCCACTCTAGCATACACAACATGATATAACACATCGCGTTGCTAATAACATAATTTAACAAATAACAGCTTATCACATATGATTTATTGTGAAATTATTGTAAATATATTGTGGATGTATTATTTTTATATTTATTGAACTTAAATTCTTATGCTTCTCAAGTAAAGGTGTTCAATATTTTTATTAAGTTGGTCAAAAAAGGTTAATTTAGTATATAATATATTTTTTAAAAGTATATGTAGGGACTGGGTTTTTGGTTGCCCAAACCCAATGGACACGGGTCAAAAACCCAACGAACCCCGCAATGAATTTATAGAGAGTGGGTCGAAGGTCTAGGCGCCGGCCGGCGCTCTCGTGTGGCGTGAACTTCGGTCTCTTTTATTTAAAGAAAAAGACTTAAAACAGTTTACAAATGGGATGGGCTCCTCGGCCATGGGCCGAGGAGGCTCTTGCCCTGTTTTCTCTCTTTTCCTTTCTTCTTCTCTACTAACCATCAAGTTCTCCCAGAACCTGTAAATTATTACCGTCCCCCCTCAGAAAGGATTCCCTTACATTATATTCCCCTTGCCCAACCAATCCTAGCCCTACACTTGTTGAGTGATCATGACCTTCGCTCAGGTGCTTATCCCATCAGCCGCCTTCCCAGTCTCTTTGGGAGTCGCGGCAACCAAGGCGACACTGGTGAAGGTCATTTCCTCATTAATGCGGCCAGGGCGGTTGTCAGGTGCGTTTAGTGTGGAGATGACAGCTTGCTGCGAGCATGTTCCTTAAACTCTCGGACGTCCGATGATGAGGTCATCCTCGGACTTGGATGTCTCCTCGGCTCGGGCCTTCGGCCCAGGAATGAAGTGGGCTGGGCCGTGGGATTATTTGGCCCCACAATAGCCCTTCAAAATTTTGCTGTCCACGTCCTCGGGCGGAGAGGAGGATTTTGATGTCCTCGGGCACGCGTCATGTACCGTTGAGTTTGGCCCTCTGGGGGTACTGGAGTCTTTTCGCCAGCCTCAGAAGCGTTACCGATGCCTTGAAGGGCGCAACGTGCCCTTCATTAAATCCTGACGGCTTCGTGCTTCCCACGTTCAACGGGAGGATGTCAATCCAACGGTGGGGATTTGCCTAAGGGTTGGGGGTGGAAAAACCCGCTCTGTTCCTTGATTTTAGGGTATAAATACCCATTTGAAAGTCCGGTTCCTCTGCTTCTTTGCACTCAAGAGTCTACATCTCCAACATAAAAGACCTGTCCGAGGAGCTTCTACACCTTTCTGTAAGTCACTCTATCTCCCTTTGAACTTTCTCTTTTTCCATCTTTGCCTCTTTTTCGTTTACTCCCTCTTAGCTCGTTTAGGCTTCATTTGGGATGGGTATTTTTAAGAAGTATGTCTTCACTGAGGAGGCGATGGAGAAATTCGTCGCCGACTACAAGATACCGGCCAATGTGGGCTTGAGGTATTGTGCGGAGGGTGAGTGGCGCTTTCGGAGGCAGGAGGGTGAAGTAGTGATTCCCATCGTTGCCTTCGTTGAAGGTGGCATGAGGATTCCCATGGGTCCGGTGATGAGAGACTATCTGATGCACTTCCGGTTAGCCCCCACTCAGTGTGCCATCAACGTCTTTAGGGTGCTGGGCTGTGTGGATGCCCTAAATGAAAAGATGGGCCTGAGATTGACCCACCATGACGTCAACTGGTGCTATAATCTCCAGTGCCTGAAGGGCGAAACTTACTATCTGAAGACCAGGGATGACAGAGTCCGGCTCATTCAGTGTCTCCCTGAGTCCAGCAAGGGGTTGAACAAAGACTTCCTCATCGTGTCTGGAGAGTGGCATGATGGCCTTCACTGCCCGACGACGGAGGGGACCCTAGGTGGGCAGTGGAAAAATGGAGAGAGAGAGTTCTAGGACCTTAATCAGTTCCATCTTTTCTCTCGTCCCTCTTTCTCTCGCACTGTTTGGTTTCTAATGTGGATGTATTTCTTTTTGTAGATCCTCACGCCTTCACGCGCCACTTCAGCCTAATCAACCGGGAAGACTTGCAAAAGGCGCTGAGGACAGAGATTTTTGTAAACGAGGCCGATAATCAGGTTAGGGCCGCTCACGAAATTTTGAAATACGACCCGGCTCACAAGTCGTTTGCGGCGCCGAAGCACGTGATCAGAGCAAAGGATCCTCGGCTTCGGAAGATAACTGTGACCGAGGACGGGTTTCGGTTCCCTGAGGTGCCCTCCACATCAGAAGACGCAATACCTGCGGGTCCCTCCTCCTCCCTTAGAATCTCGAAACCCGCCGAAGTAGGCCCTGAGAGGGAAGTGGAGGTTGCTGATTTTGGCCCCGCCGAGGACGAATTTAGCGTGTTTGATCAAGCTCACCAGTCCGAGGACCCTCCAGGAGATTTGGGTGACCCTCGTCTGACCGAAGCGGATTTCTCAGCGTCCAAGTCCTCTTCCCGGCAGAAAATGGGCTACAAGAAGAAGCCGCAAGTTAGCCTGGCGGAACTGATCGAAGGCCAGCCGGAGAAATCTAAGTCAGAGCTCCCTCCTCCTCCTCCAAAAACCCGTTCTGCCCAGGGCAAGTCGGCTTCTACCCAATCAGGGCTTCCTCCCCCTCTGCCCAAGACGAGTCTGCCTTCTAGACGTGAGCCCTATGATCCCAAGCAGAAGAAAGATAAGGGCAAGAGGCCAGCTGAGGAGAGGTCCGAGTCCCCGCGGGAGGAGGGTGATGATCGGCGGCCGTCCAAACAGTTGAAGATAGGCTCTCGAGGCCAGGACAAACAGGTCGAAGACCAGCCCGAGCCTCAGGCCTGGCTTCCTACCCCCATGCTCCGCGGGGCGCCGCTGAGGGAAGACTCCTCCCTCAGAGATTTCAACGAGGGCGAGGGCACATACGTGGCCGACGCGGTGGAAAGGTGCTTGTTACTCCCAGCCTACATGGCAGAGCTGGCGACTATGAAGAGCAGGGAGGTCTTCCTCTGCCTCAAGCGGTACTTGGGGATGGTAAGCCCCTCAATACTTGTGACTTTTCCTAGTTGTAGCTCTTCCTTTCCGCTTTTTGGTCTCAGCTGATGGCGTATTTGTTTTGTTGGACAGGCCGTTCAGGCTACTTATAGGTTGGAGGACGTGGCCCGTGACCAGGGGAAAGCCATGGAGGTGGAGCGCGAGAAACGTCTAGAGGCCACCCAGGTTCTTAAGCACTCTGAGGCTGATCTATCCAAGGCCCGGGAGGAGCTGAGTGCGATGACCAGTGCCCGGGACACTGCCCTGTCCGGTCTCGCCGGTTTTCAGAAGCAGGCCGAGGATTACTCGAAGCGCCTGGCTGAGGCGGAGGAGCAGCTGAAGACTGCAAAGGGGTTGCTTGCAGATTTGCCCAAGAAGGTGGCTGCCGCCGAGTCGGACAAGAAGGCAGCCGAGTGGGCGAGGGACGAGGCCGTGAGGGCCAAGTTTGAGGCTGACCATGGCAGGGAGGAAGCCCTAGCCGCTATGAAGGAAGCCGAGGAAGAGGCTTACGCCGCGGGGATGGAAGAGACAGCAGCAACATTTAGGTCTGAAGTCCCCGGGTTGTGCAGGCGCTACTCTGCCGAGGTTTGGAGGGAAGCTCTCAGGCAGGCTGGGATCGAGGCCTCATCCGACTTGTGGAAGGAGGAGAATGTGTACTACCCTCCTGCCATCCGCGAGGCTGCTCCAAGTGGCGCTGAGGCCGAGGAGGCTGCGGAAGAAACCGGCACTGCTACGGGTGAGGACACATCAACTGCCGAGCCCGTGGCTGAGCCCGCCCAAGGAAGTGACCCTTCCAAGGTGGCAGAATCGGGTGAGGGCCCCGTTGGGGAGGCGCCCAGGAGGCGGTGAAGTCTGGCGCTGGAGCTGGGGCTCCTGCTGCTGAGGAGGCAGCTATTCCTGCTTTGCCTTCGCAGGCCGTCCCCTCTGGCCAAAGCTCAGAAAGCCTTGATGCTGCTATGGTCCAGCCCCCAGCTGAGGGAGGAGTATAAGTGAGTGGGGCAGGCCCTCCGACCCCGTTGTCTTCCTGGTCCTTTGTATTTTCTTCTTTTTTTTTTTTTTTTGCTTTGTGACTGTAATGTGGTACTCACCATGTAATATTTGTGAACTTAATGGAATGCGAGTTTTATTTCTTTTCCTGTTTGTTGTGGTTGTTTGCTTACTTGCACGTTATTCGTTCTTTCTTTACTTGTGTAATTTTATCTTTAATTGCATCTCGGCCAGTCGCGGCATCAATTGTTGCAGCGAAGGCATGTATGCTCGAGTGGGCCCATCTTTCCCTAAGGGCCGGGTAGAAAAGTCTTTAGGTTGACACTTAAGTTCTCCTTGATGTGGTTGGCTTCCCCATAAGCTTGAGTCCGAGGACTGTACAGTGCTTTGGGTTCTGCGTAACACTTAGAATCCTCTGAAGTAGTTAGTTTCCCCATAGGTCTGAGTCCTGGGATTATGCAGCGCTTTTGGTTCTGTCCAACACCTGGAATCCTCTGAAGGAGTTAGTTTCCCTATAGGCCTGAGTCCTGGGACCATGCAGTGCCTTGGTTCTGTCTAACTCTTAAGATCATCTAAGGTGGTTGGTTTCCCCGTGAGCCTGAGTCCGAGGACCGTGCAGAGCCTTGGTTCTGCCTAACACTTAGGTTCATCTGAAGTATTTAGCTTCCCCGTGAGCCTGAGTCCGAGGACCATGCAGTGCCTTGGTACGGTTGCTGCCTTCGAGATAAGTGGTTAGCTCCCCATAGGCTTGGGTCCGAGGACCACGCAAGGCCCAGGTACAGTTGCTGCCTTCAAGATAAGTGGCTAGCTCCCCATAGGCTTGGGTCCGAGGACCACGCAAGGCCCAGGTACAGTTGCTGCCTTCAAGATAAGTGGCTAGCTCCCCATAGGCTTGGGTCCGAGGACCATACAAGACCCAGGTACAGTTGCTGCCTTCCAGATAAGTGGCTAGCTCCCCATAGGCTTGGGTCCGAGGACCATACAAGACCCAGGTACAGTTGCTGCCTTTAAGATAGGTGGCTAGCTCCCCATAGGCTTCAGTCCTTAGACCACGCAAGGCCTAGGTACAGTTGCTGCCTTCAAGATAAGTGGCTAGCTCCCCATAGGCTTGGGTCCGAGGACCATACAAGACCCAGGTACAGTTGCTGCCTTCCAGATAAGTGGCTAGCTCCCCATAGGCTTGGGTCCGAAGACCATACAAGACCCAGGTACAGTTGCTGCCTTCCAGATAAGTGGCTAGCTCCCCATAGGCTTGGGTCCGAGGACCATACAAGACCCAGGTACAGTTGCTGCCTTCAAGATAGGTGGCTAGCTCCCCATAGGCTTGAGTCCTTAGACCACGCAAGGCCCAGGTACAGTTGCTGCCTTCAAGATAAGTGGCTAGCTCCCCATAGGTTTGGGTCCGAGGACCATACAAGACCCAGGTACAGTTGCTGCCTTCAAGATAGGTGGCTAGCTCCCCATAGGCTTGGGTCCGAGGACCATACAAGACCCAGGTACAGTTGCTGCCTAGCGCTGGGCATCTTGGAGCGGTTAGTTTCCCCATAGGCCTGAGTCCGAGGACCATGCAGTGCCTTGGTTCTGTCTAACGCTGGGCACCTTGGAGCGGTTAGTTTCCCCATAGGCCTGAGTCCGAGGACCATGCAGTGCCTTGGTTCTGTCTAACGCTGGGCACCTGGAAGTAGGGGTTTGTCCTCGGTTTGCTTTACTGGGGACGATTCCACCTTCGGACGGATCATGATCTTACACGTGGCATTGATCTCATCTCCATCTCGAGCATTCATCTCTCTCATTTGCGAAGCGTCCCTTAGCCGTTCGTGTTCCGCGCCTGACGCTTCGGTGCGCGAGACGCGCCTTCATTAATGGCCTCGTAAATCCTCATAAGCACAACGGTTTGCGGCTCCCTTGGAATCTGGCCGCGTTATTACCATCCAACGCTTTGTTAACCAGCTTTTCGAATTCTGCGTGGATTTAATTCCCACCTACCTTCATCCCCTATATAAGGCCCCCTGGGGGAATGGTTTCTCTTCATTCCATGAACTTCTCAACCCAACCAGAAAGAAGATACCCCTTCAACTCCCCATGCCCCTTTAACAACCCCGCCGGAATTATGACCGGAGTTAGGCGATATGGGGCGGCTTTGGACGGACATGAGAACATCCGTGCCAAGAGCCGTGGTGGCCGTAGCCCCCACTGGGCTTCCGGTGCGGCAGAGTCTAGGCGTAACCCCGATGGCGCCATGCACGGTGACCCGGAGGGATGTCGTTGAAATACCTAACGTCCCTCCTCAGAGTGCACCCCCGACGGAGGAGACATGCGAACTCACATTATGTGCGGCGCCCGAGTGTTGCCGTCACCAACGGCCAACGCTCGTGGAGGTTGGAGAGAATCAAGGGAACATCATGGGGGAGGGCGTCCCGGAGCCCCTATATCGGCTCCTCGCTTTGTTCAAGCTCTCAGCCCCCTTCCGCCCCCTTATTGTCAAGCTCTCCCATTCTCTTTCTCCCATTCTCTTTATGCTAATAAAGGGACGAGTTGACATCTCCCTCTAGCTAGTTTTAGGTTGGGTCCGCCTGGGCCTCTAATTGTAGGACTAGTTGGTAGGAACAGTTGTAAAACAAGCCTGCCTAAGCCTCTGATTGTAATCTGTGACTTTTTTTTTGAATAATATCAAGTACTTTTCTTTTACTGTTGAATCTTTTGTCTTCAAGCTTTTATCTTTCTGCAACGCTCTTCTTTTTGATAGTTTTTTTGCATCACCGCCGATCCTCCATGGAATGGTTGTTTAGAACAGTCGCCTGTTGCGCCAACCGGTGCACTAATCCTCCCCACAGACGGCGCCAATTGTAGGGACTGGGTTTTTGGTTGCCCAAGCCCAATGGACACGGGTCAAAAGCCCAACGAACCCCGCAATGAATTTATAGAGAGTGGGTCGAAGGTCTAGGCGCCGGCCGGCGCTCTCGTGTGGCGTGAACTTCGGTCTCTTTTATTTAAAGAAAAAGACTTAAAACAGTTTACAAATGGGATGGGCTCCTCGGCCATGGGCCGAGGAGGCTCTTGCCCTGTTTTCTCTCTTTTCCTTTCTTCTTCTCTACTAACCATCAAGTTCTCCCAGAACCTGTAAATTATTACCGTCCCCCCTCAGAAAGGATTCCCTTACATTATATTCCCCTTGCCCAACCAATCCTAGCCCTACACTTGTTGAGTGATCATGACCTTCGCTTAGGTGCTTGTCCCATCAGCCGCCTTCCCAGTCTCTTTGGGAGTCGCGGCAACCAAGGCGACACTGGTGAAGGTCCTTTCCTCATTAATGCGGCCAGGGCGGTTGTCAGGTGCGTTTAGTGTGGAGATGACAGCTTGCTGCGAGCATGTTCCTTAAACTCTCGGACGTCCGATGATGAGGTCATCCTCGGACTTGGATGTCTCCTCGGCTCGGGCCTTCGGCCCAGGAATGAAGTGGGCTGGGCCGTGGGATTATTTGGCCCCACAGTATATATATACATTTTTTTTTTCAAGTCAGGGAGGTCACAGAACATATTAGTTTAAAACAATTATTTATATTAATTTTTTTTTTCTTTTGCATGTATAAATTTTTTTTTAACAAGTGACCACCCTCAAATACAAGTAGCAGAGCCACCAGTGTTTGCGTGGATGATGAGATTAGTTATATAAACTTGTGAGGATACGTGTGTAGTTAATTTTACCCTATGACCTTAATTGCTTGAATTGAATTTACTTTCTTTTTTTTTTTTTGGTAAACCATGCAAGTATTATACAACTAAGGCACCACAAGTCTATTACAAAAATTGCCAGCTTTATCACTAGCCAGGAGGTCTTCCACCACAGGCGGTGGATTATACAAAATAAGGTAGTCTGAATGCAAATCAGCCCCCATCCTAGCTAATTTATCAGCACACCTATTTGCCTCCCTAAAGACATGCGCCACAGTACAGTTAAGGAACGTCTTCATTAGGTTCCTACAATCGGATAATAAAGGTTCAAGACTAAGATTAACCACAAAAGTATTAGAAAGCAAATAAACAAGATATTCAGCATCCATATCCACAGAAATATTATCTAAACTAAGCTGTTTTGCCAAAAGAAGCCCATCTCTAAGCGCCCATAACTCAGCCAAAATACAAGACGTGTTCCCAAGTTTCCTTAAGCAACCTGCAATCCAGTCCCCATTTCTGTCTCTGATCACAGCTCCTCCACCTGCCTTCTTCGAGTTCCCTAACACCGACCCATCCGAGTTCAACTTCACCCACCCCTCATGGGGTTTAGTCCAGGACACCCGAGTCAACACTCTACTCGGTTTTATGTGGTTTTCATTGTAATATAAACTTGTAATATATTTTAGTTAGTGATGTGAATTCCTACTAGCACGTATTAATAAGGCTTGATCCAATAAGACTTGGAGAAAATATTTTTAAGTTGTTTCCCAAAATAAACCTTGTTTTCAAAATAATTCATACTTTTAAGCTTGTTTTCTAAATTGTTTTCAGGATAAACCACACTTCCATATATTTTTTTCGTAAAAGTGCTTTCAAAAAGTGAGTAGTTTTTCCAAAGAAAACCAATGAAACCATTATTTTCAAAATAAATAATTTTCTAAAACTTTGTGGGATTTTCCATTCTTAGAAAAATGCTTCTCCAAAAACATATGGAATTTCCCTTTGAAAAACACCTTTTTAAAAAACCCGTAGGATTCTTCCTCTTGAAAATGGGTTTCCAAAACACATGGAATATTCCTCTTGATAACTAGTTTCTAAAAACCTATGAAATTTTCATCCTTGAAAATGATTTTCCAAAAAAACCCATGGAATTTTTCTATTGAAAACTACTTTGTAAAAACCTATGCAATTTTCATCCTTAAAATATGATTTTAAGAAAAAACATGGGATTTTTCCTCTTGAAGTTACCTTCTAATATCTCCATAAGATGCAGAATTTTCTGCGTTTCTTAAAAATGGTTTCCCATCATTACAAAAATTGGCTTTCCAAAAAAACATTATTTGAAAAAAAAGATTTTGTTTTCAAATCTCTTGGAATTTCCCACTCTTTAGACTTTTGGCTCTCAAGGCATTTATATTTTCAATTTTAGTTAAATAATTTTCAAAATATGGATAATTTTATAAATTTTTTGAAAAGAAGAACACACGTTTGCTTGGAGCCCAAGGTTTAAAAGCACTCAAAGTCCAAGGGCTTACAAAACCCAAATGCCATTAACGGTGGGGGATTTGAACCCAGGGTGTTTTGGAAACATGGGAATGTGTTAACAAGTTAAATTACAAGACTCTTGTTATTAGTTCTTAGTGCATTTATATTTTGAATTTTAATTAAACAATTTTCCAATTATTGATAATTTTGTAAGTGCCTTGTTTTTACTTTTCCATTGGAATGTATTGTCATGGTTTTTTACTAAATTCCAAACTAACTCCATTGGATTGTTGTTATTTGTTCACGTAACAAATAATTCTATATTGAACATTCCTAAATTTAAGTATCCAAATTTTTAAAAAACTAAAAGAATTTTTTTGGGCCTTTTTGTAGCAATTTTCTAATATTAGTATACTTTAAAAAGATAAGAATGAATCTTCATGCCTAAAATAGATTAGGCAAGAAGAGATGTGGGGATTTAGTGAGAAGAGATTGTTTTGATTGTGGGGATTAGGCGAGAAGAGAGGTGGCTATGAAGAAGAAGGAGTTTGTGTTCATCGTGAGTTAGGGATTTGCAATTCTAATTTGGGTATTTTGAATTCAATCGTGTTTGATAGTGAATGAGAGTGTTGATGATAATTGGGTCATGTGAGAGTTACATGGGATTAATAGTAGTGGAAGCTTATGTGGAAGGGTTGACATGGAAGGACTATTTATATCTTAATTTAATTTATGCAACGTGTGCATTTCGTCTGTCACCTAAGTAGATTCTGTTAGTCATCTAACAGTAAGGATTAAGTTGACTGTGACTTGAAAATAGCAGGGACCAAATTAACCACTCCCAAAACATAGGAACCAAATTGATTGTGACTCCAAAATGTAGAAACCAAAATAGTGTTTTTGTTTTGTTTTGTTTTGGTTTTTTTTTTTTTTTCCTTAAATTGCTTTCAAAAACTGAGTTGTTTTTACAAAGAAAACCAATGAAACCCATTATTTTCAAAATAAATAATTTTATAAAACTTCGTGGGATTCTCTCTTAGAAAAATGCTTCTCTGAAAACAAATGAAATTTTCCTTTGAAAATTACCATTTATAAAAACCCATAGGATTCTTCCCTTGAAAATGGTTTTTCAAAACACATGGAATATTCCTCTTGAAATCTACTTACTAAAATCCCATGAATTTTCATCCATGAAAATGATTTTCCAACCCATGGAATTTTTCTAATGAAAACTACTTAGTAAAAATTTCATCCTTGGAAATGATTTTAAGAAAAATCATAGGATTTTTCCTCTTGAAAACTACTTCCTAAAAAATTCATAAGATATGGAATTTTCTGCAATTCTTAAAAATGGTTTCTCGTCCTAAGAAAAACTAGCTTTCCTAAAATGCATCATTTGAAAACAAGATTTTGTTTTCAAATCTCTTGGAATTTCCCACTCTTTCGACTTTTGGCTCTTAGGACATTTATATTTTCAATTTTAGTTAAATAATTTTCAAGTTATGGAGGATGTTTTGGAAATAAGAACGTACGTTTAAATTGTGTTTTTGAGTGTGATAGTAGTTGCTATGTATACAATGTTGTGGTGGTATTTTGAATTTCAAGCACTAGCCTCATTTATAATGTAGTTGCAACTTGCCATGTATACAATTGTTAAGATAGTATTTGGTGGTTAGGACTTAGGAGAGGTTTAAACTTGAGTTGTATATGTTATACTACCAGCTATTTTTTTTTTTTTTTGGTTAACAGGAAATCTTATTAAACAATTAAGTCAAATTGGCTAAGTTAGAGGTAGCAACCTACATACAGTTTCCCCAATAGTATCAGAATACACAAAAGCTGAAATTACATTAGATGGGGGATTATCCCAAAATACAAAATGGTCTTGCATCACACATCCTAACTTACCCATAGCATCAGCATCTCTATTCGCTTCCCTGAAAACAAGTTGCACTCTATATTGCTAAAACCTTCCCAGGAGCAACCTACAATCAGCCAACAAGGAGGAATAATACGCATTAGAAGGAAAGTAAGACTGCACTAGCTCAACAACCACCTTAGCATCTAACTCAACCACAAGATTCTGCACCCCTATATGCATAGCCTGCATCAAACCATCCCTTAAAGCCCAAAACTCAGCAATGATGCTGGTTGTGAAGCCGATAGACTGAGCAAAACCTCTCAACCATCTACCCTCACTATCTCTTATAACCCCCCCTCCTCCGACCCTTCCCGGATTACCAAAGGAAAACCCATCAGTATTTAATTTACACTATCCTAAGGGAGGTTTTTCCCACCTAATATTATAAACCACCTTATTCTTTTGACTCCTAATCTTACCCACACAGTAGTAATATTCCAAAGCTTGATTTTTACTAACACTATGTAAGCTTCCATTCAAGATACTATTATAAAACACCATGCCATTTCTATGTTTCCACAAATTCCAAATTGCAAAGGAAAAAACATATGACCACGGCACAGAAGAAAAATGTAACACCTTGCTTTGGCAATTAGCTTTCAGCCAATCAAACAAATCCATATCAGCAAAGGAACTAACCATTTCGTGGGGAACCTTAAGTTTAAACTAGAAATCTTTTGCCACCACACATTCTTTCAACAAATGACTAATAGTTTCTGAAGAATTTTTACACAAAGGGTAGCAACTCTCCTGTATTATACCCCTCATAGCCAAAACAGATTTAACAAGTAGACTGTTATGCATACACAGCCAAAGGAAATTAATAATCTTTGGCAATATGTCTATCTTCCATATCCACTGCCCTTGGAAATTTACTTCCTCTTGCTGGGATCCATTCAGCCAAGCATAGGCAGAATTAGTAGTAAACTCTCCATCCTTAGAAAGCTTCCACATAATCACATCTTCTCCTCTTCCAACTAGCTGCCTTGGAATAGCTTTAATCCTATCTTTAATATTAACTAGAAACTCAAAGGATAACGCTTCCCACTTCCACCCTTGCTCTAAATCAAGAAACAGCTTTGACAACTTCATATCAATCTTCCTTTGAGTCAAAGGGCCTTCAATCAATTCTCTTAATGAGCATCCCCTTATCCAACTATCCAACCAAAGACTAATTCTTTCTCCATTCCCAACCCCCCAACAAATACCATCCGCAAAGGTTTGAAACCCAGCCTTAATAGCTCTCCAATTTGGAGAACATGGCAACTTATCCGAGTCTCTAGCTCTCATTCTTTCCGTTGATCAATACTTCTTTAGTATTACCTTAGCCCATAGACTTTCTTTTTCCTGGTTCAACCTCCAATTTAGCTTTGCTAATAGAGCCAAGTTCTTAAATTTAGCAGCTTGAATTCCAAGGCCTCCCTCTTCCTTTGGCCTAATAATCTTACTCCACCCAACCAAATGAAGTCTTCGCTTTTCACCCATTGAACCCCACAAGAAATCCCTATTAATTTTATCCAATTTATCACACAGGTGAGTAGGAAGGGCAACGGCCTGCATAACATAATTCGGAATAGTAGACATGAAAGATTTCACCAATACCGATCTGCCTGCAAAGGAAAGAAAATTAGTCTTCCAACCAACCAGCTTACTCATAACTCTCTCAACTATAAAGTTTATTCTGTTTCTTAGAACCCCTTTATGTTTGATTGGAAAGCCAAGATAATTCCCAATATTCCCCATAGCTTGAATTCTCAACCTTGAGCATACTCCACTCTTAATTTCAACTTGCACATTCTAGGAAAAGTAAATTCTTAACTTCTCCATACTCACCTTTTGACCCAACTCCTCACAAAATTCATCCAACACTTCCGTGATAGCTACACAAGCATCCTCATCTACTTTGGCAAAAAGGATTAAATCATCCGCAAAAAAGAGATGGGATATACCTATATTCTCTCTCGAGGCTTTCAACGGTTTCCATACTCCCTCCATACACTTCTTCTCAATTAAGTAGCCTAAGTACTCCATGCACAGAATGAAAAGGTACGGTGATAAAGGATCTCCTTGTCGAAGACCTCTCACAGGATTAAAAGCCTCCAACTTCCCTCCATTAAACAAAATAGACACCTTGGTGGAAGTGACACAACTCATTATCACCCTAATAAGATTCTGAGGAAAATGGAAAGCATGAAGAACTTTATGTATAAAACACCATTCCATTCTATCATACGCTTTCTCCAAATCAACTTTTATGGCCATATACCCCTCCTTGCCTTTTTTCTTATCCAAAACATGGAAAAGCTCTTGAGCAACTAATACATTATCTAATCCTTTCCTCCCAGGCAAAAATGCTGTTTGGATAGGAGATATAAGCTTGTTAAGATAGGGTCTGATCCTCTCCACTAGAATCTTAGAAACAAATTTATAAACTGAATTGCAAAGGCTAATCGGTCTATAATTATTCAGAGACTTAGGGCTTTTACATTTCGGAATTAATGTCACAAGCATATCATTTAGGTGGTCTGGAACTATACCATCCTTGAAAATATTCTTCACCTCTTCACAAACTGAGTTCCCCACCTTATGCCAAAAATACTGATAAAAACCAGCATGTAGACCATCTGGCCTTGGAGCTTTAAAAAGCTTCAAAGCCCACAAACCACTCCTCACATCTTCATCGAACACTTCCCATCCAGTTCCTATCTGCTTCAGAGAGAACAATATCAGAGAATTCAGAAACAGCGGAATCCCTGTAGGACATCTTCAAACCCGTAGAATAAAGCTTTATAAACCCATTAAAAATGTGCTCCTTCATTGCCTCTTCCTCCACTATCCATTCGCCCATGCCATCCTTCAAACACCTAATTTTATTCCTTTGCCTCCTCACCATCGTATTCATATAAAAATAAGAGGTGTTCCGGTCCCCAAAGGCAGCAACATTAATCCTGGACTTGAGAGCCCAAAACTCCTCTTCTTGAAGTAAAATAGAGGAGTACTCTTCAATAAGTTGATTCTCAAGCCTCAAAAGAGACTCAAAAGGATTATTAGCCAACGCCTTTTAAGTACCTTTCAACCTTGCTAACACCCTCTTCTTCTTCGCAAAAAGATTGCCAAAAACCTCATAATTCCACTTCTTGGCCTTCCTCGTAAACTCTGTAGTAGCCACTGTTAAATTAGCACCTTCAGGCCAAGCTTCTCTAATAATCCTATAGAAGTCCGGATGGAGAAGCCACATAGTCTAAAATCGAAAAGGTCAGTCTAAACCATTAGCATTAGGTTTCCATAATTCAATCAAAACAGGATGGTGATCAGAGAAAGTTCTAGGAAGATGAGTAACAACCGCCTCAGGATACAAAATTCTCCAAATTGGATTAGGAAAGCATCTATCCAATCTCTCCGAAATCTGCCTTTTATTAGACCAAGTATATTTAGGGCCAGCAAACCCAAGATCAATAAAATTGCACGAATCCAGACATTCTTTGAACTCAAGAGCCTTGTTTAAATTAATTTGGTTCCCCCCAAATTTATCCTCCCCACCAAGTATTTCATTGAAATCCCCAATCATCAAACAAGGAAGGTTATGCATTGCCCTACCTTTTCTATATTAGACCACAAAATTCTCCACTCAGCCAAACGAGGACTAGCATATATTGCTGTAAATAACCAAGAAAGGTTTGATGCACATACCTTAACCGTAGCATGTATTTCCTGTTCTGTTGCTGATAACAAATTAACTTCCGCATCTTCACTTCTCCATAAAATCCATAATCCACCCGCATACCCAATAGTTTTCATGGTGATGAAACCATCAAATGGAAGCGCCTCAATGATCTTCTCAGCTTTGCTGCCCCCCACTCTAGTCTTTGTTATAACCATTATCGAAGGACGGTGGTTCACAGCCATCTCAAACACCCTCCTCTTAAAATCTGGATTCAATGCACCTCTGCAATTCCACATTAGAATGTTCATCTTCACGAATTGACCCATTGGAACCTCAACACGACTAGGATTCATAGCTGCACCTTTCACCATGCTCCATCCCAGCCTCCTCAACAAATCCTTCGAGTGCTTCCACTCCGGTTTCCATATCATCATGTACTTCAAAATTCCCATCACTTCTTCCTTGCAACTTATCAACACATCACACTTCTCCACCGGAATGAGAATCTGAATTAGCAACAACATTGGGTGGTTCCCCGTTATTGTCGTAGCCATACCCCTTTGGTCCACTAACTTCCTTCCCTGAATTAACCATCCGGATTCGTCGAAGTGAGGCAACACCGATGGCTTTCTCTGCTTGCTCAAGGCTTCAGACTCCTCCCAAGAAATTAAAGGCACGTTCGTTATGAAGTTCCACCAAGGATTGGTGGTTAGTCCCCATGTTGGATGATCCAACGGAATTGTCCTTGTTCTGCGACTCTCCGGAGTGATTGGGAAGATATTCTTCCACACTGGGCCCCACTCCACTTCGTACCACTCCAAATCCTTCGTCGGAGATGCCCTTATCTGAAGAATGACTTCGTCTGGAACCTCCACTAACCTACTCCGATGCCAAATCGCCTAGCCACTCCCTTTTGGATTGCGCATCGAATTGCTTCGACCCACACGGAGCCCCTCCATTCTCTCTTTTCTGTATATTTTTGGGAGAACCAGCTGTAGAGAGAGAAAGTTCCCGACCTATCACAAGCTGACACGTCACACTACCAAGACCACAAAATACAGCCAATTACAAAGCGCCACATACTGCTGCTAGGTTTTACTGTTGCCATTCAGAAGCCAACAGAAATTTGCCAAGTGTCATGCAAGAACCAATCATGCATCGGCTCGTGCAAGCGATGACACAAGCAGCCTCGCTCGTGCAAGCGATGACACAAGCAGCCTCGCACGTGTAAGCGATGACCCAAGCAACCTCGCACGTGTAAGCGATAACACAAGCAGCCTCGCACGTGTAAGCGATGACCCAAGCAGCCTCGCACGTGTAAGCGATGACCCAAGCAACCTCGCACGTGTAAGCGATGACATAAGCGGACCAATCAGACTGTGACATGTGTCACCAATCAGACTCCGCCACGTGTCGCTCATCCACCCCAAAACTCCTATAAATAGAAGCCTTCCTAAGACATTTAGGAGGACACACATCAAGCCATCTGAAGCACAAGCAGCATCAGAGAAGATTCAGAAGTCCAGAAGCTCTGCCGGAACCAAGCTCTAAAGCCTCCAAGAACTTCAAGAACTTCAACTTCGAATACGAAGAACATTCGAAGAGAAATCATTCAAATCATCCGCCTAGATCCAAAAGTCTACGGGAATCAAGCCTAAAGTGTCCGAAAAACATCAACAAATCACAAATCAACGAAGCTCTACGGATTCAAGCCTCTAAAGCACCGAAGAACTTCCACCACAAATCTTCGAAGACGAAGAACGCACCAAGAACACGAAGAACGTACGAAGAACGTGAAGAACAAAGAATTTCTAACAAGCTCATAGCCAGAGATTCATTGTAATTCTGTTTCAACAATCTTCGATCCATTCCTCAACCAAATTGAAGGATACTTTGTGTTCAAATCAAAATCACATTACCACAAATCCAAATCAACAAATCTTGCAAGGAGATTGAATCAGAGGATAACTCTTTTGTAATCACAGAGAATTATACCACAATCATCAATACAAATTCGCATTTGTGAAACTATTTTACTCGTTTGACTTATTTCGAACCGAGAAATTTAGTCGTCCACATATTCTGGCACGCCCAGTGGGACCTCTCTGCCTCTCATCTCTTTCTCCTTCAAAGGAAAAGAAATTCGACATCATTTTGCTACCAGCTTCAATGGCCTCTAGCAAGAATGCCCAAAAATCAGTAGTTGATGCTTCCAGTGCTGAGGATTACGTTGGCCCAATCACTCGCAGTCGATCCAAAGCTCTTGATCAACTTCAACCCCAACCAATCAAAGAAAGCCAACCTCCTACTGTCATCTCTCTGGACTTTCTTGCAAATAGGAAAGCTACCACTAAGGATTCATATCTCTCGAAAGATTTGGAGAGCAGTAATGAATCATCCCCAACAAAGACCTTTTCTATCAACTCTTCACCTGTGATGAGGAACTTAAGGAATAAAGTACCTTTGACTCATCCTATTTCATCATTTTCTCCATCATATCTAGAAGTCATGCCAGTAATGATGACTAACACCTCTACCATGGAAGAAAAGATGGCTGAAATGGAACAAAGGATCACCCTCCTCACAAAATCACTTGAAGAAAAGGACGTCAAAATTGCAACCCTAATGAACAAGCTGGAAGTAGAAGATTCGGGCGAATCAAGTCATGGCCCTGAGCGCCCACCAGGCTTTACCTTGAAAGGAGAAAATGCTAAAGGTGATAAGGGAAAAGGGGGTGAAGGCACTTCTCAACATGGACATTCCACCTCAATGGCTTCGATATCTGTCCAACAATTGCAGGACATGATAACGAACACCATTCGGGCACAATATGGAGGTTCTTCTACAAGTTCTCTCATATATTCGAAGCCCTATACAAAGCGCATCGATAATATGAGGATGCCAAATGGGTATCAACCCCCCAAGTTCTTACAATTTGATGGCAAAGGAAACCCTAAGCAACACGTGGCTCACTTTGTAGAAACGTGTGAGAATGCAGGGACTCAAGGAGGCCTCTTTGTAAAACAGTTTGTTCGTTCACTGAAAGGAAATGCCTTTGATTGGTATACAGACTTAGAACCTGAGTCAATCGATAGCTGGGAACAACTTGAAAGAGAGTTTCTCAACCGATTCTATAGCACACGGCGCACAGTAAGCATGATGGAGCTTACCAATACCAAACAATGGAAAGATGAGCCCGTCGTTGATTATATCAATCGGTGGCGTTCTTTGAGTCTAGATTGCAAGGATAGACTTTCTGAAATATCTGCTGTAGAGATGTGCATCCAAGGCATGCATTGGGGACTTCTTTACATCCTTCAAGGGATAAAGCCCCGAACATTTGAGGAGTTAGCAACTCGTGCGCATGACATGGAATTGAGTATCTCTAGCCATGGAAATACAAAGCCTCCCGTACCTGAGGAAAGGAAAGAAAGACGGGAAATAAGGAAAAATGACAGGAATCCGAAAAGTAATGTCAAAGACTCAATGAATGTCAACTCTGCCCCAATCAAAATTCCAACAAGAAATGTAAAGGCCAATGAGAAGAGGCCTGAGGTAGGCCAACAGCGTGAGACGCGACGCTCATCACTTAAGGAATGGGAACAAAAGGTGTATCCTTTCCTAGATGCCGATATGCCAGAAATGCTAGAACAACTACTCAAGTTGAAGTTAATTGAATTGCCAGAATGCAAACGACCGGAAGAGATGGGAAAAATTGATAACCCAAACTATTGTAAGTATCATCGCATCATAAGCCATCCAATCCAAAAATGCTTTGTTCTTAAAGAACTCATCATGAAGCTAGCCAAGGAAAGGAAAATCGACTTGGATTTTAATGATGTTGCTCAATCAAACCTTGCAACCTTTGCTTGTGGGTTACCTAGTTGCATGTCTCCAACTACTAAGCAGGGGGCAAATACCACTCTCGTTCAGTTTGGTTCTCTAGAACCTGTTCAAGTTCAGCTCTCACAAAAGGCATCTGATTATAATTCAAATGATGATAAAAGGTCGACAATGGATGAGGAAGAAGGCTGGACGGTGGTTACTCGCAGGAGATGGAAGAAGAGACGTACATTCCCTCTTCATTTGATCACCCAAGAGTCTAGAAAAGCACAAAACCAGATTCAGCCTTGGTCAAGAAGAAAGAGTGATAAAAGGCAAGAAAGACTGGGACCAAAAATGTCTGACGATTCAGTACAAACCCAAAAATTTCGAAATCTCATCACATTGGCAGAATTCTTCCCCAGAAAATTCTTTCGAAGTGACTCAGCCAAGGCCGTTCACACGGTTTCTCGTTGCGAGATTCAAGATGAAAAGGAGGATGTTGACCATGGTGGTCCAAACAAGACTTTGTCATCTTTGGAAGAACTCCAATCTCGAGTTGATGAAGTTGAACCCTTGCAATCCTCCATCTCACCAAAAGAAGCACTCACTCAAGCTCTTGAAAAGCTAGAGGTGTACACTCCTTCTACCGACACGCTTCAACAAACCCAGGAATGTTACGCGTGCTCTCCAGACTTAATTTTCACTGATGAGGATCTATTGTTAGGCTCTAAGTCCCACAATCGTCCACTTTATGTCTCTGGTTATGCTCGTGAACAAAAGATCGATCGTATTCTCATTGACGGAGGTTCAGCTGTTAATATACTACCAAAAATGACGATGAGACGACTTGGTCTTACTATGGAGGAATTATCGCACAGTCGTTTGGTCATTCAAGGTTTTAACCAAGGAAGACAACGCGCAATCGGCATGATACACTTGGAATTAATCATTGGAGAATTGATAAGTAACGTTTTGTTCCATGTCATCGATGCCAAGACAACCTACAACATGTTGTTAGGGCGTCCATGGATCCATGGAAATGGAATAGTGCCATCAACTTTGCATCAATGTTTCAAGTATCTTCAAGGTGGAATAAAGAAGGTCAATGCTGACTTAAAACCTTTTGCTGAGACTGAAGCTCACTTTGCTGACGCAAAATTTTATGTAGAAGATAACATTGCTAGTAAAGTTCTCCCAGTTGAGATCCCGGCTATGGAAAGCAAGCAGAGTGAGAAGAAGCATGTTAGATTCATCACTGAAAAGGATAATTCTTCCTCAAAGAAAGGTCCAGAATGCGGGAATGATCATCCTATTGAATCTACCAGTAATTCAATGAGAGCGGAAATTTCAACATCTTCCAATAACCCTCCATTCCTCCGTTACGTACCATTGTCACACCGTAAGAATGGACAATCTCCATTTGCGGAATGCCTTCAACTTACAAAAGACATGGGAAAGCTTCCTACAAAGCTTACAATGGAGGATGTAGCCATATTGAAAGAAAATCATGTAATGCCTTTAACTTCATCCACAAATCCTTTGCCTTCGAAACCACTAAATGGATTCGTGAGGTCTTCACAAAGTCTGACGGAGCATGGTATTCTACCAAGTGAGCAGACGAAAGAATGGTTCGACCCAAAGGCATACAGGTTGTTAGCTAGAGCAGGCTACGATTCCTCAAAACAAGGAGACTTAGGGAAACTAATTCCAGAAGCCACCGGAGAAAAGATGCATGGCCTTAGCAAGACACAAAGGAAAATGCGCCTTGAAGGGCATAAGATTCCTATCCCAAAGACCGGATTAGGTTATACTCCAGAACAACCTGCTCAGATATGGATCAAGAGGAGAAGCGATGCTTCAAGTTCCCAATACATAACAATAAAGGTCGACGGAAGTTTGAATCAAAGAAAAGATCACTCTTCATCGCGTGTCTCGGTGTTTGATCGCATCGAGGCCTCATCGTCACGAATTACAGTGTTTGACAGGTTAAATACAACTTGCTTAACACAAAATCGTGACACTCTTGCTTGTAAATCAGTCTTTGATAGATTGGGGGCAACAAAAAGGCCTGTTGATAGTCATTCTCAAAATTCAATAAACTTTGAGGTTCAAAGGGAGAAGAAAGCTAATGATGAGATCCGCAGTAGCATTCCTTCACGCATGAAACGTAACTTTACCTTAGATATCAGCACTGAAGGATCGCTCAAAGTCAAAAGACGAACGATTGTACACACAAGTCAATCACTCGCCCACGACGAGCAAATTGAAGAGGTATCATCCTCGTTTCATATTACAATAGAAGAGGATACACTTTCAGATGCTGAAGCTGAAGAGGTTGATGAAGCTCCTCTAGCCTTGGAAGATGGAGGGCAAGCTACAGTTGATGAACTTAAAGAGGTCAATTTAGGAACTACTGAAGAACCCCGGCCAACTTTCATCAGTGCGCTTCTCACCCCTGAAGAAGAAGAAGGGTACCTCAAGCTCCTAGTAGAATACAAAGATGTGTTTGCTTGGACTTACAAGGAAATGCCCGGGCTTAATCCAAATATTGCTCTACATCATTTGGCAGTAAAGAAAGGCGTGCGCCCAGTTAAACAAGCCCAAAGACGCTTTCGGCCGGAGCTAATCCCTCAAATAGAAACCGAGGTCAATAAGCTAATTGAGGCAGGTTTCATTCGTGAAGTACAGTACCCGGAATGGATCGCTAACATCGTCCCTGTCAAAAAGAAGAATGGACAAATCCGGGTGTGCGTTGACTTCCGTGATTTGAACAATGCATGTCCCAAGGATGATTTTCCATTACCCATCACTGAGGTTATGGTGGACGCCACTACTGGTTATGAAGCTTTATCTTTCATGGATGGTTCTTCAGGCTACAACCAAATTCGAATGAATCCTAAGGATGAAGAGCTCACAGCTTTTCGTACCCCTAAGGGCATTTACTGTTACAAAGTGATGCCTTTTGGACTAAAGAACGCTGGTGCTACTTATCAACGAGCCATGCAAAAGATCTTTGATAATGTACTTCACAAATACGTGGAGTGTTATGTCGATGACCTGGTGGTTAAAACAAAAAGGAGGGAAGACCATCTGGTGGATCTGCGATCTGTGTTCAACCACCTAAGAAAGTATCAGCTCAAGATGAACCCTCGCAAATGTGCTTTTGGCGTAACATCTGGGAAATTTCTTGGTTTCATTGTGAGACACCGTGGTATTGAAATTGACCAGTCCAAAATTGAAGCCATCCAGAAAATGCCAGAGCCCAAGAATCTGCGAGAGCTTAGAGGCTTGCAAGGAAAACTAGCCTACATACGACGATTTATCTCGAACTTGGCTGGTCGATGTCAACCTTTCAACAGATTGATGAAGAAGGATGTGAATTTTGAATGGGATGAGGCTTGTAGCAATGCTTTTGCGCGCATCAAAAAATACTTACTTAATCCTCCAGTTTTAGGTGCTCCTATTCCAGGAAAGTCTCTAGTGTTGTACATCGCCGCACAAGAAAAGTCTCTGGGTGCTCTTATGACGCAAGAAAATGAAGGGGGGAAAGAAAGAGCCCTTTATTATCTAAGTCGAACTCTCAATGGGCCTGAATTAAATTATTCTCCTATTGAAAAGATGTGTCTCGCTCTTTTCTTTGCTATAGATAAACTGGAGCACTACATGCAAGCATACACGGTTCGCTTGATAGCAAAAGCGGACCCAATTAAGTATGTCCTTTCTAGGCCAGTGGTTGCGGGTCGTATAGCTCGATGGGCGGTCTTGCTACAACAATATGACCTCGCATATGTCCCACAAAAAGCTGTCAAGGGACAAGCATTGGCAGATTTCTTAGCTGATCACCCAGTTCCATCTGATTGGGAATTTTCCGATGATTTTCCGGATGAAGACGTGTTTTACATTGAGGTAATGCCACCATGGATGATGTTTTTCGATGGGGCTGCACGTCGAGAAGGAGCGGGGGCAGGTGTAGTGTTTGTTTCTCCACAACGGCAAATACTTCTGTACTCGTTCTCATTAAGCGAACTTTGCTCTAACAACGTAGCCGAATATCAAGCATTGATTATTGGTCTACAAATGGCCATTGAGATGAGCATATCGCAACTTGAGATTTTTGGGGATTCCAAATTAATTATCAACCAAGTCTTGGAGCAGTATGACGTCAAGAAGGAAGACCTCATCCCCTATTGCAAATATGCGAAGAAGTTGCTAACAAATTTTGAGGCCATCACATTGGAGCATATACCAAGGAAGGAGAATAGACAGGCCGATGCTTTAGCTAATTTGGCTACCGCCTTGGCATTATCCCAAGAAGAGACCGCCAAAGTTGCTATTTCCCAAAGGTGGGTGGTACCTCTCGTGATCGAAGAAGTAGAAGAAGAGCAAGCCAACATCATTTCGGTATGCCTTGTTGAAAAAGAAGATTGGCGACAAGTGATCATTGAATACCTTCAACATGGAAGACTCCCGGATGATAAACGCCACAGGAGTGAAGTTCGGCGAAGGGCTGCTCGATTCATTTACTATAAAGACACTCTCTACCGCCGTTCATTTGATGGATTGTTTCTTCGTTGCTTAGGAGAGGAGGAGGCTAAACAAGCCTTAGAGGAGGCTCACTCAGGAATATGCGGCGCCCATCAGTCGGGTCCTAAGTTACATTATAGGATCAAACGAATGGGTTACTATTGGCCTACAATGGTGCAAGATTCCATGGAGTGCGCTAAGAAATGTGAAGCTTGTCAGTATCATGCGAACTTCATCCACCAGCCGCCAGAACCTCTACACCCAACTGTAGCTTCTTGGCCTTTTGATGCGTGGGGGCTTGATGCAATAGGACCATTACCAAAGTCATCCGGTGGCCATTTGTACATCTTGGCTGCAACTGATTACTTTTCAAAATGGGCGGAAGCTGTGCCCCTTAGGGAAGTGAAAAAAGAGACGGTGGTCAATTTCATTCGAACTCATTTGATCTATCGGTATGGTGTCCCGCGGTATATCATAACTGATAATGGAAAGCCGTTCTACAATAGGTTGATGACGGAATTATGCGAGAAGTTTGAGTTTAAACAATACAACTCCTCCATGTATAATGCCCCGGCAAATGGACTAGCTGAAGCATTCAACAAAACGCTTGGCAGTTTGTTAAAGAAGGTGGTATCCAAAACAAAGAGGGACTGGCATGAAAGAATCGGAGAAGCATTATGGGCATATCGAACAACATTTCGAACGCCTACTCAAGCGACACCATATTCTCTTGTCTATGGAGTGGAAGCCGTCCTTCCTTTGGAACGTCAAATCCCATCATTACGGATTGCCATTCAAGAAGGATTGACTGGAGAAGAAAATGCCAAGCTCAGATTGCAAGAATTAGAGGCACTTGATGAGAAAAGGCTCGAGGCCCAACAACGCCTTGAGTGCTATCAAGCTCGTCTTTCAAATGCCTTTAATAAAAGAGTTAAACCACGATCATTCCAAGTTGGTGACTTAGTCCTTGCCGTTCGAAGACCTATCATCACAACTCATCGTACGGGCAATAAGTTCACTTCAAAATGGGATGGACCTTATGTTGTGCGAGAAGTCTACACCAATGGAGCTTACAAGTTGATTGATAATGATGGTGTAAGGATCGGCCCCATCAATGGGAAGTTCCTCAAGCGCTTCTATGCCTGAAAATTGAGGAAATGCTCCTCGGCAAGAGCTTAAACTACCCACTGTAACGCTGCAAGAGTACATGATGTCTTCCCATTACCTCTGAAAGCGTACCAATAAGGAGAAATTAATCCCACTCTATGTCACCAATTGCTAGTGTGGCGTAGTGGTTGGACGCCCAAGCCGCCCTTGAGAGGTCTCGGGTTCGAAATGTGGTGATACCCATTATTACACACTGAGCCCCCCTTTTTGCAAAAACCAACCAAAAAAAAAAATTAAAAAAAAAAAATTAAAAAAAAAAAAATCAATAACAAAAAAAAAAATTTTGAACTACGTGATGACTTGATCCCTCTCAAGGGTACGTAGGCAACTTAGTATTTTTGCTAAGTTCAGTCACGCACTAAAAAAAAGTTATCAAATTGAAAAAAAAAAAAACAAAAAAAAAAAAAAAAAAACAAAAACAAAAAAAAAAAGAGAAAAAAAAACCAAAGAAAAAAAAAAAAAAAAAAACAAAGAAATCATCCAAAAAGAAAATATCATAAAAAAAATCATCATAAAAAAAAAATTAAAAAAAAAAAAATTTTCTGTTGAACTACGTGATGACTTGATCCCTCTCCGGGGTACGTAGGCAGCTTAGTACTTGACACTAAGTTCAGTCACATGAAAAGAAGAAGGATTATCAGTCTGGCTTGAAGAGTTTTGCAACGGTTGTCAATATGCTTTTAAGGTCCCTTTGGTTGGCATGGCATTGCTCATTTTCTATAGACATTCTCCTACGTTTCTGAAGTATGCTTTGCATCACTTATCTCCTGGGGGCATCTTCTTGTACCTTGCAAGTCTAAGCTACATCATATCTCTTCTAGGTTGGGCCACTTCATAACTCTGAAATTTGAACCACATCGTCTCCCTTCTGAGTGGTGTTGTTTTACATCATGTCTCTGAAATTTGAACCACATCGTCTCCCTTCTGAGTGGTGTTGTTTTACATCATGTCTCTGAAATTTGGATGACGTCATCTTCCTCCAGAATGATGATAGATTATATATCCGAAGTCGGTGTTGCATCATCTCTCCTCTATGGGCATGTTCATGCAGTGTCGGATTCTTGGTGGCATGTTCTGACATCTTCAAAGTATTGGCATCATTCTTTCCCTCATCTTCAAGGTTTTGTTGGCCTTTCCTTGCATCTTCAACGTCTTGTTGGCATCTTTGAAATCCTGATGTCTAGCTACAGTGCTATGCACCTCGATGTCTGAGCTATGTTGCCTCTGAAAATTTGTGCTGTTGTAGCTTTATTATAAAGGTCAATATTGGTGCAACTTCAATGCGGGTGCAAGTGCTAATGTAAAGTGTTGACGTGGCTTCATGCTAAAGATAAGCGTTGGCACAACTTCGATGCGAATGAAGTGTTGACGTGGTTTCATGGCAAGGACGAGTGTTGGCACGACTCCAGTGCAAGAGAAGTGTTGACATGGCAAAGATGGATGTCAGCATGGCCTCGGTACGAATGAAGTGTTGGCATGGCGAAAATGGATGTTAGCACGGCTTCAGTATAAATGATGAATGCAGTTTCATTGTGAAGGCAAGTGCAAGTATTGCTTCATGACAAAGATGAAAGTTGGCACGACTTCGATGCGAATAAAGTGTTGACGTGGTTTCATGACAAAGATGAGCGTTGGCACGGCTTCGATATGAATAAAGTGTTGACATGGCTGCATGGCAAAGATGAATGTTGACACGGCTTCAGTGCAAATGGTGGTGCGACTTCATGACATAGGTGAGTGCAAATATTGCTTCATGTCAAAGACAAATGTTGGCATGGCTTCAGTACAAGAATAAATGTTGGCATAACTTCATGGTAAAGACTCTTGAGATAGCTGCGTTGAAAAGACAACTGTTGGTGCAGTTTAATTGCAGTCTCATGGCACGTCTCCAAAAAAAAAAAAAAAAAAAAAAAAAAAAAAAAAAAAAAAGATCGGTAAAGAGAGAGCTTCAATTTTAAATCTCTAGCCTGTCCAAAAAAAAAAAAAAAAAAAAGAAAAAAAAAGAAGGGGGTTAGTGCAAACCAAGCTGTGAAATATATATATATATATATATATATATATTATAATAATAAGAAATAATTAAATAAAAAAAAAAAGAAGAGGAAAGAAAAAGAAAAGGCATGGATCCTTTACACAGAGAGTTGTGCTTGTATAATTAGTACATACTCCGGATGGCTTTATATAGGGATCCCTGGAAAGCTAATAGACAAAAGGAAAGAAGTGTGAAAATGGTTAAAAGTATTGTCAAAAAATACTGCTATCAATATTTGAAGTCAGACTTTGCAACTCGAATGCACTCGTAGTCAAAGAAAACTGCACCAAACCTTGGAAAAAAAAGGAGTGCCCATAAATGCATCATGCTGTCAGAAAGAAACTATTACACATACTAGACTGTATATTCTTTCATAGCTCCTTGTGCAGCCAACTTTGAATGCAGAAGCAATTGCAGATTAACCATTGTCAAACAATGTCAGGATGGCCACCGCCAAAGCAGACGAAAATGGCCACAATTTCTGCAATTCCAGCCGTCTCCTCTTCCAGATTTCTAAAACTTCTGACAGGATTTCACAAAATTCAACTCACTGAAGTCTTCTACAACCTTCAACATGCCTGAGCTGAAAATTTCATGTTCAGATGGTTGGCCACGAGCCGCCAAAAAACTCCCAACGTCCCGCAGGTTTTGCATTTAAATCTGCACAAATCCGAGGAAGTTTTTACAAAACCGATGACACCACTAGATCCATCGGCCCTCGATCTACAAAACCCAGAAAGATCATCAACAGCAGAGATACCACGCGCCGCCACGCGCCGCCTCAAGCTCGCGGTAACCAACTGCCTAATTTCTCAAAACTGTAAAAAACTGTTCACAATTTCAGAAAACAGACAATACCAGCAGATTCTACGGCCTCATATCTACCAAACCTGAAAATTTCAGGCCCAAACGATGAGCCACGCGCCACCACGCGCCGCCATAAAATCCGGCATTCACACCGCCATTCCCACGCGCTTCCACGCGCCTCCGTCATTTCTCACGCGCTCACACGCGCCAGGCTTCTATCCCACGCGCAACGCGCTGACACGCGCCATACGCGTACACGCGCCCTCAGTACATGACGTCATCCATGACGTCATCCTCCACTACCCCGGTCCGACCCATTTGACCCGGTTTGACCCGGAAATCTGACCCGGTCCGAACCGCCTTAAAAAAAAAAAAAAAAAAAAAAAAAAAAAAAAAAAAAAAAAAAAAAAAAAAAAGAGAGATAAAAAAATACCTTGACCAAATTTGACCTTTGACTTTGACCAAAAAGTCAAAATTTTCAAAAGGGGCCTGTCCCACTCAGTTTTTCGAGTACATTCCGATTTTGGGATCCGTTTATTCATTCGAAGCTCGGAAATTGTGCAAACGTCCAATTTCCAAAAAGTTGACTTTTGACCAAATGTTGACCAAAAGTCAAAATTTTTAAGATGGACCTATCTTACTCAATTTTCCGCGTACATTCCAAGTTTGGAGTCCGTTTTATCATTTGAGACTCGAAAATTGTACAAATGACTCAATTCCAAGATAGTTGACTTTAATGTTGAAATCAACTCAAAGTCAAGATTTTCAAGCTAGACTTGTCTTGCATAGTTTTTCTTTACGACTTGGAAATCATCAATCTAACCCGCATCGGTGGAGTACTGACAATATCCAAAACTAAAGTTCTCAATATCAAAATTTGAGATTCATCCATTTAGTTTGGATCCCCTCAGGGTTATTCCCCAGACTTCATCAAGGCTTTCCTTCTAAAGTACAAATGAACTCTCACAAGTGTGTCTTGAGCTTGAAATTACATCAAGTCACCCGTCCAACCCACCATTCCCCTTTCGGTGCCAAACATTCCCACCTACCATTTTTCATCTCTCTCACCTACCATTCTCATCCACCGGTCTCTCACCTACCATTCTCATCCATCGGTCTCACCAAAAACTCACATCCGCCATTCTTAACTACCAATCTACCATTCTTCATCTCTCCACTATAAATAGAAGGGCCGGATTCAACAAAAACTCATCAAGAAAAAAAAAAAAAAACACTGAGTCATGAAATGAAGATTTGCTTCTTTCAAATTTTCAAGTCCTCCTTCTCACAGCCATTTCTCACTATGACTTCATCATTCTCAACACTTAGCAACCAATATTGCTTCATAGTCAGTTTGAAATCGACCCTCTTATGGTTCGGTAGAAACCCTCTTCACAACATCATTGTAGTTTTGAGATCCAAACAAATTTTGTTTCTCCACCTAATGACCACCTTTGTTCATAAAATTACTCATAACAAGGTCTGTATCGGCCTTCCATGCTTCCGTGGATTTGGTCGGCCAAGAAGTCTAAGTCCAGCAGAGACTCCTGTTCCTAACCTCAGGTCTCCTGTAGTCTCTCTCCAATTGCTTGGTCTTCCAGCAGAAGCAGTGGTTCGGAACAAACAGCAACTTGGCTGGTTTCTCAGACCAGAATCACAAGTTAGCTCCATCTTTCATTTTTCTGTGCTTTTCCAACAAGTAGCAGTAAGTGAAGATGGTAAAAAGTGTTGGGATATCCTACAAATTGTCTTCCATCCAACATTTGAGGCAACCTTCAAAGCACCAGCTCATCAGAGTTCAGCCTTTGGGGCTGGTAAATGGTCACCAGAGCCTTATTCCATGTCCCCACCACTATGGGACTCAAAAGTCATCGTTGCTGGTACCTCAAAACACATTTTCTGAAATTACTCCAACATAAATCTAGGTTGAAGTATTTTAGAAGGTACTCTTCTGAAATTACTTCAACATAATGTCTGTCGGTTTGGTCCCTTTACACACGCACATTCGATTACTCACTGTCAGACCACATGCAACATACAGTGCCAGCACCGTAGTGGTGTGTGTTTCACCCATTCGCTTTGCTTCATCCCCGTCTTCTTCACCACCAACACCATCATCCCCAGAATCCATAAGTTTCTGAAATTACCTCAACTTAACCTGAGTGAAACGATGACGCATGCGCACTCAACCACTTTCCCACATGGCCTAGCCTTAATCCGAAGTATACTCTTCTGATATAACTTCACCAGAAGTTCTCAAAAACACGAGGCTAGCCCCATGGCTCTGCATGTTATACCCAGTCACCATCCTCGCATCTTCCCCATCTTCTACACCCTGTGATCGCCGCCAACGATCCAAAGGTACTCTTCTGAAGTTACTTCAACTTAACCTCTCCTGAGAAGGCTCGGTCATGCAAGTACATTCAAATACTCACAGACCTCTTTTCGGTCTCATCAAAGCCTTTCATATGGGTGGGTCTACTCTTCGGAAATTATTTCATCCTGCTGAAAGCTCCACCCCCTTCAATTATTTCATTTGAAGAACCAAGTGCAAAAATCTGTTTTCGAAACTCATTCCCACACCACACTCTGAAATCGTGTGCGTGAACGAGTCTCGAGGGGGCATTTGTAGAGAGAGAAAGTTCCCGACCTATCACAAGCTGACACGTCACACTACCAAGACCACAAAATACAGCCAATTACAAAGCGCCACATACTGCTGCTAGGTTTTACTGTTGCCATTCAGAAGCCAACAGAAATTTGCCAAGTGTCATGCAAGAACCAATCATGCATCGGCTCGTGCAAGCGATGACACAAGCAGCCTCGCTCGTGCAAGCGATGACACAAGCAGCCTCGCACGTGTAAGCGATGACCCAAGCAACCTCGCACGTGTAAGCGATAACACAAGCAGCCTCGCACGTGTAAGCGATGACCCAAGCAACCTCGCACGTGTAAGCGATGACCCAAGCAACCTCGCACGTGTAAGCGATGACATAAGCGGACCAATCAGACTGTGACATGTGTCACCAATCAGACTCCGCCACGTGTCGCTCATCCACCCCAAAACTCCTATAAATAGAAGCCTTCCTAAGACATTTAGGAGGACACACATCAAGCCATCTGAAGCACAAGCAGCATCAGAGAAGATTCAGAAGTCCAGAAGCTCTGCCGGAACCAAGCTCTAAAGCCTCCAAGAACTTCAAGAACTTCAACTTCGAATACGAAGAACATTCGAAGAGAAATCATTCAAATCATCCGCCTAGATCCAAAAGTCTACGGGAATCAAGCCTAAAGTGTCCGAAAAACATCAACAAATCACAAATCAACGAAGCTCTACGGATTCAAGCCTCTAAAGCACCGAAGAACTTCCACCACAAATCTTCGAAGACGAAGAACGCACCAAGAACACGAAGAACGTACGAAGAACGTGAAGAACAAAGAATTTCTAACAAGCTCATAGCCAGAGATTCATTGTAATTCTGTTTCAACAATCTTCGATCCATTCCTCAACCAAATTGAAGGATACTTTGTGTTCAAATCAAAATCACATTACCACAAATCCAAATCAACAAATCTTGCAAGGAGATTGAATCAGAGGATAACTCTTTTGTAATCACAGAGAATTATACCACAATCATCAATACAAATTCGCATTTGTGAAACTATTTTACTCGTTTGACTTATTTCGAACGGAGAAATTTAGTCGTCCACACCAGCTCTCTGTGAAGACGCAGAAGAAGATGGGTGTTGTCTCTCCAGCGACTTAGAGCTCTTCCCACCATAAAATCTATTGCTTCTTGTACCTGAGCTCGAGAAACCCATCTGAAGCTTCCCATCAGTCTGTGTCACCCCCTCTCCCTGTTTCGGACTTGACGCACTGAACCTGATCTCCAGATTACCCAAATCTTCATTCAGCGCAAATCCTTGGACGTAATTGTTTCTCATAACACGTGTATGATCAAACTGAGTAGACAACACTCCTTCTTTAATGGGTATGACTGAACTACCCTCTAAGTTTTCCCCTCTTTGGACGTTCATGCCCTTAGGACTGACATCACCCTTTGAATCACTCCCAAAGGGAGATCTGGACTGTCCATTTTTAACCAAACTCCTTTTCCTTATAACCAACATCCACGGACCAAAGTTAGGATCCGATTTTTCCTCCTCACTAATTTGGTTCGGGCTTTTCTCTACTACACTATCATCTAGCTTATCTTCCTTCCTTCTCTGATTCAAACTCTTCTCTTCTACACACCCATTTTTTTCTTTTTCCTTAACTTGATAATAGTAGTTCTCCTACTTATGCCCAAGCCTCCCACAGCAAAAGCAAAGGGAAGAAATACCTTCATATTTTACTTGTTGCACCAGCCTCCCTATCCTGATGGAATTGATTAAGGGCTTGTCCAAGTCTATTTGTATACAGGACCTTGCATAGCTTCCACGTGATCCAATGGCCATATATGAATCAATACGAAGCACTGGGCCAATAGCACTACTTATTTCCTTCAATACTTCCATGTCATAAAACTCAATAGGTAATTCAGGAAACCTCACCCACACAACAACAGACTTTAGATTATCCCTTGAAGCTCTGAAGTAAGGTTCCCAAGGCTTGATGGCCAAGAAGTGCTCACCAATAAACCAAGGGCCTCCACGAAGCACTTTATCATAATCATCCCTACAAATAGAACTTAATCAAGAAGTAATCCTTCCCAAGATTCACACAGTCCATCCTAGTTGTAGGTTTCCATAATGCATTTAGCTTGAAAGTGAGATAGCTGAATCCAACAGTTCTACCAAACACTTTCACTATTAAAGCCTTTGACCATAGAGCCCTTATACAGGCCTTAATCTCCTTGGACAGCTTCACTTCTACCATTCCTTCTATGAGAGGCTCCACTTCTGTATCTGACTCCTCTCCATCATCCCAAACATTATCCAACTTAAATGCTTGTTCATATGCTCCAGGAATGTCTCCCACAAGACTATCTTTATAACTGATAACATTCCGAGTTGGGTTTGGCTGCTTAACACCACTGCTCTCTTTGAATTTCTTAACATTGCGTCCTAACTCATCTTCTTCCTCACTTGATCTTGGTGGTTCATTGCAGTACTTGGCTTCCATTCTCTCTCCCCCACTCATACTCTTAATTTCAACCCTTGATAGCTATTGCAATCCATGTTCAAATGCAATTTGTTTGTATACTACCAGCTATACATTGTCATAAAGATATTTTAGGTAAAAGTGATTTGAAGAGGAAATTAAAAGATCCGAGTCGTTGAAAGCTAGGAGGTGTGTGCAGTCTCTTTGTGTGTGTGAGAGAGAGAGAGAGAGTATTTATTATTTTTTGATGCAGAATAAAATTTTCCATGGTTTTCGCTGAAGAGGAAGATGGGCTATCTTGCCATGTAGTTGAGTGTTCCACACTTCCACGAACTTCCTCTGCACAACCGGCTCTATCATATAAGCAAAGAGAGGCAGTCCCCTAAGGTCCCAAGTAAAAAGAGGTCCCCTAATTTTAACCAATATAGCTATTTCTTTTATTGTAATAGTATCAATTAAGCTCAAATATTAACCAATAAATAAAATAATATTTTTTATCAAAAGAGAAATTTTACGTTCATAACATTTTTCACAATAAATTCTAATTAGTATGTTGTCACTAGTTGTTATTGGTGGTTAAAAGGTGGGTTTAAATTAGAACTAGTAACAACTTAACACTTAAGATTTATTGTGAAAATGTTATGAATTTAGCATTTCTAAAAAAAAAAAAAAGCAATACAAAAAAAATTTCACAACATTTTTCACAATAGTTTGAGTTGGCAAATTTTTACTAATTCTCGTCTAGGTCTCTCACTAACATTACTTTTTTACTTATCTCTATTAATCTGTCACATCAACAGGTGTAAAAAGTTTTGTCAAATTTTTTGTGTCTATAGACTTTCTAAAAAAAAAATTTGGTGGTTCGTGTTAATTAGTAATTTTGCATTTAAAAAAAAAAAAAGAAGAGTTTAAGCAATATTAAATTTTTTTAAATATATAAAATGTCTCGATACATTTTTCGCCTTAGGGCTCTAAATGCATCAAGCCGCCCATGTTCCTCTGGATCCCAGCATTTTGGACCATCAAATTGACTTTCTCCCCTTGGAAGAGCAGCTTGTTCCTCATGCTTCAAACAGATTCTACTATTGTAGTTGACATTAATTTGAACTTCTCCTTGGATATGTGCTGGTCTCGTAAGTTGCCTCAAAGGTTGATGATAAGTATTTCCAGGTCTATTGTAGAGTGAAGGGCTTGAGAATGGATATGCAATCCCCAGCAACTGTTAAACCAGATCCAGATTGCTCTAGTTGAAACAGCTACAACTGTTAAACAGAGCGTGTTCCATTTTGATTTCCTATTATTTAAGAGCAATGATTATTGCACACTACTTAATACACAGTCTAAAATGTGGACATCCTTAGAAATAAAAAAGTGAATATCTGGCATTACAAAATTTGGACATTATGTAAAGTAGTGTAAGCCAACTAGTGTAAAACAACCATTAGTGATAATTAAAAGACCAATTTCGATAAATATTTCTTACAACCTTTGGGTCCTATTTGTTCTTTTTTCTTTCATGCTGCTCAAAGTCCTTACTAAAGAAGTTTTCTTAAACGTTTTCAAAAGAGTGTACTGTTTTCATGAAATTCACTGGACATATTGTAGTCATCTTGGACCGAGCCCCATGAACATGAAGTACTCATGCATGTCAGAGCAAGCATTGTGAATGGCAATCTTACTTCTTTCTTTTATTTTCAATTTATTTACCATTTCACTTCTCTGTTTATGTTCAATTAAATTGGAGCACAATAACTTCGCCGAAGATAACAAATTCAACATTGAAGGAATTTCATAATTGCAATTAGATCCTTGTATTGCACCATTCCTTTTCCTTATATTTTTGTGTTTGCCTGTTTGGTTTTCTGATATCTTTTAATTCAAAGTTTCTGGACAAAGTTGCTTCAATTAATTATTGTTTATTTGTAAGTTTAGCTGGTGTGTAACATGCATTACATGCTAGGGTGTAGCCTAGTGGTTGGAGACTTGGGATGAGCTACAGAACTAAACATCCTGGCTTTAATCCCTACTAGGAGTTCCCCTAGATTTCCTGATACACGGTTTTGGCGGGTGGGGTCATATTTCTGTGGTTTACTCCCTAAGGGTGGATTCAAAAGGCCTAAGCCTTGGCGAGGTTCCATGTCATAAAAAATTTATATAAAAAAAAAAGAAGTTTAGGTGGTGTGTACATATTTTGTGTGTGATTGTGTTTCTTTAATTTATTTTGGAGTTTGATATTAGAATTTATGCTTGTTTTATGAAACTTTTGCTTTATATTAACATTGTGATTACTTGGAGTCCAATTGGTTTTAGTTTTGCATATAATTAATAATTCAAGTAGACATGGTTGCCTTTTGTGTATGTTAGTCATGTCATTTACAATGTGTTGTTTTTGTAATAATTTTTAAATTTTTTTTTTTTTTAATGAACTCTTAGCTTTGTGCTTTATTTGAGATGTGTGAATTCTGTTTCTCAACTTCTCATTATAATAGTTTGTGTTTACTGTCCCTCTTTTTGAACTTTATTTTCTGTTTGTATATAGCTACAACCAGTAATTGCATCACGAACTCATATTCTATCCCAAGTTGTTCGCGAAGGGATCACATTTTTGGCTTGCATGCAAGTTGAGATGCTGCCTTTGATGGCCATTGAGGCATTGAGCTAGATTTTCTAGCCGTATAAAGTTTTCAACAAATATTTTCTTTTTGTGTGCATTGAATAAATTAGAGCTCCTTCACCTTCACTTTCAACCATTTGTTTTTAGTTTCCCTGCATAGTAGCTGATGTACTCTCAAATAATCTTGGAGTTTTGAATGAAGATGTGATAAAGGATAACTTTGTCATTGAATATGAGGTACTTTATTACATAAAGGACAAAATAGGTTTTTGCCATTTTCGGGCAAATTATATAGCATTATGCCCCCCCTTCCCAAACTAAATAGGGAAATGTCCCTCTTTTAAAAATCGATTTTTGATAAATCGAGTTAAGCCCTATAGTGACGTTTTTAAAAAAGCCTATAGTGACGTTTTAAGGACCTATAGTGACGTTTTTTTAACTCGACTTCAATGAAATTGAGTTTTAGGTAAAAAAACGCCACTATAGGTCGATTTCATTGTCTATAACTCAATTTAATTGAAGTCGAGTTAAAAAACGTCACTATAGGTTCTTAAAACGTTATTATAGACTTCTTAAAAACGCCACTATAGGGCTTAACTCGATTTATCAAAAATTGAGTTTTAAAAGAAAGGCATTTCTTTAATTAGTTTGGAAAGAAGGGCATAATACTATATAATTTTCCTGAAAAGGTCATAAGACATTTTTGTTCATTACATAAACCTTATTGGGTGATTGTTATTTTTGAGATTGAGTTACACGCTTTGTAACTCAATCTCAAAAAATAGGCATCAAATACATGAGTTCATCCAATGCATGATATACCGCCTTTTTGGTACAACCTCTACTCTACAAATGATTTCCTCACCCACAATTATGGAATTATTTATACTCCTTCCATTTCTAATTTTCTATATTTTTATTGAAAAATAATGAGTCAACTAGTCAAAGTACCATTTCAAAAAAAAAAAAAAAAAACACAAAACAATACAAAAAAAAATCAAAACAAACTTCTCGTTGAAGTCAAGGACCAGTGTTGAGCAATGGAGCAGCTTCACCAGGCCTCTACTTCTTGGAAGGCCGCTTTGGATTAAAATCCGGGTCATCTTGCTAACTATTGTACCATATAATTCCTATTTTTTTTGCTGAATGTACCATATAATTCCTATTACATCATTTTCACTTTATCAAAATTATTAACATTTTTTTAACTTTATTGATCCATTAATTAATATCAAAAGTTAACTTTTTAATTTTTGAAACTATTAAAAAGGTATTGTATAATACAATATTACACCAGATCTAAACTCCCGCGGCTTTAGGTTTCTTTCATTTTTGGGTTACAACGACGGTACACTTAGCAAAGTGTACTTTTTCGTACACTCCTACATAAAAAAAAAAATTGGTTAAAACTTCAAAGTTTGCTGTTTTCTGTTAATGTTGTTGGCAAACTCTGTTGTACATGAAGCGAACCTTTCCTGTTTCTTCCTATGAATTTTATCAAAGTGAATCCTTTTTCGTCAACCATAAAAAAATTAACTTTGTATGAAAAACTCACTCTAAAACCAACCATAAACCTCTCAATCCTAGAGACCCACTTGCCCAAATGCCAAAATCTCAAGCTTTTCAACCAAATACTCTCCCAGATGATCCTCACTGGGTTTATCAGAGACACCTTTGCTGCCAGCAGAATCCTCAAGCACTCTACTGACTCACCCTTTATCCACATTCATCAATCCTTCCAAATCTTCACCCACATTGAGAACCCAAATGGGTTCATTTGGAACACCATGATGAGAGCTTATGTACAAAGAAACTATCCTGAAAAGGCTATCTTTTTGTACAAATTGATGGTGGATAACAATGTGGGTGGTAGTGATAATTACACACATCCAATTCTAATTCAAGCTTGTGCTATCCGGTTATTAGATTTTGAAGGGAAACAGATGCACAACCATGTTTTGAAATTGGGTTTTGATTCAGATGTTTATGTTCAGAACACATTGATTAATATGTATGCAGTTTGTGGGAGTATGGGTGATGCGCGCCAGTTGTTTGATGAAAGTCCTGTTTTGGATTCGGTTTCATGGAATTCGATTTTGGCAGGGTATGTTCAGATAGGGGATGTGGAGAATGCCAAGTGTATTTATGAGTTGATGCCAGAAAGGAATACGATTGCCTTGAATTCTATGATTGTGTTGTTGGGTAGGACAGGTCATGTTGTTGAGGCTTGTCAGTTATTTAATGAGATGCCTGAGAAAGATATGGTATCGTGGAGTGCGTTGATTTCTTGTTATGAGCAAAATGAAATGTATGAGGAGGCTTTGGTTATGTTTATGCAAATGAAAACTAATGGAATTATGGTTGATGAGGTTGTGGTGGTTAGTGTTTTGTCTGCATGTGCGCATTTGTTAGCTGTCAACATAGGAAAAATGATCCATGGCTTGGTTGTCAAAATTGGAATTGAATCTTATGTTAACCTTCAAAATGCTTTTATTCACTTGTACTCAACATGTGGTGACATAATGGCAGCCGAAAAACTATTCAATGCAGGCTGCCAATTGGACCAGATATCTTGGAACTCCATGATCTCTGGGTACTTGAAATGCGGATCAGTTGAAATTGCTAAGAAATTATTTGATTCCATGCCTAGTAAGGATATTGTGTCTTGGAGTGCAATGATATCAGGTTATGCTCAGCATGACCATTTCTCAGAGACTTTGGCACTGTTCCAGGAAATGCAGCTTGAGGGAATTAGGCCTGATGAGACCACTTTGGTTAGTGTAATATCAGCTTGCACTCACCTGGCTGCCCTTGACTTAGGTAAATGGATTCATGCTTATATAAAGAAGAATGGTCTAAAAGTCAACGTCATTTTGGGTACAACCCTTATAGATATGTACATGAAATGTGGGTGTGTGGAAAATGCATTGGAAGTTTTTCATGGCATGGAGGAAAGGGGGGTTTCTACTTGGAATGCTCTCATTCTTGGTTTGGCAATAAATGGTTTAGTGGATAAGTCACTAGACATGTTCTTTGACATGAAGAAATGTGGTGTAGTGCCTAATGAGATAACATTTATGGGAGTTCTTGGGGCTTGTCGACACATGGGCTTAGTTGATGAGGGGCGTCACCACTTCAATTCAATGATTCAAGAACATCAGATAGAACCCAATGTTAAGCACTATGGATGCATGGTTGATCTTCTAGGACGTGCAGGAATGCTCAAAGAAGCAGAGGAAATCCTTGAGAGTATGCCTATGGCACCGGATGTTGCTACCTGGGGTGCCTTGCTTGGAGCTTGCAAGAAACATGGTGAGAATGAAATGGGGGAGAGAGTAGGAAGAAAGCTCATTGAGCTTCAACCTGACCATGATGGTTTCCATGTGCTATTGTCCAATATATATGCTTCAAAAGGTCACTGGGATGATGTTCTTCAAGTTAGGGGGACGATGATACAGCATAGGGTGGTGAAGACCCCAGGGTGTAGCATTATTGAAGCAAATGGAGTAGTCCATGAATTTCTAGCAGGAGATAAGACACATCCTTTAATTAATGAGATTGAGGATAAGTTGGATGAAATGAATAAGAAATTGAAAATGGAAGGTTATGTACCAGATACAAATGAGGTTTCCCTTGACATTGATCAAGAAGAGAAGGAAACCTCTCTGTTTAGGCACAGTGAGAAGCTTGCAATTGCCTTCGGGCTTATTTCTATCATTCCACCAACACCAATAAGGATTATGAAGAATTTGCGAATATGTAATGATTGTCATTCAGCAGCTAAATTCGTCTCTAGAGCTTTTGGTCGTGAAATTGTAGTGAGGGATCGGCATCGTTTTCACCACTTTAAGCAGGGTTCTTGTTCATGTATGGACTACTGGTAGCAATATATTTTACATAAGCTGATTGACTTCGATGTTACGTTGTTGCTGTGATTGTTCCTTAAGAGCTTTTCTAGTTACGAATTATGACTATACCAAACATTTTGCTTCACCAGTGCTTGATGGCTTTACAGTTCCAAAATGCATGCTACTGAAGCACTAAGAAATAATACTTCAGTGGTGACTATTGATACAACGCCTCCCTCATGAGACTTGAAGGAAGGCTGTGCTTATGCCTTGTAGGGCTATCTGTGAGGTTAAGACCTACCATGAGACATGGATGATGGTAAGGCCCTTAATTATGCCCTATAAAAATGACTACTTGGAGGGGGGGGTGTTGTTAAAAACCTATCAATGCCATAATTTTCTGATAAGAAAAACTTTTATTTGTGGTCCTAATGCTACAATTAGACCATTGATGGATTCATTCATTATGGCAATGGAAGTCAAAGAGATGGTTGGTATACTTTATTGTATTTTGAAGGTGCTAATGACATTTCATCCCATTGAGCGATACACCTATCAGCTTAAACAAAACAAAATTTTTTTTTGTTTTAATTGAATGGAAATGGTTCTAGATTTTTTATTTTATTATTATTATTTTTTTGTGGATAGTGGTTGTGGTTTGAATGGGTTTTGCTGAAACTGGTTGTGGGAAGGCTTAAGTATGGGTTTAAGGTGATGGTTTGTGTTTTTGTGTTCAGTTTGTTTTGCATTGGTTTGAGTTCTCTCTCTCTCTTTCTCTCTCTCTCTCTCTCTCTCTCTCTCTTTTGTGGAGATGGAAACGGTTCTGGGAAATTGATTTTATTTTTTTATTTTTTGTGGGATTAATGGTTTTATTTGTTTATATAATGTGGTATTGATCTAGTTTGGTTTGGCTAAAAGTGGTTCTGGGAAGATTTAGTTGTGGTTTCTTCTATGAGTAAACTCAACACTCTCTGCCTAGTGATTTTAAGATCAGAAAAATCAATCTTCTCATTTTCAAAATTTATTTATCACTGCAGTGGAACTCTGCTATAGTTTTTAGCTTTTATTTACAAGAGTTGATCATTAGTTTAAATTTAAACTCACTTATCAAATAACCCATTTGGATGATCTATGGGTCATGAGTTATGCGTTGGGTCAAACCCAGGCCAATTTCTAACAGTTGTGTACCACGAGAATGAGACAGAATATATATACGGGCATAGGGGATGTATGGACAATTACACTTCATTACTGAGTTCCTGTATATGTGTATTTTAGTTTAAAATTTTGGTTTTATCTTTATACAGGTCTAAAAGTTGAAGAGTCCTATTTATGTAAAACCACAACTTACATCAGATGCAAGGACATGTCATGCCAAATTGGCAATGTGATGGTTGGAATATAAAATGATCCTGGGAACCATGCAATTTCAACTGCCTCCTGACATTATATCAATTGATCTGACTTCAAATCATGGGAAGGTAAATATCCTCACTAATAAGATACCCATATGTTTTCATTGTGATACAGTGATACTTGTAGTATTCTGTGTTGTAAACATGCCTGTTCATTTACTATTTCTAGAGGAAAGAGATGGTACTGCTGTCATTGTTGTAGGTTATGTGAGTCATGAGGTCACTCGTCTAGAAAATCAGCACTGCTGCTTAGATGACTAGCTAGATTTTTGATAAATGATATTGGCTGTTTGCAGCCATAAAATTCATATTTTGTTTTCAATGAATGAAGGTTTTTTTTTAGGGAAACGTCTATGAATGAAGATTTGTACTAAACAGAAACAAGATATATACAGGTCAACTATGTATTACAGAACTCTAAAACCCAGTAGCAGCGATAATCTGCAGACCCAAAGATGCATGTTGTATGCTTTTTCTCTTATTGGAAATTGATTATGTATCATTGGTGCGTTTCTGCAGACCTGCTCGTGATCAGCCAGGTGGAGTTAGATTGTCTTCATTTATTTTAGTTGGGGTTAGAACGCCTTCATGTATTTCCAACAGTTCAAGCATCTTTTAGAATTATTAGTGTTGCGCTCTCTGGCTTGCAAATAGATAAACTGGATCTGAAGAATCTACCTACAAAGGTTTTTGAGCTCTCAAAAATTTTGGGGAATTTGAAGGTCATGATTTAAAATTGACACATCAAGATCAATTTTAAGTTGTATTTTTTAGCAAGATAGTAGTTGTCATGTATAGAATGTTGCGGTGGCATTGTAATTTCGAGCAATAACTTCATTTATGACTGAGTTGTTAAGCTAGTATTTGGTGGTTAGGAAAGATTTAAACTTGAGATGTATTTTTTTGTACGATGAAAGTGATATGAAGAGAAAATTAAGGAGCTGAATACAACTATACATGGTCTTCGAAAGCTTGGGGTCTGTGCAGTCTCTTTGTGTGAGTGAGAGAGATTTTGTGCGGTCTCTTTGTTGCCATTGTTTTTGCCGAAGAGGAAGATGGGCTATCTTACCATATCCCTGACAGTTCTGCACTTCTGTGAACTTCCTCTGAATCTCAGTATTTTGGACCATCAAATTGATTTTCTTAACTTGGAAGAGCAGCTTGTTCCTCATGCTTCAAATAGATTCTACTAGTAGAGTTGACGTTAATGTGAACTTCTCCTTGGATATTTGCTGGTTTTGTAAGTGGCCCGAAGGGTTGAGGATAAGTGTTACCAGGTCTTTTGTGGAGGGAAAGGCTTGGGAATCAATATGCAATCACAATCCCCTGCAATTGCTAATTCAGATTGCTCAAATAACTACACATTGTTGAAGCTACTACAAGTCTACAACTGTTAATAGGGTGTATTCCATTTTTTTATTTCCTATGATCAAAGACCATTTAGAAAAGGTCCAGCAGGTAGTTTGTTGAAATTGTTGAGTGACTTTCATCAAATAGTTATTTCATACGACTATAAGGTCCTATTTTGTTTGGTCTTTCATGCTCAAAGTCCTCACTTAAAGAATGTTTCTTAAACATTGAGTTCCAAAATAGTGTTCTGTTTTCGTGTACTGGTTTTAGAATTTGAATATCTGCAATGTGTTCTGGTTCACAATACAATGATGAAAGGGACATCTGGTAGTCATTTTGGACCTAGCCACATGAACATGAAAGACCTCATGCAAGTCACAGCAAGCTTCGTGCTTGGCAATTTTACTTCTTTCCTTTCCTTTGAATTTAGTTGTCATTTCGATTCTCTGTTTACGTTCAATCAAATTAGAACGTGATAACTTCACCCAAGATAACAAATTAGAACACCTAATCTCCTCTTTCACCATATGTTAATATTTTAGCAATTTCATAATTACAATTAGATCCTTGTATTGCACCATTCCTTATGTGAGAGAGAGAGAGAGAGAGAGAGAGAGAGAGAGAGTTAAAACCAATATGATTTCATCGCTATTTTTCTTAGTGATTTGATTAAAATGTCATGATTATCAATAATTATGTTATACATCAGATATATGTATCTTCTTTTTCATAGTATATAAGTCACCATAACTATGTGAAATGCACATATTATGAGAGAGAAAACATATATCTAATGCATGAGATCAATTCTCTTACAAATCATTTTTTAAAAAAATCCTCTTTTTTAAGGGAGACCTATGATTGTTATTATTATTATTATTATTATTATTATTTTTGAAAACAATTGAAAAATGAGTTGCAGGCTTGATTTGGGCAAACTATTTTTAAAAGAATATATCTTCTACGTAATTGATTGGGTTTTGTTATTTTATAGCATTCGTGGATATAAGTGAAATGATAAAAGATTGGAGGGTTGGAAGTAAAGCCAAAATTTGAAAAATTAAAAAGGTAATTTTCACTTTCCTCTTTCTAAGTATAGGGAGAGCAGGAGAGCAATTGCAATATCCCCTTTATTTTAAAACATAACGATGCTACCCCTATCTTTTCGTAACAAGCACTTTATCCTTCACACGCTAATGATATTCATACTTTCTAATAACAAACACATCACATGCATAATGATCATCTTTCAGATAGTTCATGTATTGTGTCAATGTATGTTATTTGTTTGATATGGTAGAGTATTAAGATTATTAAAATGTGAGTTTAGACACATTCCTTTCTAAAAAATTTAATTAAAAATATTTTGAGGCACTAATTGAGCAACAAAATTATTGGTTAATAAAATGCTTATAACAAAGGATAAAAGATAAAGCAAAGTTATTAGGTTTTAAATATAGGGAAGTTGCATCTAAAATTTTTCCTTTAAAAAGTAATCTTAGTATCACATAAATAATCACAACTTTTGTTACAATAATTCTACATTGCATGTTGTGATTGGCTGCTTGTTAATTTCATATAGACCACTATTTTTTCTCCATCACTCACAACTTGCACTTGAACAATTGTAGCAAAAATTGGTACTCTTTTGAAAAAATAAAAATAAAGGGAAATTTGCCACTGCTCATAATTTTTAATTTTATGGGCAAGTTTATCCTTTTTAATTTTAATTTTTCAAACTTTACGTTACTCTATATATATGGGAGACTATTTTCATCTCTTTCGATGGTCGCTCTTCCCCAAAAGTGCCAAAAACGGTAAAGTATTTTTTTCTCTCAAAAAACAAAAACAAAAACGGTAATAGTGTTACTAATACTACCACCTGAAACTCAACCTTTGATCATAAACTAAAGCCCATGATCTTTCTAGGTTAGTGTCTCTCTCAGCTTAAGAAAAACTTCACATTGCACTGTGCCAAAAAGTGCATGTGATATGTTTGACAAAAGTCCTAGCTGGGCACAAGATTAGATAGGTGAAAAATCATAGCTACTTTTAGGCATAAGATGAGAACCCACATTGTCAAATTCATAATCAAACACCCCCACCAGCCTTTTATGGCTATTCGGTTGAAAACAACATCTTCCCAGTATGTTGCAGCTAGAGCTAGAGACCCTGTGTTTGAGAAACTTATGGACAAGTACAAGCACCTTGTCAAAGTCATTGCTATTCAAGACCTCATCCTTGCAAACCCAAAGAACCCATATGTATCCCTTGAATTCCTCTCTAGGCTCTCTCAAAAGCTGCACCTCAACCGCGGCGCCACTTCCTTTCTACTCAAGTATCCTCACATTTTCCACATTTACTACGACCCCAACAAGTCTCAGCCCTTCTGCAGATTAACTGACGCTGCTATTGAGATTTCTTGCCAAGAAGCAGAGGCTATCAATGCTTCATTGCCACTTGTTGTTGACCGTTTGGTACGGCTTCTGTCATTGTCCTCATCCAAAATGCTGCCCCTTCGTGGCATTTTCAAAGTTTGGAGGGAACTCGGGCTCCCTGATGATTTTGAGGAATCAGTAATTGCTCGAAACTCTGATCTTTTTCAACTTTGTGATGCTCATGAACCCAATACTCATTTTTTGAAACTGGTTGATGGGAGTTGTATCAATCATTTTACGGCAGCAGTGGAGAATTGGAGGCTTTTGGAGTGTTGTAAGCAGGATTGTAGTGTTGATAGGATGGAAATGAGATATAGTTTTAAACATGGGTATCCTCCATGCATGAAACTTAGTAAGAGTTTTAGGGCCAAGGTTAAGGAATGGCAAAGTTTGCCATATGTGGGACCATACGAGGAGATTAGAGAGAAGAAGAAGAGGTCCAAGTTTGGAATGATGGCAATGGAGAAACGGGCTGTTGCAATCATTCATGAATTCTTGAGCTTGACAGTGGAGAAGATGGTGGAAGTAGAGAAGATCAGCCATTTTAGGAAATGGTTTGGGATTGACCTAAATATAAGGGATTTGTTCTTGGATCACCCAGGAATATTTTATTTGTCCACCAAGGGGAAGAGGCATACCATCTTTTTGAGAGAAGCATATGAGAGGGGATGTTTGATAGAGCCAAATCCAGTTTATGATGCTAGAAGAAAGCTTCTTGATCTTGTTGTCTTGGGACGTCATGGTTTGTTTAATGATGAAAATAAGCCAAGGGACCTTTTTAGTTGCAAGGAGGCTGAGTTGCAAGAAGAGGACTCTGACGAAGATGACAACTTTTCAGCACCCTGACTAGAACATTTCAACTTCCAGTATCAGGTGCATCATCAGTTTGCCCTTCCAGGTTTATAGCTCCATTATTTGAAGATATGATCCATTTGAAGTGGCTCACTTGATTGCCTCGTTTTTTTTTATGGTAAATTAAAGGGTGAGAATAAGTTCAAGATGATCTTATTGAAAAATATTATAGAGGTAAAACAACCCCCCCCCCCCCCCCGACTTTCTCTCTCTCTCTCTCTCTCTCTCTTTGTGTGTGTGTGTGTGTGTGTGTGTGCATGTGCGCGCATGGGTGTGTGTGCTTGTGCATTGTTGAAATTGAACATTTAGCAATATCAATTTAAGTGAGCAAATTTTGTTCACACATTTCAGCTGTAATCCATTTGCAATGTCTACCATGTTGTTGATTTGGTTTGTTCTATGCCTATTCGTTATGCTTTATGTACACTTACCAAAATTTATTTAGCTACATTGGGGTGAAAACATGTTTCACACATGACTTGTAAAGATTGTTGAGTTTTATGTCTAAATTTGACTTCTTTTTAAGAGATTATCCTCAAATAGTTTAAGAATATGGAGTCCATTGATTAGCAAAGGCACCATGTGACTTAATTTGAAGAAAGTTTATGATGGTAACAAACACATGATATAATACTAGCATTGCCAAGTGCCAACTATTACTCAGTTCTCCATTTACTTAATTAGTCATGGGACGATTATGCAGTGAAATTTATCAAGTTGTGGTCATGTTATCTAAAGAAGATATTTCTTTTACTTATCAAAGGAAAAAAAAAAAAAAAAAAAAATCTCTTTACAGTGAACAAACCACTACAATTGTCATAATTGCTGAGAGATTCATGAACAATGGCCTTGCTATTCACAAAATGCTTAATTAACTTCTAAACTTGTGATGGAAATTGATTATTAGATAATTTTTGTTTAGTGTATGGTACACAATTTCACAATTTTGACATGTAGAATTGGTCCAAAAGATGAGAAAGAGTTTGTCTGCTTTAGAAGGCCAAGTTGGCTTTGATTTTAATTGAGGTTGTCAAATGTTTACCAGTTTGCTTGATAATGTTCTACTCTAACCATTTCTCATGATCTCTTTCTTTTTGGGTAGCTGATCTATTTTCCTTGGCCCTTAGATTTTGATTCTGCTGCGAAGCCTGACAAATTTGATGCCATGGTGACTGCTGCACAATTGCACAGGAGGTGGCTGCCAATAATAGGAAACGACATTATTAGACCCATGTGGTGGATGTTCTGTTGTTGTAAAATTTAATCCAATTTTTTCTTTAGGTAGGTGTATATTTTTTGTTTGGCTGAAATACACTTTCATCTCAGAAATTGGACCTAGGTTCAGTTACTGTCCATCAAATTTAAAACTTTCTAATTTCACCCTTGAGAAATTTAAAAGGCAGCAATGTTTCCTTTTGTCATTAGCTGTGAATGCAGCATCAGATTTTAACCATCACATCAGCCTTCCGTTGGCCAAATGTCCAATTCAGTTCACAGTTGATGGATAGAAGGACAATATTGTTATCATTTACATTATTCAGGGACAAAATAAAAAAGTTTTAAATTTGAGGGCCGAAATCAAACCTATGCTTAAGTTTCAAGGATCAGAGGTCTATTTCAGCCAAGTTTTTTTCTTAAGGTGCTGCTAGTACAGAATGGTTAAAAGACAGTGAAAAATAATATTTGAAGTGGCATTAGAGAGAGGTTTTAGTCACTCTTCTTTCACTTATTTTTGGAGCATAAGTCTAGGAATATTGAATCATGCAGCCATAGTTGGAGAATTGTAGAGATCCTCTGTTACGATATTGTTTCTTGTTGAATTTGTACCTTTTTGGTGTTGCTGAACACACACATCAATAGTTGAATGGTGAATTATGAAGAAATTCACTCTTTCTTTTTCTACTAATCTGTCTGATTGATTTGTGGAGCTTATCTCTCTTTTAGATTGGGTTATAAAAGGCAGCTTTACCTACTATGGAAAACATTGATCATTTTTGGTGGCTGTGTTTGAGGATTGTGCTATTTTGCTTAAATTATCATTACTTTGCTTGGTTTGAGTTTCCACAGGGTATCAAGGTTGGAAGGGTTTATGTTTAATTATTTTCTTACTTGTTCAAAAAGTGGAGTGCCAAAAGAGTATTTCCTCAATGTTGTCTACAAAAAGGCAATGAGATCTTTCTAGATGCCAAGATTCATATAAGTTAACATATTATAGTGGAAGTCATCACATATGTACTGTGATTTTTATATTTACCTCCATGACTATTAGTTGCTGGAGAGTATGAAGCTAGCTCCATTTTCTGACCAACTATCAGGCAGTGACTTGCCCTATTGTGATGTAATCGACAAAAGTACCTATTTGGGGTTCTTACATAAACTGTACCTATTTGAGGTTCTCACTTAAACTTCGAAGTCAAATTCATTGAGATTTTAGCATTGACATATCTTGCATGGAGCATTTTACTCATCACTTCGATTTGAAAGGTCTTGGGGAAAATAAAAATAAAGCCCTCAGGTAATGTAGAGTTTTTTTATAAAGACTGAGAGAGCATTTCTTCTTTTTATTTAGCGTTCTATCAAAATTTACTCTTTCGCATGTGGTCAGTGATTCAGTAATAAATCAGGACAATGAGGAAAAAGTCATAAGAATGTTACTTCTTGAAATTCCTTTATGCATTGGGTTCCATCTGTTTGAATATATAAACCCATGGGACAATTTATAGGATTTTTAAGGAATCCAATCATATTAGTCTTATTGATGAGGGAAGAGACAGAGAGATTTATCATTAGCAGAGGGAGCACTGTTAAAGCACCAAGAGTTTAAAGGGAAATGAAATTGGTCATGTTGAGTTACTCCTACAGAGCACCAAGATTTATCATTATCTGGTGAATTAATCTCTCCTTTCACATTTTGTTCCTGCGCAAGCCTAGTTACATTTGAAGAAACCCAAATTGGTCATGTTGAGTTAATCTGTCTTTTCCACTCAATTAAATTCATATGAAAGAAGCTAGCATGTAGGACAAGCTTTTCCTCCCAAGAGTTTTGATATTCTCCTCTTTATCATTACTGCTCAGTACAAACTCAGCACAATGCATGGGGGGAACAAAAATTTTTAAAGGTAGCATCGGTTAACCAACCACCTTGTTTACCCTAAAGGAATCCATGACTTGGCGAAGATCATTTTCCTCTTCCAAGAATACATTTTCAGGCGTTTGCAGTCTCAATTCATACAGCCGGTTGTTTTCAACTCCAAGAACTGAAAGGTAGCGCCGGTCCCATTCCAAACTAACCACACGGTCTTGAGGCATAACAGCCAGCTCATTGTTGCTTGCATATGACTTTATGTTTACCTAATAGCAAGTGCAAGCCAATATACATGATTTAAAATCCAAATATTTGTAATTAAATCAATAGCTGAAAAAAATAAGGGTGGGGGAATGGAATCCTACATTATTATTCTTGTAGAATGAAATGACCCAAAATTCATGTGAAAGACAATTTTTGAGACATAGGCCCCTAGGTACAAATCATTTCACATTATGTATTTGTTCAATAATAAAAGTACATACAAGTGGCACATTCCTCATCTAGTGCCACTCAATACGCACTCTTCTTCTAGTGCATTACTCTATGTAACAAAAGAATTTAACAGCTGCTTGGCTGATTCTGTCAAATATGATGTGCCATGGCTAATCTTGACAAGTGAAAATCAACACAAGCCAATTTAACTGACCTCCTGTGGTGATCAATCTAATATTGACTGGATAACCGTTATCACTACTAAGCTCAATGCAAGCAATTGAGATTTTCAACACTAGAAATATCTTACCTCAACTTGATAGTAAATTCTCCCATCATCAGCAACTCTGGAAGATGTGGATAGAATATTTGATTCACGCTTGACGCCAAGCCTGGTAGACATGAACTCTGTCAAGTACTGCTTAAGTACTTTCTCTCCAGCTTCTTGAGGTGGACCCAAGTCTTCAACACTCTTGTACCTGGAGGATGAGGGAGAGGACAACTCCACAGAAATATTTTCATCAAGAACATAAGGGTCCCTGAAAAATATGTCAGCCCCAGCACCCCGGACTGGAATCCAGTTCTGAGGGTACCTGAATGAATAACCATCAAAAGTATCTATGTATTCTCTAAGTCCAATGGATGGTTGAGCAAATGCAACATCATGCAAACCAACTCCTGAGAAGAAATAACTTGACAAAATCAAGGCCACTGCATTCCTCCTAGGAACTGCAAAAGCTTTAGTCTGATTATATATTAGAAAATGTATAATTAAAAGACATTGTTATGGAACATAAAAACCAAAGCTAGAATACTATTTGATGAAACATACATCATATTGTAAACACAAGTGGTGTTTATTACCAAACAGGATGCTCAATATGAAAAGACCTCATAAGCAGGCATTTCTCAAAACAAATATAGCCTAACCCAATTAGTAGTTCTCAGAAAGTATCAGGGGAACTAACAGTTAGAAACAAATCCTGTCGTTACCAATTCATTTGTTTTTCCAAACTTTCCTACAACCCCTTTTTCTCTTTTAATTTATCAAAAAGAACTAGAAAAAAAATTTAAATTGTTAGATTTTTTCACTTCTTTGGGGAATTGACAATGCCTTACTGACAAATGCTTAACCTTGTCCATTTGATAATGAACACTTTTGTACCTGCCAAATGCAAACAACCTCCTGGCTCCTACTTGACTGCACTGTGATATATTCTAATTCAGCAGTATATATGAGGTCAGGATGAAAGTTTTCTCAGTCCCATCAAACCATTGAACCACAAGTATCCCAGCCAAGTGGTGATTTATAGAATTACAGCAATATGACACATGTTAGGAACTTAGAGGTTCTTAATGGAGATGGATAGGAATTGTAGGGGAATGTATGAGAATTATTGGAAAATGGAGTTAATTCGAGTTAGTCACCTTCCATAGAGAAATATTAAGAGAAAGAGAAGAAATGCACTAAGCAATAAATTGGTTTATTCTTCAATTATATGTAATGTTGAATTACAATTATGTATTTAGAGGAGACTATCTCTAATCTCATTGGCCCACACGGCTCAAGATAATTTGTTAGTTAATTCAACATGTGCTTTATGAATTAAGCCATATATTAAATGAGATGCATGTGCTCAAATCCTAACTAACTAATCCTAATCTCAACTAACTAATTACTTAGCTAATGAGATTACAACAATTATTTCATATTCCTAACAACACATATGCCATGGATTAAATCTTATCATTTGAAGTTAAAAGCACCCCAAAAATTAAATTTAAAAAAAAAAAAAAAATTTCTTTCTTAAATCAAATAGGTTGAAAGAACTCCGGTCTCTCCAATAGACAAAATAGAATTGACTTCCACTCTTCTAGCCTTCTTTTGCAGTCGCTAATCTCAGTATGACTATACAATCATTTAAGCTCAACATTGTTCTAACTATACATATATGTATGCTTTTAACTAACATGCGTTGAATTGCATAGCCCATAACATCTATGTTACAAAGTTAAGTAAAGTTTTCATGTCACAGCAGACAACCTTAAAAACCCATAGGAAAATAAAACATAAAAAAAAAAAAAATCAATCTTGTTGTCTTTTTACTTAGTATAGAAAATTAAGAAGAAGAAAAAGAAAAAAAGAAAAAAAAAGACTATATTTCTTGTGGGGTTGGGGTTGGGGTGTTTTGAAGGTTGGAAGAATTACCGTTTGGACATTGCAAGAAATAGTAGTTGAGTAGCGGAGAGGAAACGAAGTCGTGTGACGAGTTAACCCGGAGGGTGAGTGAGTCTGAGGAGGAGGAGGAGGAGGAAGAAGCGAGTTCAAGATAATGGTGGTGGTCATTTCAGACTCAGAGAGAGAAAAAAAGGAAAGGAGGAATGAAGTGAGGTGGAGAATAGAGACTATGGATGGAGATCACTCTAAAACAGAGGACGTGCTAGAGTTTGGTTGGAATTATAGTTGGGCATGAACATGGGCCTGTGTCCACTGTCCACCCATATTTTGGAGCTAACAGGTTGGGCTGACCCACATGTATATGAAGTGAGCCATGGCATAAACACTAATTTTTCACTTTTTTCCACCATATGATGAGTAGATTTTTGCAATTTTGTCAAGGATTTTGGTTAATGGATCTTGAAGTACATTGTTTGTTACATTGATTGATTATTTTTTTTAGAGAGTCGAGCTACTTTTTGTTATAAGGTTAGTTGTTATAATCTTTAGATTTTGTTAAAGATTCTAATAAGTGGTTTAGACTCTAAACGGTAGACAACATAAATAAAACCTTCATAACATGATAAAGATGTATATTAGTTTTTTTTTTTAAATGTACGTTAGTCCTTCCATTTCTTATTATAATTCACTTTTTTTTTTAAAAAACTAAATTATAATTTACAATTTATCAAAGTTTTAAAAACTAGAAAATTGTTCTGTTCTGCATTTTGTTGATCTCTGTTAATTCCAAATTTGATTATAGAGATTTTTTTTTTAGTATAAGTTATAAATTTTGGATTCAGATCTTCTAGATTTTGGATTCAAATTCTCTAGATTTTCTAGAGTATTCTATTAATAGATTTCTTTAAATTCTAACTACGTTTTAATGATTTAATGGTCTAGATTATGCCATGTGATTAGATGAATGGTGATGGGTTTGTGTTAAGGAAAAGGGCTTAGGTGAGGTCAACTGCAACTTGTTTTTACTTGCTCCAGGGCTCGACTTGCAATGTTTACTACTTTACTTTGAACTTCAAGCGACCTCTTAAAATAATTGTTTTGTCCTTGAGATTTGTGATGAGTGATGCAATCTACCATATATTTAAATTGTGTAAATTTTATTAATTATTTACTAGAATTATGAGTTTAAATAATCTTAATTCAATTGGAGAATTTAAGGTATTATATTTAAGGAGCAGGATTTAAGTATAGTAATTAGGTGTTGTTTCTTAAGTTACCTTCTTAAAATTTTACTATGTGAATTATTTCTCATGGAATGGAAATATATGTTTTAGTTAAGTAGCTATATGGTTGAATTTTAAAAGAGAAACCTAAAGAATAACACTTAAAATACTGTATCTAAGTTTTGTCCTATATTTAAGAAATATATATAAATTTATCTTCTTATATTTAGGCCTAACAAAATGATATTGATTTAATTATATGATGAGACGATTTTGCAATTTTGTCAAGGGTTTTGGTTAATGGGTCTTCAAGTACATTGTTTGTTACATTGATTGAATTTTTTTTTAGGGAGTCGAGCTACTTTTTGTTATAAGGTTAGTTGTTTAATATTAACTTTTGTTACTTTTCAATGTAGTGAGATCTGTTAGATTCCCCCTTAATGAGTGCACTTTGACACTTGTTAAGAAGAGTCTATTAATAATTACACTTCGTCTAAAGAACCTCTAGATTACTGCATGTAATTACATGTCAATATTTTCATGCAAATACTTGCTAATAAGTGAAGTGAAATTATGAAAATTCTTACTACAGCTTTTGCTCTCATTTCTCTATTAAAAAAAATGATAAAAAGACTTTTCTAATATTGGTGGTTGAATTATTGGTAAAATTCAATTTAATCACTCATCAAGTAAAGTATTAAGCATCATCCTTACCAAAAATAAGAAAAGAAAAGTTAATAATATCCTTTGCCTGGTAATTTTAATCTCTCTTACACCACAAATAGAACCAACAATTTTACTAGTATTTTGCATGGTTATAAATTCATTCAAGCTACTACATGCTTAGAGCATTCTCATTAGAAGTTTCAAATGTCTAATTCTAAAAAAGTACACTACATTAAAAAAAATAAATAAATTAAATTTTTTTTAACATTTTTAATTCATCCAGCCCACTATAGCTGGATGTCAAAATTTATAGCTGGATGTCAAAATTTTTTTAATCAAAGAGGTACATGGTAATTAATTGAAAACATAAAGAAAAAATAAAAAAAGAATATCTAAATAAAGTGGTAAAATAATAGAATTTTTGATATTAGGTGTATTTTAAAGTGAGTTGTTAAAATAAATAAAATAACTTTTTAAAATACTAAATGCTATATTTTATAGCATTCTTGATGAGAATGCTCTTACCAATTATATCAGAATCTATTTGATTGCTATTCTTGCTGCCATAATTTCAGATTCAGTGTCAAAAATCCACTTGGCTCATCCCAATCCCAACACTAAAAAGAAAAGAGAGAAACAAAGGGCCAATCATATAACCCACATTGAAATGAACAATTATTCCTCGTCAAACACCATGTCCATTTTTGTTTAAGTGGATGTGATTCAGATATCATTTTCACCATATGACCTGTATTTCTTTTGTGGACAATAAGAACTTTAATATCATTGGTTGTCAATTCTTTGTGCACTTTTCCACATGGCACTTGCACTTCTTTCTTAAATTAAATAGGTTGAAAGAACTCCATAGTCTCTCCAATAGACAAAATAGAATTGACTTCCACTCTTCTAGCCTTTTTTTGCAGTCACTAATCCCAGTATGACTATACAATCATTTAAGCTCAACATTGTTCTAACTATACATATATATGCTTTTAACTAACATGCATTGGATTGCATAGCCCATAGCAACTATGTTACAAAGTAAAATTTTAATGTCACAGCAGACAACCTTAAACACCCATAAGAAAATAAAACATAAAAAATCGATCTTGCTGTCTTTTTACTTTGTATAGAAAATAACGAAGAAGAAAAAAAGGACTATATTTCTTGTGGGGTTGGGGTGTTTTTTGAAGGTTGGAAGAATTACCGTTTGGACATTGCAAGAAATAGTAGTTGAGTAGCGGAGAGGGAACGACGTCGTGTAACGAGTTAACCTGGAGGGTGAGTGAGTCTGAGGAGGAGGAAGAGGAAGGAGCGAGTTCAGGATAATGGTGGTGGTCATTTCAGACCCACAGAGAGAAAAAATGGAAAGGAAGAATGAAGCGAGATGGAGAATAGAGACTATGGATGGAGATCACTCTAAAACAGAGGATGTGCTAGACTTTGGTTGGAATTATAGCTGGGCATGAACATGGGCCTGTGTCCACTGTCCACCCACATTTTGGAGATAGCAGGTTGGGCTGACCCACATGTATATATTAAGAGAGCCATGGCATAGACACTCAATTTTCACTTTGTTTACCCTATATGATGAGTAGATTTTGCAATTTTGTCAAGGGTTTGGTTAATGGGGGTTGAAGTACATTGTTTGTTACATTGATTGATTATTTTTTTTAAGGAGTCGAGCTACTTTTTGTTATAAGGATAGTTGTTTAGTATTAACTTTTATTACTTTCCAATGTAGTAAGACCTATTAAATTCCTCCTTAACGGATGCACTTTAACACTTGTTAATAAGAGTTTATTAGTAATCATGCTTCGTCTAAAGAACCTCTAGATTGCTGCACATAATTACATATCAATATTTCATGCAAGTACTTAATAGTGCTTGCTAATAAGTGAAGTGAAATTATGAAAATCCTTGCTATATAGCTTTTGCTCTCATTTCTCTATTTTTTTTTTTAATGATAAAAAGACTTTTCTATTATTGGTGGTTAAATTATTGGTAAAATTCAATTTAATCACTCATCAAGTAAAGTATTAAGCATCATCCTTACCAAAGATAAGAAAAGAAAAGTTAATATTATCCTTTACCTGGTAATTTTAATCTCTCTTACACCACAAATAGAACCAACAATTATACTAGTATTTTGCATGGTTATAAATTCACTCAAGCTACCACATGCTTAACAAATTATATCAGAATCTATTTGATTGCTATTCTTACTGCCATAATTTTAGATTCAGTATCAAAGATCCACTTGGCTCATCCCAATCCCAACACTAAAAAGAAAAGAGAGAAACAAAGGACCAATCATGTAACCCACATTGAAATGAACAACTATTCCTTGTCAAACACCATGTCCATTTTCGTTTAAGTGGATGTGATTCAGATATCATTTCACTATATGACCTGTATTTCTTTTGTGGATAATAAGAACTTTAATATCATTGGCTGTCAATTCTTTGTGCACTTTTCCACATGGCACTTGCACATCTTTGCAGTCTTGCGCACTTTGTCAACAAATAAAATTTTGTTATAAGAGAGAGAGAGAGAGAGAGTATAGACCAAATTGTGAAGAAAAAGACAAGACCCAAATTTTTCGCAAAAGTTTTTTCATGCGGGAAATTTTAACCAATATCTTTAAAATAATTGTTAACAAACCATTTTTAAAAAGTTCTTATGGGAAAAAAATATTAATGTTTTGACGATTTTTTCTATTTCTTAGAGAAATGGTGTCAAAATTTTTTTTAAATAGATTCTTAATCATTGCTCTAAAGGTCCGTTTGAATAGAACTTATTTTGCTGAAACTAAAAACTGAAAACATTGTAGCAAAATAATTTTTGAATGTGTAAATAGTGCTGTGAGAGCTATTTTTAATGAAAAATTTGTTGAAAAGTGAGACTTGTGGGTTCTATGAACAGTACACGGGACCCACTGATGTGATAAAAGAGATGAAAAAGTAAGAAAAATGCAGCTACTATTCATAAACAGTAGCCGCTGTCCCCTGCTGCAACTAACAAAAAATATATATATATATATATATATAGAAAATGCAACGCACAAAATACAACGCATAATTCAGTGCTATTCAAACCTCACCTAAGAACACTTGTTAACATGACCTTTCTTACGTTACCATCACAAGTTATAAATGTAGTGTTGGACAATCTCCTTACACGTCACCACTCACCAACGCTTATCTTTCTCTCTTCTCTCACGTGTCATGCACTTATGCTTGTGATATATATACTATTTCATTTTTCACACGCTATTATCATCCACGAAATAAACAGCAATAACCGAACTTTCCAAATATATCATTGCTCAACAGAAAATTCTTTTTTTATTTTTGCAGATTCAAAATCATAAAATAGATTTATTTAAAGTCTCAAGCCAATAGGCAACCCGTTTAATAAGGGGAAACTCTATTAATATCGTTGGTTTTTGGGTAAGATAAAACAATCTAACTTGCACATCTATAAAATCTATCTCTAGTTTCTTTATAGTAAGTATCTTTATATTTCTCTTGGATAATTCTACCCAAAAAAAAAAAAAAAAAAATCTCTTGGATATAAATAAAGTTCACAGTTGGAGACATTTTGGCACTTATCTGTATTTTTTTGGGGTTAAAATAAAATACACAAATTTCTCATTTTATTGTTATTTATTCTATTTTGAGATGTCTTAAATCATGGTATTTTTGAAAAGTCAATACTCTATAGATATAATGTTAATAGTTTTCTAACTTATTATATAAGAGGAATACTCCATTTTTTAAGTTTAATGGTCTGTTTGGATAGAGGGGGGAAGGAGGGGGAGTGGATAGGAGTATAGTAGAATTGGCTAAAAATAAGCTAATTTTGTGCTAAATTTACTCTACTCTATTCTACTCTTCCTCCCTCTCCCTCAATCCAAACGGACCATAAAGTAAACAAGACATTTATTTTGAGAATGATATTCATCAAAAGAAAATTGAAAAATGGTAGTGTTGAAAATCTATCCCTTGTTATTTGAAATAAAATCGTGACATTCCCTAAAAAACTTGAATCTTTTAAACAAAACAATAATATATGAGATGGAGGGAGTATAAAATATTTGGAATAAGATACAGAATCACTGAGTCAAGTGGGACCTTCTGCAAACAAAACTATACTGCAGGACACAAAACTGAGAAACAACATTTGCCAGTATGGAAATGTACTTTTCTTGTGCTTCTGTGTGTGCTTGTGTGAACACTGTATTCCTGTAAGAATATGGGGGGAGTACGTAGTTTCTTTATTGAGTCCAAGTTCTTTCAATTAATTTTAGAGGAAGGGGGACGTTTTTTCTTGTTACGGATTTATGAGATGGGCAAGTTCTTTATGAGATCAGTTTTCATGGGCAAGTATGCTGTCCACTGGCTGTTAAAGAGTATTGAAGAAATTGTTATAGGGGAGAGCTCCAAACAGTTCTTTCTCTTCAGAGAAGGTGGCACAGCTCTTATTCTCCATAGGAGCTCCAACTCTTCAGGTCAGTTCTTGCTATTGACCGAGCTCAAGGCTGCTGGGTCTAGGAGATCAATCATCATCCCTGAAGGTAAAGAGAAAATAGGCTGGAAGGCTTTTGGTCTTGAACTTAGAAAGCTGTTGAATCCATCACACTATGCAAGGGGTGGAAATGGTCCTCCAAAATTTATTCCTCAGGTGCGGAGGTATAATTTGGAGGCACTAAACTCTAGAACCTTTGCTGAAGTGGTGCAAGGCTCTCATGAAAGATTAGTTGGAAGTAAGCAACTAAAGCAGCTTGGTTTCACAGCCAAGGGGAAGTTGACACAGTTAGAAGAGAAGGATAAGAGATTTAAAGGGGCCAAAGTGGGAGATTTTCCGGTGGGCAAGTCTGATAAGGTGGAGGTGGTGGAAGGGGACAGGAGGGAGCAGAGCATTAATGAGGAGGAAGGGGTAGGTGAGCAATACCTGGCAGACTCTATGATAAGCTGCCCTAACTTCAGTTTGAATTCAAAAGCTGATTTTAAGGGGAAGAAGAGAGCTGTTAGAAGATCTTGCTGGACAGGTAGTGGTCTTATTGTGGAGGTTGACGTGACAGGGAGCAGACGGGTTTTCTGGGATAGAAAGAAAGGGGGTGATACGCTGCTCAGAAGGAAATCACGGGCAGAGGATAGGGTCTGTTATGCTCCAAAGACCCTTCAATGGGTTGCATGTGGGTTTAAAAAGACTGAAAACTTGCATGGTTTGGGCCTGGGCTCAAGCCCATTGCTGACCGAGACTATGAAGGCTGATAATCTCCATGGTTTGGGCCTGGGCTCAAGCCCATTGCTGACCGAGACACATATGGCCCCTTTTAGTTCTTTTTTCACGGGCCCAAGCACCTTTGAAGTGGGGGAGAGCTCTGTTAAGGGTACTGGAGGAGTAACCCAGGCTCTAACTTCAGAGGCGAGACCCATGGTTCCTCCCCAACCCTTCGTCCTTCAGCCTGAGGTGCTGGACTGGAGCGCCGGGCCTCCGACAGTGGCCGATGGCTCTTTCTCCGCCGGTCTAAGCTCCGATGAGCTCACGGTGACACCGGGTAAGTCCGCTTCGGTGTTTTCGCGGCCATTGGTCGAGCTCCTCCTATCTGGTTTTTTCTAAAGCCTTTCGAGGGTTGGGATTGTGGCTTTGGATGTCAATGATGGGGTCAAAGGGGGCTGGGACAGCCGTGACAACCTCAGGCCACCTGATGTCTTGGAGCAGGATTTGCCCAGACTAGAAGAGATACCCACGAAGGCTGTGGTTGTTGTTCCTGGGGAGAGTGCTTTGGTGGTGGGAGATTTGAGTCACTTGGAGATGGGCTTGGGTGGAGAGGATAGTCTTGCAATCCCTTTGATGTCTATTACCCCTTCTGTGTTGCCCGTGTCAGCCGAGATGACTTGTGTTAATGAGGCACTGGAGTATGGTAATACATTGGTTATTTCTAGATGGGTGAAGAATAGACTACCTGGTTTTAGTAAACTGGTAGGGCTGCCTCTAAGTCGACATGAGAAGTTATGTATTGCTTTGCTACAAAAGATCGAGAAAGAGACGGAGGAAGCCAAAGTGCTAAACAGGAAAGTCACAGTTCCTAGAAAAGCTGCTAATAACAAGGAAAAAGGGATGAGAGAGCTGAGGAATTTACATTCTTTGGTTAATTATGATGGAAGGTAGTGTGTCGTCTGCTGATCAAGTTTATCAGTTGGGTTCCTTTGGTCTTTATGAATTTAAAAATTCTCTCTTTGAATGTTAGGGGTCTGAATGACTGTCGGAAACGCTTGATTGTGAAAAATTTATTGCGTGAGTGGAAGTGTGATGTAATTTGTCTTCAAGAGACTAAGCTCACCGGTTTGGACAGACAATTGGTTGGCAGTCTGTGGAGTTGTCCTTATGTGGATTGGGTGGCTTTAGATGCTGTCCATACGGCAGGCGGGGTTTTGATGATGTGGGATAGGAGGGTCTTAGAGAGGCTGGAGTTTCTGGTGGGTTCTTTTTCTGTGTCTGTGCGGTGGAAAGGGGTGGGGGATGGCTTCAGCTGGGCGTGTACTGGGGTTTATGGCCCAACGGATAACAACGCGAGGGGGCTAATGTGGGACGAGTTGGTTGGCATTCAGCAGTATTGGAATGTCCCATGGTGTTGCATCGGGGATTTTAATATTGTTCGCTTTCCGAGTGAACGGTCGGGTAACTCCCGTCTCACTCCAACTATGGAGCTTTTTTCGGAGTTTATTGAGGACCTTAATTTGATTGATTTGCCTCTCGAGGGAGGGAGTTTTACCTGGTCTAGCGGATCAGATCAGCCTTCGATGTCTAGGATTGATAGAGTTTTGGTGTCTCATGATTGGGAGGAGCACTATCCGGACGCGATCCAGCGGATTTTACCTCGCCCAATTTCTGATCATTTCCCAATTCTAATGGAGGTAGGGGGAATGGTGAGGGGGAAAAGTCCGTTTAGGTTTGAGAATATGTGGTTAAAAACGGACGGGTTCCTTGAGAGAGTCCATTCTTGGTGGAATAGACATTCTTTCTCTGGCACTCCTAGTTTTGTCTTTGCCAAAAAATTGAAGGCTTTGAAAGAGGATATCATTCAGTGGAACCGTTCGGAGTTTGGTCATGTCGGACGTAAGAAGTCTCAATTATTGGAGACGTTGAAAAGTCTAGATGCCAAGGAAGGGGAGTTTGGCCTCTTTGATGCAGAGGCTTGTGAGAAAGCTGAGGTGAGATCTGAAGTTGAGAAGCTTCTCTCATTAGAAGAAATCTCTTGGAAACAGAAATCAAGAATGTTATGGATTAAGGAAGGAGACCATAACACCAAATTCTTCCATAGGGTGGCCAATTCCCATAGAAGGTTTAACCATCTGAGCATTTTGGAGGTAGATGGGGTGATATATGAGGAGGAGTCCGAGGTGGTGGCTCAAGTGGTACAATTTTATAAAAATTTGTATCAGGAGTCAGAAGAGTGGAGGCCTTTTGCGGAAGGCTTGGAGTTTGATCAGATAGACGGGTTGGAGAGGGCCTGGATTGAGAGGAGGTTTGAGAAGGAGGAGATTCTTATTGCTGTCAAGGAGTTGGCTGGGGATAAAGCCCCAGGTCCAGACGGTTTCACTCTAGCCTTCTTTCACCATTGTTGGCGAGTGGTGGAAAGAGACATTCTTGCAGTTTTTGAAGAATTCTATCTTCACACTAAGTTTGAGAAGTCTTTAAACGCTACCTTCATAGCCTTAATTCCTAAGAAGAATGATGCTTCCAATATTCGAGATTTCAAGCCTATTAGCTTGGTGGGGAGTTTGTACAAGATTTTGTCTAAGGTTTTGGCGAACCGTTTGAAGCTGGTTCTAGATCAACTAATCTCTGAGACTCAGAATAGTTTTGTGGGAGGTAGACAGATTCTTGACTCTGTCCTCATTGCTAATGAGTGTGTTGATAGTCGAGTGAAGAGTAAGATTCCGGGGGTCATTTGTAAGCTAGACATTGAGAAAGCTTATGATCATGTGAATTGGGAGGCTCTACTAGATCTATTGAAGAGAATGGGCTTTGGGGAGAAGTGGTGTAGATGGATTCGCACTTGCATCTCTACTGTTCAGTTCTCTATTTTGGTTAATGGGGCTCCAACGGATTTTTTTAGGAGCACGAGGGGTCTGAGACAAGGGGATCCTTTATCTCCTATGCTGTTTCTGGTCATTATGGAGGTTTTAAGTAGGATGTTGAAGAAAATTGAAGGCGCCGGCCTGATCAGGAGTTTCAAGGCTAAGGGTAGAAGGGGGGAAGGGGAATGTGTATCGCATCTTTTGTTTGCGGATGATACTATTTTGTTCTGTGATGCGGAAGTGGAGCAGATCCTTCATGTCCGAATGCTTCCCCTCTGTTTTCAGGCAGTGACAAGTTTGAAGGTTAATGTCTCGAAGAGTGAGATGTTTCCAATTGGGGAGGTTTATAATTTGCAAGCATTGGCTGAGATTCTAGGTTGTAGGATTGGGACATTGCCTATGACCTACCTCGGTATGCCGCTGGGGGCTTCTCATAAGTCCCCCTCTATCTGGAACCCTATATTGGAGAAAATTAAGCAGAAGTTGGCTGAGTGGAAGAAGTTGTATCTATCAAAAGGTGGAAGACTGACGTTGCTTAAGAGTACTCTTGCTAGCCTTCCTACCTATTATCTATCTCTCTTTACCATCCCCTCGCATGTGGCTAATAAGATTGAGAAGATGCAAAGGGATTTCTTGTGGGGGAATTCAAAAGCTCATTTGGTGGGGTGGAATAAGGTGTGTGCTTCTAAGGCGAACGGAGGTTTGGGAGTAAGGAAGATTACTACTTTTAACCAGGCTCTCCTAGGAAAATGGTTGTGGCGGTTTGGGGTTGAAAAGAATCGTCTTTGGAGGAGGGTTGTAGCTCTGAAGTTTGGGGAAGAGTGGGGGGGTTGGTCTTCCAAGTTGGGTAGGGGTGTCCACGGGTGTGGCTTATGGAGAAGCATCCGGAAAGGTTAGGAGGTGTTTAGAAAATTCATTCAGTTTGAGGTAGGGGTGGGGGATAGAGTGAAATTTTGGACAGATCAATGGTGTGGGGAATCACCACTCTATATTTCCTTCCCCGCTGTGTATGGGATTGCTTATTATAGAGAGGCATCTGTGGCCTCTTCTCTGGAAAGGTTAGGGTCTGCGGATAGGAGAAGCTGGAATGTTCGATTACTCAGGGACCCAAATGATTGGGAGTCAGGTGAGGTGGAGGCTTTCTTTCGAACCTTGGGCTCTAATTTACCTAAATCAGAGCACGGAGACCGTATGAGGTGGAAGTTGTCGAAGAAGGGGGATTTTAACATCCGCTCTTTCTATGATAAGCTTCGGAGTCCCTCGCCTATTATCTTTCCTTGGAAAGGTATTTGGAAGGTTAAGGCCCCTCCGCGCGTCTCTTTCTTTGTTTGGACTGCAATTTGGGAGAAGATCCGTACAGGGGACAATTTGCGGGGTAGAGGCTTTGATTTTGTTGACTGGTGCATTATGTGTCGATGTAGCGGGGAGACGGTGAATCATTTGCTTCTCCATTTTGTCAAAGCTCATCAACTATGGAGCTTGGTTTTCAGATCTTTTGGGATCTCTTGGGTTATGCCAAGATCAGTTGCAGATACGCTTTTTGGGTGGTGGAATTGGTTGGGAAAGCACTCCTCTAGCATTTGGAATTTAGTTCCTCTTTGTCTAATGTGGTGTATCTAGAGGGAGCGAAACTGGCGAACTTTTGAAGACAAGGATAAAACCGATGACCAGTTGCTAGCTTTCTTTAGTGGCTCTCTATTTGATTGGTCTAGGGCTTGGAGACTCACCTCTAGTGACTCTCTCCCTTTGTTCCTCAGTTCTCTTCTTTGTTCTTAGTTTTTGTTGGTTGTTGTTTGTTTTGTTGTTTCTCTGTTTGTTTCCTCCCCTGTATCCTATGCCTGCCTTATGTTGTTTTCATGAGGTAGTTTCTTGATTATACTTCTTTCTTACTTATCAAAAAAAAAAATATATATATATTTGGATGCTAAAGGATGTTTTGTTTCATAACTCCAAAACTTAATTAAAGATGTAGCAACTATTTGAAGATAGCTTTGAGCAGTTATTTCTTCCCAAAAAAAAAACTTTGAGCACTTTAACTGAATATTTAGTTTAATAATTGTTTCATTAAATTTCCAAGTAATAAAGAATGCAGATCATGCATATAAACTTTCACTAGTTAAGGAGTACCACCCCCATAACTTTCTCCATGAGTACCATTCAACATCAATATATAACACAATCAGATTCTACCATACAATCTTCTCAAAAAAAAAAAAAAAAAAAAGAGATTCTACCATACAAATTTATTCTACTAATTTTTGTTAAATTCAACTTTTTTTATTATTAGAAAAATGTCATTTCTACATTATTTTCGCAATAAATTTTAAGTGGCAAGTTGTTATTAATTGACAAAATTGTAATTTCAATAATAAATTTAAATTAGAACTACTAACAACTTACTACCTAGGATTTGTTATAAAAGTGTGTAGAAATTTTCTTTTTATTATGGAAGATGCCACAAAAAATTGAATGAACTATACCTCAAACATCTATTTTTCTTCTCCTTAAATTCAACTAATTAATGGTGACGATGAAGCCACTTTATACCATTTTTTCCTCTCCTTAAATTCAACTAATTAATGGTGACAATGAAGCCACTTTCTATCATTTTATAAGTATGGTAATTTATTCAACAAACATATAACTCCATGTCTCACATAAAAATAAAATAAAATGTTATATTGGAGTTCACTCATGTTTGTTTTTGGGTCATTGATGTCAAATACGTCAAATAGTAGTTGACTTCTAATTTTTCTCTCCTAAATTATCGGTGTACATTTGGTAACTTAGCATTTTGCTTTGACTACAACCTTGAAATAAGCTATTTTTTAATTTTTTGTTTCACATTATGCAAATAAACTTTTGAAAATAAACTATACTCAAATAGATATCTATCATTTTTTATTTTGATGGTCATAATTTAAACCATTTTATGAAAAAAATTAAGTACATTTTTTTAAAAATTTTTTATAATCACTTAAAAAATCCCAAAAAAATGAAACCAGATATTAATTAATAAAATCTTCTTAAATCTGAGAAAAGTAAAAAAATAAAAAATAAAAAGCAATAAAATAAAGATCTTCTTATCCAAGGCAAGACTTTCCTCTTCGCCGCCTAACATAAAAACGATCGCCTCCCACTTTTTTTTACTGTCATTCCCATAGTTTTCTTCCATTTCCAACTCTCTCAATTCTCAAAGCCACCATTTTTTTTTTCTATTTGACACCAAAATCTCATAGAAAAAAAAAAAAAAAAAAATCCCAAATTCTCTGTATGCATAACCTTTGTTTCCACCACATAGATTTTCTCAAATTGTTCAATCCCAGAACTTCTTCCACATGAACACAATCAGATTCCTCATCAAACCAACCATGAAACCCACTTCCAAAATCCTCTCCTCATGTCGAAACTCACAGTTTTTCAATCCAAACTCGCAGACCCAAGCACACCCTTTTCGTGTTTTGGCCTCTCCTCGCTTTATTCCCAATACCCACATGGCTTTTCGATTCCCAAGCTCAGGTTTTTACCAATCTAAGCCTAAACGTATTGGTGGGTTTTCCAATGGTAGGGGTAGCTATATTGTTTCTAGGGTGCTTTCCACTTCTGTGGAGACACGTGTGAAAGAGAACAGCTTTGAGAGAATCTATGTGCAAGGTAACAATGGTGGCATGAATGTGAAGCCATTGGTGGTGGAGAGAATTGACAAAGATGAGAATATGGTTGGGGAAGAAGGCTCTAGGATAGGGGTTGATGGCGGTGGTGATGTGAATTTAAGGAATTTGGAGGGTTTGATTGAACCCAAGGTGGTGGAGGAGAGTGAGGTGGAGAAAGAAGCATGGAGGTTGTTGAGAGAGGCTGTTGTGTATTATTGTGGGAGTCCTGTGGGGACCGTGGCGGCGAATGACCCCGGGGATAAGCAACCATTGAATTATGATCAGGTGTTTATCCGGGATTTCGTCCCCTCAGCACTTGCATTCTTGCTTAAAGGAGAAGGGGAGATTGTTAGGAACTTTCTCCTTCATACCTTGCAATTGCAGGTAAATAATAGCAACAACAAACTATTCGAATTCTTGTTCCTTAATAGGTTTATTGATTGGTGTTGTTTTTTTGTATATAGTAAGTACTGTTTTATTGTTAAATGTATGTCTTTGTTTTGGTACATGAATAATAAATGGTGGAAACCTCATTTCATTTATGAGTCTTAACATCTAAATGTCTTAAACGTACTTTTGGTGTAACCAATAACTAATTTAGGTGATTTTGGTTTATTTTGTTGTGAGGGAAACCTTTTAGGTGATTTTGTTGGTGGCTAATATAAATGTGCAAATTTGTGGTTTCAAGTGCTAAAGATGTCATATTCTAGTGTTTTCAATGCTGCCCTGATAGAGGTGTGGCCTTTCATTAGTTTGTCATGTTTTCAGGGGGGAATATGTTGCTCTTCCCTTGTGTAGCGTATGATGTTACTGCTTTTACAAATGCGTAGGTGACTGGGTCTTTGGATAACTTTAATCTAAAAACAGTGCCTGCAAATTTTAGATACATTAATGATTTAATGTTTGAGATTACTAGAATCCATGATTGTTTTCTTGTTTATCATGTAGAGTTGGGAGAAAACAGTGGACTGCTACAGCCCAGGGCAGGGCTTGATGCCTGCAAGCTTTAAAGTTAGAACTGTGCCTCTCGATGAAAATAAGTATGAAGAAGTTCTAGATCCAGATTTTGGTGAATCAGCTATTGGTCGTGTTGCACCTGTGGATTCTGGTCAGTGTAATACTATAGTGGAATCTTGTAGATAATGCATGCTAGAATTTGCAATTATTTTGAATTAAGAATGTTGTAGAATCCACCATTATTGGCCTCTACATTTTTCACAGTAGGATTTTATTGTCCAACTTATGTACTCAATAATTGATTCTGAAAGAATGCTTTTCTTATAGCATAAAATGACTTGGTGTTTGTTGTTGTATTTTGCTTATTTTGGTAGGGTTGTGGTGGATTATCCTATTGAGGGCTTATGGAAAACTCACTGGTGACTATGCATTACAAGAAAGGGTGGATGTTCAGACTGGCTTAAAAATGATACTGAACTTGTGTTTAACCGATGGGTTTGATATGTTTCCTTCTCTGTTGGTCACTGATGGCTCCTGCATGATAGACCGGCGGATGGGTATTCATGGTCACCCCCTCGAGATCCAAGTGAGTTCAATTTATTTGATAATTTCTTAATTGCTTCATAGTGTTGTTGTGTGTGTTTTGATTAATTGGCTTAGGCACTAGGATTCATTTGGGAACAACTTATTTAGCTGAAACTGAAAACTTTTTATTGAAAGTATTGTAGAAAAAAGCTAAAAGCTAGCTAAATAGTATAGTGGGACTCGTGAATGGTACCAAAAAGTGCAATGGGCCCCATGAATAATAGCAAAAATAAACTCAAAACTCTAATAAGCTTCAACTTTCATCTCTTCCCAAACGCACTCTTATGTTGCCACTATATTTCGGCTAACTTTAGATAATAAATGAAGGGTGGTTTTCTAATTTTATTGCCCTATCACACAAATGCTCATTATTGAGTGTTTTCTAACACTGGCATTGGTAACATGAAAAGTTAAGTCGGCTTGATTTTTTGAAGGTCACCTCTAGGCGTAGCATGTGATAATCTCAACCCTATGACCAAAAGTCTGATGAATTGTGTCCTGGAGATATTAACTAGGGATTTTGAATCTTCTTTAGCATTTTTGAAAACTTGGATTGTTTTAAAACTCTCTAGAATGTGTAGAAAGGCGCATGGTGAAGGATTTAACCCCACATTGCTGTTATTGATGACTTGATGTATAAAAAAATATCCTGAAGATCTTTGAAGCTTAGATTTCTGGAAGTCATTGGTTACTGCTTGACTGCCCATGCCCCCCCTGATCTGATGCATTTGTTTCTAATATATAAAAGTATATATATAACATTTTTCTTATGCCAAGTTGCCAACATTATTTATGTTACCTCATGTTTGGTGTATCTCATTCCTGGGAAATTTGATTTTACAGGCCCTGTTTTACTCAGCTCTTCGCTGCTCCCGTGAAATGCTTGCTGTAAATGATGGATCCAAGAATCTGGTGAGAGCCATCAACAATAGGCTCAGTGCACTGTCTTTCCACATCAGAGAATACTATTGGGTGGACATGAAAAAAATAAATGAGATTTACCGATATAAAACGGAGGAATATTCCATGGATGCCACCAACAAATTCAATATCTATCCTGAACAAATTCCTTCTTGGCTGATAGATTGGATTCCAGAGGAAGGCGGGTATATGATGGGTAATCTACAGCCTGCTCATATGGATTTTAGGTTTTTCACGCTTGGAAATCTTTGGTCTATTGTTTCATCTTTGGGCACTCCCAGACAAAATACAGCTATGTTAAATCTCATTGAAGCCAAATGGGATGATCTTGTGGGCCATATGCCACTTAAGATATGCTACCCTGCCTTTGAGTTTGAGGAATGGCGAATAATCACTGGCAGTGACCCTAAGAATACGTGATTTTTCTTCTTATACTCACTCTCTCTTTTTCTGTGTGTGTGGACTATTGTACATGTGTGCATGTGCGGATTATACCTATGGCTAGTTGTTTAGTGTTCTTTCAAAAATTTCCATCAAGCTGAAATGTTTGTTTTATTCTTGCAGCCCATGGTCATATCATAATGGTGGATCCTGGCCAACACTCCTGTGGCAGGTAAGCCTGGATCTGGTTGCATTATATTATTATTGAGGAATGCTCAACAAATTTTGATTTTTTCTGGAATTGAATGTCACTATGCATGTCCTAATTCACTTATAAAAAAAAAATGCACGTCCTAATTCAGCCTTTGGTTTATATTGGGAGGTCTGCAAGTAATGGGCAGGATCCACTAGGAGCCATTGATAATGTTAGGCAGGCCGGTCAAGGTGGCACTCCTAACCTCTTATGCATGATAAATGTGTAGGTCAAATGGTGTCATGTGCTGCTTCATTTGGTAGCTGCCTAGCTGGCCAATTTATGTACTTGGTTATTGACATAAAAAGTGGATAAATTTGAATAAATTGGTGGCCATAAAAATAAAAAAGAAGAAAGAAGAAAGAAGTTGCTTCATTCTCCGTGTAATGCCAGAATTTGGGGCAAGTTGGGGGAGAAATTTTTAAGATATACAAACTAATTTTGACACAACATGCGTCTTTCTTGTGTATCGGCAAAATTTATCTGTAGTTTCTAAATTATTGTCTTCTACTATTTTCAGTTCACATTGGCATGCATGAAGATGGGCAGATTTGAACTAGCCCAAAAAGCTGTTGATTTGGCTGAGAAGAGGCTTCCAGTTGACCATTGGCCTGAATATTATGATACCCGGACAGGGAGGTTTATTGGAAAGCAAGCCCGACATTTCCAAACGTGGACTGTTGCTGGGTTTCTTGCATCTAAATTGCTCTTGCAGAATCCAGAAATGGCTTCCATGTTATTCTGGGAGGAGGATTATGAGCTTCTTGAGATCTGTGTTTGTGCACTTAGCAAGAGTGGTCGGAAGAAATGCTCTCGCTTTGCTGCAAAGTCTCAGATACTTGTATAATGAGACTTCATTTTCCAGAAGGCAGGGAGACAACACCTTTTTACTGTACAGCCACAAGTATAGGATAGAGTTTAAGATAAAGAAAAAAAATATCAACCTCAAAGTGCAACATAAAGCATTCGTTTTACGAGTTGCTGTACAATAATTATGTCATTTGTCATCCGATTAATTGATATGGTTGATCGGCTTTAGAGGATAAAATGACTATGTTAAGGTGCCTTATTTCATGGCGCCTTGCTTTGGTCATCTATATGTAAATTCTAACAAGTACAACATGTTTACCAATTCATTTACCCAATACAAGGCAGTGGGTGAGATATAAAAAGGGGATTCTTTTATAACCATTTTACATAATTTTTATGTTGTATTTTGGCTGAAAGGATGCATGAATATATTGCTATTTTTTTAAATATATGCAATCATACTGCATCCATTTTCTCTGACAAGTGTTTTTTTTTTTGGCTTTTGCTTCTTGTAATGCTGTTTGTATGGCATTGTTTATCATTCATCAATGGCAAAATCTGTAACGTGTACACACTGTATCTTATCCGTCTTTCAACCATAGAGCCTCAAATGAGCAAAGCATGTCCATTTCATCGGCACTTTCTTGTACATTAACTGTTGTCAATGTCATATACAACAACTACTAGGCCTTGATTTCAAAATTTTTGGGATCGAATTGGATCTACATCGGATTAGTAGGGTCAGTCATATTGACTGTTGTGATATCTTGATCTTTTGCTTTTGTCATTCCTGCCTTAATGGGCATGGTAGTTGGCGCATTGCACTCGTTGGTTTCATTTGGAACTTGTATCTCTTAGCCCCTTAGACTAACTCTAAAAACGTTGACAAAAACTGATTTAGAAACGTTGAAGAAATTTGATTCAAGTCTTTCAATTCTTTATCATAGCTATAGGCTGTGGGAACAAGAAGCTGTTTTCTCAATAAAGCGTATTGCCATGGCGAATTTAAAGAAAATGTTGAGGCGAAGGAAATACCAAAGAACCTTCCTGTATCTAATTTGGTGACTGAGTCCCTCTAGCCTGCCAATATTGATGAAACAAATGAAGCAGAGACCTTTTTCAGAAAACCAATTACTGATAACCGGCTTATATGCTATTTCAGATTCTTCTAGTGGACCTTTCTAGGGAAATCAGTAGAAGTGAGATCTTTTCCAACATATTCATTATTCAACCTAAACAGCTGCATTTGCCCTGCTCTTCCATTCCACCAAAACAAGAACAAAATCTTTCATTGATGCCAATCAAGACTAGATAATAAGATTTTGTACACCATGTGGAGCAAAATTACACATAACAAAACCATAGACAGTATACATAGTATGTCTAAAAACATAAAAGTGGTCTAACTTTTGTTCTAGGACATCAAAAAGTTAATAGATTGAAACCCCTACATTAAGCTTTCCCTAAAAGAAAAGCACAGCCTATCAAACCAAAATTATCATAACTGGGTAAAAACTCATCTTTGATCATCACATTCAAGCAGCCCTCTCCTTCTCTTGTAGTCACTAATAGTTAATGTCAGAGCATGTCTCTTTCCATCATTCTCAGGGACTCGGTATCCAACAGTAGCCTCTATTTTTTGTTTCCTAGCCAAGAATCCAAGTTGAGCACCCTGGGGTCCACCAAAACTCTGAAGAGCAGCCAATGAGATAGGCAGCTCAAAATTGTGCATTATATTTGACACTGTTCCATGATCCACAGGAGCACTAGTGTCAACCAATTTCCCTGCACCAGCTGCAGCTTCTAAGGCTGCTTCTGTAGCTTCCATGCCAGCCTCTGTCGTTACCTTTGATCCTGTCCCATTTTTGTCAGCACTAGTAGCACCATTGTTTGCTGCTTTATCCTCATTGTCTTCACCAGGCTTTGGATCGTAGTAATTCCTCGACCTTGTCCATCTCCTTGAAAAGGGATCATACCCGTCCTCCCCAGCTTTTAAACTTGTATACACCGATTTCATTGTTGATGCATTTTTGAAATTCTCAAACCTGTTCTTTCTGTTCATTTCAGATAGCCTAATAGCCTTAGCATCTTTCTCCAGGGGTAGCCGGGTTGCTTCCAATTCCTGCAGCTTAGTCTTGATCCTCTCCACCTCCACCTCATCATGCTTACTTACTGCTACTTCCAACTGCCTCCTCAAGCGGTCCTTCTCAACTGCAACGTTTAGTGGCCGTGATGCGGTGCTTTTCTTCTCCTGCAACATTTGCTTCACTGTGGCAGCTGAGTAAACATATGTGTAGGGTTTTAGAATGCTCTCCCTCTTTTCCAACACAGCCTGTTTTCTTGGCATCCTACAACCACTTCGCTCCATCTCCCTAACCCATTGTTTAAACTCCTCCTCACGTGGTGCTGAATCCGAAACCATAGCCATCTGCCACCTAGCAGCAGAGCTATCACTGCCCCAAACACAATTCAGATACTTATGAGTGATTTTGCCCTCTAGTTTGTATTGTTGGTCAGGGCATGTGGCATCAACACCCTGGACCAAGCAGAGCCTGTAAATAGACTCAACATTCGACCTTCCAATTCCAATCCTCACAAAACAACCTACGATTAACTCCTCAAAGAATGGTTCCACAAACCATTTTGCAAGATTTGACCTCCGAATGGTAATTTCCTTTATATCCTCAAATGTTGGAACCTCAGAACCAGGCATGTTCCCATCCTCATCACTGTCAACAAAGCCTTCCCCAGTAGATTCTTCATCTTCACTGTCAGATCTACTAACACTCTCACTCTGGCTGGAACTGCTGGAATTTGCTGCAATCAAGGCTTTCTGTTTGATAGGTGAAATACCCTGGCTACCTGAACTTCCTCTTGATGCATCCTTTGACTTATGATGAGCCTCTGAGTCCTGTTGTTTTAACCGTTTTGCTCGCAACTCACTCAGTGCATCATGTTTGGCAGCTGTCCTCTCAGCAGACCTAGCAGATGCACGGACTCTGCCAGCTGAAGGAAGAGGTGGAGTCCCTTTTCCAGATAGGGCTGAAGTCGCACTGTTTCCCTTTGATCTCAACTTCTCCTTCAAGACCTTATCATTTTTTTTAGATGCTCGTTCTGACAAGATCATTTCTCTTTCAAGTTCAGTCATCTCTGCAAGCCTTTGCCGGTCATCGTCATCCTTGTAAAGATCACTGCCTACATCAGATTCATCACTGATGTTGCCCTCATGGTCAAAACCACTATCATGATTCCTTTCTTCATGGCTTTCATGTTCATTGTCTCTTTCAGAAAGGTCAAACCTCTTCTTCAATGGAACTTGAGACCTAGAGGGCTTCTGGCGTGCATAATTATGTTCATCATCTGAGTCTTCATCCCTAGAGTCACTTCCACCATCAGAATATGAACCCTCATGACGCTTTCTAGATGGTGGAAGTTGTTTCCGGTTTCTTCCGGCTGCACTGGTTCTTCCTGCTGCCTCCAGTAGCAAATTTTCCAAGTCTGCCATGATCTGCTACGTCTTCCTATATGCTGCAATAATTTGTACTTTCCATGAGTAAGTTGCAATGAATTGATCAACCAGTTCAACTGTCAATAATTAAAGAAAGATGAACATATACACAAGCAAGGCATATCACACTGTATTTATATTTTGTATCACATTGTATTTATATTTTGTAAATGGTAAGAATCATTAAAATTGCTTAAAACTGTATTTATGATTTATGAGCAAATGTAGTTTTACCACCTAATGGTAGGGACTTGCTTAACTTTATGAAAATCATGAACTAGGTATGCATCTGTTTTCCTACCACTTATCATGATGGGAAAATTGGAGTGGTACATTCAGAAGCATTTTAGCTCAAATTTCCACTTCACATTTGTGGATACATGCTGGGCATGTTTGCTAGCAGTTGGAAAAGCAGATGCAGGTTATGTTAACACCAGAATGAATACATAAATACTAGAATGCATAGCATATCACTATTACTCCATAAATCCTCAATTAGACAAAAAATCTATGTGCATAAGCTGATTAGAAGGAACCAAGATATACAGATGATATTAAGAGATCAAATTGTAGACATTCTCCATGATCCTTTTGCTCTTAATCATCTAGGCATACAAAGACATTACTAGGGGAAAATAAAAATAATAGAATGCAACTTCCTTTAACCAACAGAATGAAATAAAGAAGACAAAAAAATGTTTAGATACATCCCAAAACACGGCACCCGAAATAAACCAATGCAAGTTCTCAAAAGCCATGTACAAGCCCTGAAAACCAATTCAATTAAACCACAACTGATCTTTATCTCTTAAAACATCTGTTGGTCACCAAACAAATAGACTTAAGAACCAGATATCAGACAATGTTTGATATGCCACATGTATTCTTCTCCAAAATCACATTCTCCATTGCTTTCTTCACTAGCATGTCCTCTGTTAATACTACTTTAGAAAGTATTATTTTAGGTATTTCTCTAATTCTTTTCGTTCAAGCAACAAATTTGTTGAGAAAAGGCAAAACAAGTATACAATTCAATTAGAAGCACTAATATTGCCCATTAATATTTATAAAAAAAAAAAAGAACGCAAGAGCAGATATCAAATGACAATTGAAAAAAAAAAATCAATGGTGATCAAATGAACGTAACAATCAAATGTAAAATACATGCAATCAGTGAAAAGTGAGAAAGGAAAAAAGTAAACCAAAGCCATCAGTAAAACCAAAAAGCAGAACAGAAACACAACCAAAAAGGTCCAAGCTTTTTTATTTTTTACTTCCCAATAAGCCCAAAAAGGCTCAAGATAACCCATTTATGAATCAAAACCTAATAAAACAGAGAAAATAACATATGGGTATCAAAGTATCTGTGCTAGCTCAATAGTCCATGCAAACAGTGCCATGTAACAATCAAATGCACCAAAATACAATCAGATAAAGCCATAAAAAGCCAGAAATTAACCAACTTTACTAGTGAAACACATAAGTATTCCAAAATCTAGAACCAGAGAGGCCCTAAACCATCAATTCGTGCATCAAAACATTAAACACAGACAAAAATATAGAAAAACAGCATCTGGGTATCAAAGTAATGTACCTTATGGCTCAATATATCAAGAAAACAGTGTCAAAGATGGCTCAAAAGAATTCTGGATAAAGAACAATCATATCATTAGAAAGGTTAAAAAGGTGCACAAAATTGCATGCACATAGGATAGGACACTGTTTGGTTGTTGAGAAAAATGAGAGAAAGTTCCTATTTTTGATGGTCACTAACAGAAATGAGAAAATTTTGGCACAAAATCAGCAATGCAGTTTGAATGTTTGATTTTAGGAACAAGTGAAATTAGAGAGTACCAGACAGACATGCCACCACATGGTCAGTCCATTCCCTTGGGAGGACAATGAGGGGAAAACGAGAAAGTGGCGAGAAAATCATGGAAGTTGGTCATTATGGGGTTTTCGGGAACATGATCATTTTTTGTTTTGGGAATCAGGAACATGATCTATTTTGTTGTTCTTAGCTTTGACCGTGAAAATTGTTGTGCAACGAATAACAATGTATGTAGCTTGATTAAAAAAAAAAAAAAAAAAACCAACATTTGTACTATGTAGCGTGTGAGAGAGTTATATATAATATATATCCATATCAATAATGTTGGTGAACACAAATATCTTACGACTTTTTTCATGATTATTGAGAGATTACAGTTTTTATCATATATGATATTAAAAAAAAAAATAGTTTGCCTTACTTTCAGTTTTTTTTTTCTTAATTAGACATTTCCTTTTGTTTTAAATAACAATGGCAAATGTGAGTTCTAATTAGTTTAACTGATAAAGTCTTTAATGGTTGTATAAGAGATCCGGGATTCAATCTCCGCCTACATCAAAAGCTGATTGGTGTCTTGGTCTGATGATAAAGAACTATTATCAAGAACGGGCACCATAAGTTGAAACTCTCTCTCTCTCTCTCTCAAAAAAAAAAAAAAAAAAAACAATGGCAAATAGTAATGAGTTTTAATTTCTACTTTTTTATTTAGTTAGTGGGTGATATAGTAGTATCTCATTAAAACAAAATGAGATTCTAATTAAAAAAGTATTGGAAGTAAGTCAAATTATAAAAAATAAAAAAAATACTAATCAACTATGCCGGTTCCAAATAGGTTAACTAATAAAATCTATTATTCGTATAAGAGATTTGAGGTTCAAACCTTGCTTAAGACAAAAATTGAATGGAGTCTTGATTTAATGATAAAAAACAATCGTCAAAGAGTGAAACACAAAATGAAAAAAAAACTTAAGCACAATATTTTAGGTTCTAAGTTTAGGCTTAGCCATGTAATTGTATTCATCAGCATAGTCGCAAGATTAAATTAATTGTGATTAAAGAAAGATAAAGTTACTTGAGTTGCATTAACTAATATAGTCACACAGTTGAATTTAATTGTGGATCTTATATATAATATGTAAAGCACTGTATGTAAAATTTACCTTAATAATTGTGATTGAAGAAAGGTAAAGTTGCTTGAGTTGCATTAATTAATATGGATCATAGTTGAATTTAATTGGGAATCTAGAGTATAATATTTAAAGAACTCTATGTAAAATTTACCTTAATAAAATAGTTTCAATAATTGGTTTGTGAGTAGGGACGGAATTGGGAATTTTTATTTGGAGGCTAGACTTATGATATTGTTACAGCATGAAAAGAAATTCAAAACAGACACACATATACATGTGTGTATGAAAAGGACAAAGATTTTAATTTACTAATAATAAAGCAATTACTCTAATAATTGTCTAACATATAAATATTTTTTTTAAGATAATTTATCATCTTTATAAACTTAAATAAGTACACATAAGTTCAAACAACCCACCAGTTGCCATTTCTAATAGAGAAATGATATGTTTACAACATTTTTACAACAAATCCTAAGTGGCAGGTTGTTACTGGTTGTTATTGTTGGGGCAAAAAAGTAATCTTAGTGTTAATTTCAAATTTAAATCAATAACAACTAACCACCTGTGATTTGTTGTAAAAATATTGTAGAAATGTTGTAGACGTATCATCTCTCTTTCTAATATGATCTAGAGGATTTGCCATAAATTGTAGTGTTTCAGACAGGGATGGAGGGACGGACCTACATAAGGGTGGGGCAGGGCCCCCCCCCCCCCCCCCACCAAAAAAAAACTAGTACCCAAAAAAAAAAAAAAAAAAAAAAAAAAAAAAAGCTAGGAATATTAGTCAAAACATGGCTCTCATTTTGTAAGTTTCATTGAATTCAAGGTGAGTTATTCTCTCTTTTGTTGCGAACTTGATATTGTACCAATAATCTACTCGCCGTTTTTTACTCGTAACTTCATCTCTTTCGCATGCCATAGACTATAGAGTTTGTGGGGGTAGTTTTAAGTCTGTATTTCATTTCTTGAATAATGTCCCCAACAGAACTTCTTCTTCTAGGTTTCAGAAAGATTTTAAATTCATCCTTTAAATTTATTTCTTTTCCAACTTTTTTTTGTTCATTACTTTTGTTCATTATTATTATTTTGTTCAATCATAGACGACTTTTGAGACTTAAAAGAGTATCGAGTTCCATTTTGATAAATGTGTTGAAATGTTTAAAAAACACTTATTTTGTATGTTATATACTTTGTCGACATTTTTATAATATCAAATGTTTAAGAAACACTTATTTTATATGTAGTATTTTGTTGAATATGAAATAGGTGTTAGTTTTTATTTTCATTAAAAAAAAAAATTTGTTTTAAGCTTTGGCCACCCCCCCCCCCCCCCCCCTGCGTTTCAGATATGTTAAGCTCTCACATGTAAGAAGGCAAGGGAACAAATTAACACATATTTTGGCTTAGTATGCCAAAGGGATTTTTGGTTTTGTATCATGGTCAGTGGAAATATTTTTCTTCTACTGATTTTGTATCATGGTTAGTGGAAATATGACGCAAGATGTATTGAATTTTTCTTCTATTGATTTTTACAATCTTCCCATTAAAAAAAAAAATTATATAAACAAGTTGCTTAGTTTGTTACAGATATGTAACAATAAAAAATTATTTTATTGTAATTTTAAAAAAAAAACTTTTTTTTTTTCAAGTATCATTTGTAACATTAAGGTTGTGTTTGAATACCGCTTATTGCTAAAAACTGAAAACACTGTAGCAAAATAATTTTTAAATGTGTAAATAGTGCCATGGGACCCAGTTTTGAAATTGTTTTTGCTGAAAAAAGTACTTACGAGTCCCGTGAAAAATGCACGGGACCCACTGAAAAACGCGGGACGCAACTGAAAAGTGCTTTTCAGCACTATCCAAACATACACCAAATATCTCATGTTTAATTATTTCTTTAAGCATTATACTGAATTTAACATTTTGAGTCTCAATCAAGCATTTATAAACAAAACCAAAAAAAAAAAAGAAAAACTTTTAAAAGTTAAAAATATTTATTCAATTTTATCTAATATTTTCACCAATAAATATTACTTTTTATTCATAAGTCAAAGCAAATAAAAGAAAATTATAATGGACCTAATCGAATCCTAAAGAAACGAATGATCTCTTTACTTAGACTCAAAAAGCAAGGTAAGATATGAAACTACTCAAAAATAGAAACACTATTTTAGCATTATTATTATTATTTTTTGGTTAGGAATGCGAAAGTTTGTATTTGTTAAAAATTCCACTTCTTTTTTTTCTTTTTTTTTTTTTTTTTTTTTTTCAGAGAGTTATTTGGACAACTGTTTATTATTTAGAACCACCTAATTTTTTTTGGGGTGGGGTAACTTTTGTTTTTGGATATTTTAAAATATTTTGGAAAACAAATAAATATAAAATTGTGGTTCCGCTCCTACCGGTGAGAAATGATATTAATAAATCATAACTACTTCCGCAAGTTATATAAAAAATTATATAATTTTTTTATCTCTAATATTACTTATTATATGTTCTCATTAAATATAATTACATGAAATAATTCTCATACACAAAGTGTTTGGGAATTTGGGGAAGAAAGGGTTTAAACTTATTAGACCTATTGACCTCATCACATGGGAATAAGTTTCAAGCAAATTTTCCAAGTCTGCCATGATCTGCTACGTCCTCCTATATGCTGCAATAGTTTGTACTTCCCCTGAATAAGTTACAAAGAATTGATCAACCAGTTCAATTGTCGATAATTAAAGGAAGATGAATGTATACACAAGCAAGGCATATCTCACTGTATTTATATTTTGTAATTGCAAAGAATCATTAAAATTGCTCAAAACAATATGATTTATGAGCAAATGTAGTTTTACCAACTAATGGTAGGGATTTGCTTATCTTGATGAAAATCATGAAGCAGGTATATATCCTATTATTTGCCACTCGTCTTGATGGGAAAATTGGAGTGGTACACTATGAGAAGCACTTTTAGCTCAAAAGAATTCTGGATAGAGAACAATCATATCATCAGAAAGGTTAAGAAGGTACACAAAATTGCTTGCACATAAGACACTATTTGGTTGTTGAGAAAAATGAGTGAAAGTTTCTATTTTTTTTTTAATGTAAACTAACTGTAATGAGAAAATTTTGGCACAAAATCAGCAATACAGTTTGAATGTTTGATTTTAGGAACTAGTGATAACTGGAGAGAGTACCAAACAGACATGCCTATCAGAATGTGGATGGTAATAAGCATAAGGAAGTAGCAAGAACAGAGTAACAAGAGCAGCAAAGCTTGTGCTTAGAACAAAACAGAGCACATACGACAGAGGATAGTTAGAACCCTGTAGATAAGACTTGTAGTTTAGTAGTTGAATTAGTTTCTTTAAGTGATGGCACGTGAGAAAGTTAGTTATTCCTGTAGACATTCGTGTATAGTTAGTTTTTTCTTTTCTGTTAGTAGCAATTAGGTGGTTAGCTTGTTTTTGATCATTGTATATAAGCTTTTGTAATCATTCTTTTCTAATTAATAAAACACAGATCTTTCTCATTCATTTCTTGATATGGTATCAGAGAAAATTCCCAAATCTTTATAGGGTTTTGCATTTCTTTCAGTTTTCTTCTCAATTTTCTGAAAAGCACTCTACTTTTTTTGAGAAAATTTCCTTCTTTTGCCAACAATGGCTTATGCTGCGACTACAAATGGTTCTGCATCTGAGAATCCATCTTCTTCTTCGCGAGATTCTCCAATGGATGACTCTCTGTTCTTGCATCATGCAGAGAGTCCAAGTTTAGTGCTTGTTACACAGCCTTTGACTGGTGGAGAGAATTATTCTGCTTGGGCTCGAGCTGTGAGGAAAACTTTGCTTACTAAGAACAAATTGGGGTTCATTGATGGTACTCTAACTCTCTCATCACCATTGGTATCTACTCCTTCATCTGTGCAAGCATGGATCAGGTGTGACAACATGGTTGGAACTTGGTTAGCCAATTCAGTCTCTCCAAAGCTTCAAGCAAGCATCATCTATGAGGACATTGCCTTAGAGATCTAGAATGATTTGAAGAATTGTTTCGCCCGAACCAATGGAGCAAGGGTTTTCAATCTTCAAAAGGAAATTGCAGAATTACATTAAGGTGAGATGTCTATCATTGATTTCTTTACTCAACTGAAGGTGTTTTGGGATCAATTGCAAAATCTTAGTCCATTCCCTTCATGCACTTGTGGACAGTGTGTATGCAACATTAACAAAAGGGTTACTGGTTTACAAGTCAAAGAGTTTATGATGAAGTTCCTAATGGGATTGAATGATTCTTTCTCCCAAGTTAGGACTTAAGTTTTGCTTATGGATCCAATTCCATCTCTTAGCAAGGTTTACTCTTTGTTAATTCAAGAGGAAACACAAAGATCAGTCCCAAATACATCTGTTGCTAAGGTTGATTCTACTGTTTTAGCTGCTAAAGTGCCAAATGATCATGCAACTCATGGTACCAATCTTGCTAGTACTAGTTTTGGTGGGAAGGGTAAGGACATGTACTTATTGTGGTAAAATTGGTCACACAGTGGATAAGTGTTATAAATTTCATGGTTTTCCACCAGGGTTTAAGTTCAAGAACAAACCCTTCATGGCACATCAAGTATCCTCAAGTTCAAGTTCAGAATTCTTGCCTTTTGCTTCTCCAATGCATCATCATTCTGCCTTCACACCTAAGCAATGTCAGTAATTACTTGCTTTTTTTGGTGCCACAAATTCATCCCTTGCAACAACACCTCAAGCACAAGAAGCCCTAGTGGCCAATATGGCATCTTCTTCCAATCCTGGCAATGTGGCAATGGTAGGTATTGATCTTTCTCATAGTGTATTTTCTGTACAAGTGGTCAATAGAAGGGCTTATGGTAAACATACTTGGGTGTTAGATACTGGAGTTACTAATCATTTTGTTTGTTCAGTTGATTTGTTAACTCAATTACTGCTACTAAGTATTCTTTGGTTCAATTGCCTAATGGGGAATCAGCATAAGTGACCCACATTGGAATTGTTGTTTTATCTTCTTCTCTCACTCTCAAAAATGTCCTTTGTGTCCCATCTTTTACCTTTAATCTTCTATTTGTTAATTAGTACTATGACTCAATCTCAACTATATTGTCTTATTTTCCTTTCTGCTTATTGTTTTATCCAGGACCTTTTTCTTGGAAAATGATTGGGGTAGGCAAGGCAATTGATGGATTGTATCTGTTGCAGTGTGACAGCCTTCAGCATACATCTGGTTCTTCCCTTGTTGCCTTCTTAGCTGCTTACAACATCAGTGATGCTTTTAGCCCTTTCTCTGCAGCAACTTCTACAAGTTCTCATTGTCAATCTTCTTTCCGTTGGCATGCAAGATTAGGTCACCCCTTTGACATCAAAACTCAATACTTTGTGTCATGTTATTCCCTCTTTACAACCTTCATGTAATAAAGATTGCCAAGTCTATCCTACGGCAAAACTTAAAAGATTGCATTCTCCTTTCAATAATAAAATCAATTGTTGTGCCTTTGATTTGGTTCATATGGATATATGGGGACCATATTCAACTCCTACTTTAGATGGCTTCAAATATTTTCTAACTGTTATGGATGATGCAACAAGAGCAACATGGTTATTTTTGATGAGGTCAAAATCTGAAGTTAGGCAGTTGTTTTATTCATTTTATACTATGGTTCATACTCAGTTTGGCCTAAAAATCAAAGCTATAAGAACTGATAATGCTAAAGAGTTTGATATGTTTGATTTTCTTAATTCTCATGGAATTATTCATCAACTTAGCTGTGTTTACACTCCACAACAAAATTCTATTGTGGAGTGGAAACATCAACATCTTCTTTTCATAGTAAGAGCATTGCAAATCCAGGGTGTGTTTGGATACTGCTTATTTGTTGAAAACTGAAAATTTATTGCTAAAAACACTGTGGCAAAATAATTTTTAAAAGTGTGAAAAGTGTTGTGGGACCCAAATTTACCTAGAAATTTGTGTTTTGCTGAGTTTGGTGGAAAAGTGAACAGTACCCATGAGACCCACTAAAAAACGCAGAACGTGCAGATTGGGCATAATGCCTATCCAAACGCACACCCAATCTCAAATTCCCATCCAATTTTGGGGTGACTGTATTTTAACTACTACCTACCTCATTAACAGACTTCCATCTCCCTTATTGCATGATAAAACTCCTTTTGAACTTCTTATTAACAAGCCACCTGATTATGATCATCACAAGGTGTTTGGTTGTTTGTGTTTTGCCTCTACCATTGCTCCAACTAGGACCAAGTTCTCTCCAAGAGCAAGAAAATGTGTCTTCCTTGGTTATCCTTTCAATATAAAAGGGTATAAAGTCTTTGATCTTGAGTCTTATATTGTTTTTGTCTCAAGGGATGTCATTTTCCATGAAATTGTTTTCCCTTATGTTTCTGATTCTTGTGGTTATACTCCTCATTCTACATTACCTTTGCCCTGTGTTCTTGCTATTAATCCTCTCTTTGATGACATTCTTCAATCTAAACCCCATTCTTCTTCTTCTGCTATTCCTCAAGATTCAATCATTCAAATTCATCCTACACTTGATGATGAATTCCTTGATGAGGTACCACCAGAAACTTTTGAACCTGTAGCTGATCCTATACCTCTTAGAAGGTCATCTAGATCAATCAAACAACCCTCTTATTTACAGGCTTATCACTGCAATTAGGTATCTTCTGTCAATGATGCCAATCCTCCTCATTCAGGTACTTCCCATCCTATCTCTTCTCATGTTTCTTATCAACACCTCTCTCCTTCTTACAAAACTTTCTGTTGTTCCATTTCCTCCATTGTTGAGCTTACTTACTATTATCAAGCTGTTTTTAATCCTAAATGGCAAGAGGTCATGGTTGCTGAAATAGCTGCACTTAAGGCTAATAATACCTGGACATTAACCCCACTGCCTGCTGGTAAGAAACCCATTGGGTGTAAAAGGGTATACAAGATTAAATACAAGGCTGATGGTTCAATTGAGAGGTGTAAGGCCAAGTTAGTGGCTAAAGGATTTACACAAAAGGAGGGTGTGGATTACTTTGAAACCTTTTCCCCTGTGGCAAAGATGGTTTCTATCAAAGTTCTTCTTGTTGTGGTTGCAATTAAGGTCTAGTTTCTTAGTCAAATGGATGTGAATAATGCATTTTTTCATGGTGATTTAGATGAAGAAGTGTATATGGCTCCTCCACAAGGGTTTCATAGCCAAGGGGAGGTAGTTTGTAAGCTCAATAAATCACTATATGGCCTTAAGCAAGCTTCCAGGCAATGGTTTGCCAAGTTTTCTAGTACTTTGATTTAGCTTGGTTTCAATCAGTCCAAAGCTTATTATTCCTTATTCACTAGAAGGCAAGAAGATGTTTTTATGGTTCTTGTAGTGTATGTAGATGATGTCTTAATAGCTTGCAATGATAAAAATGAGATAGGCAAGTTCAAAGTTATGTTAGATGACAAGTTCAAGTTGAAGGATTTAAGTGACTTGAAGTACTTTCTTGGGTTGGAGGTTGCCAGATCAAATAAAGGGATTGCTCTTTGTCAAAGAAAGTACACACTTGACGTCCTTAATGATGTTGGTATGCTTGGATGTAAGTCTGCTAAGACACCTGTGGAACAAAACCTCAGATTGAGTAAGTTTGAGGGAGAAGAAATTAAAGATACGAGTAGTTACAGAAGGTTGATAGGCAGATTGTCGTATTTGACAATCACAAGACCACACATTACTTTTGATGTTCATAAGCTTAGCCAATACATGTCTAGACCAAGAAGGCCACATCTGGATGCAGCACATGGAAGCTTGCAATACCTGAAGAGTGAACCAAGAAAGGGACTTATGTTTTCTTCTAACACATAGTTGCACTTGAAGGGGTTTGTAGATGCTGATTGTGTAATACCCTACATACTTTTATTTGAGATTATTATTAAATTTCCTTTCAAATATAATTGATGGGACATAGGTATTCTTTTTATTAGTAGCCGCAGCCTGCTACTGCACTAAACCCATATCTCTAATACGAGCTACAGGGTAGAGGAAGAGATAGTCAGGGTTTCAATAGAAAGGGTTTTATCAAAGAAGCTAAGAGGTGTTTTTCCTTGGAGTTTAGAGCCCATACAAGTGAAGAGGCAATCAGAATGTTCAAGGTATGATTTCTCATCGTTAGAAACATAGAATTAAGGAGTTAGAATTTTATCATGGAAAACTTTAGTGATGAATAGATTGTTGAATTGGTAATTTCTTAGATTACGATTTACACTATTTCAATAATTCTGGAATCCTAGGTTACCACTGTTCGGACCCTAGAACAAAAGCCGAAATTATTAAATCCATGAATAAGGCTGGCATCATTTTTGAAGGACTATAAGAACTTTCAAGCTGCTGATCCATACTGTAATATTAATTCTGTTTTGCTGGAGAATTTGCACCTGACCCCACCCTTGTGTCACTAGTTAGCTCTCATTTTTGTCAAGGTCCTATTTTTCTTTTATTGATAGCTTTAATAGTCTATGCCTAGGTGTTGACTATTTCCAAACACAATGAATCATTTAGGGTTCAACATATCTACAATTTTTTAAAGGGATAATGACAGATTTGAGATTTCATACCAAAATTCTTATATAAAATCCGTAGGGTCAATGAATGTTAAATTCATGAACATAATCATTTTGGATTTGGCCCACCGTTTGCATTGGGGTTATATATTAAATCCTAAAGTGTTGCTACTACATTCCTCATGGTTAAATGAATTTCGATTAATGCAAGGATGTATTATTGATTAGAATACCATTGGTTAGAGAAACGTTAATTTAGTGTTGAAAGTGTTATTAGTTCAACAAAGTATAATCCTAGTGAATCCATTTGTATAGTTCTATAAGCTTTATATTTTGTAGAAGATATTAAATATATTTCCATGATTGATTATAGGTCCTATTTAAGAGTATTTTGAGACTATTTGGAGGGTATTTCTGCTGGACTTTGAGAGTGATTCAAGTGTTGTATGTAATTATGCATAATATGCACAATTTTGTTCATTAGGTTATTAGATGTCAAAGGTTTTCAAAAATTACATTTTAAGCTTACGATTACTAAATTTTATCAAAAGTATTTTTACATCATTGAAAGAGAAACTTTGACCTTTAAATAGTGTTTTAAAAAGAAACTTCGAATTATAAATAACGTTTTGAACGTCCGAATCTCATTTAAAAGATGAGTTTTAAACTAAACTATTTTCATAAAATAATTGAGTTTCAAAGTACGTTTTCTAAAAAGGTTCTTGTTTTTTAAATTTGTTAAAACCAAGTGATTTCAAAGTCATATTCCTATTCTCCAAATTGTATTTAAAATGTTTCTTTTAGCAAATTGAATTTTCAAATTTACTCAAGAATTGTAAAATATCTATATAACTCCTCAGTTCCTATTTGTTCCCTAAGGGAGTCAAGCATCCTTTGATTTTATTTCAATTCAATATTGTGATATTTGTTTGATATATCTCTATATCTGGAATAACTGTTAATATTAAGAAAATTATTCTATTTTGTATATATTTGTTTTGTGATAAGTGACTCAAAATTAGTGTTTTTAGAATTGATCAGATATATATGTGTAAATCCGCTCACAGGATTGTATGTGAGAATATGTGTTGATCCTTCACCAGTAGGGGTTAGATGTTGGTATCCGCTCATGGGATTGTATGTGAGAATATGTGATGAGTATATGTGACACTGTGCTCTGATCAATTATCTGTATGTGTTTTCGAATGACTTTAAGATTTGATTATATATGTATTAAGTGGTTCTTTATATGTTTGGAAAACTATATTTGATATTTTGAGTGAAATTGTGAAATCAAACTCGTGCTTTGCTTGATTCTATTCCGTTGTATATTTTGTATAATTACTTACTAGATGTGTGGCTCACCCTATTAATTACTGTTTCAGATTAAAGCGTGTAGAACCTTTGGATCGCTTTGTAAGGTGCAAGGCAAAGTGTGGAAGTTATAGGCAACTTCAGTATTATTTGAAGACTTAGAGAATTTTAGTTACATTTATTTTGTAACGCATGTTTTATAAAGTGGAGATTATTTCTGAAAGTTCAAAATGGGTATGAAACCCCCTTGAACGTTTAGACCCCAAATTACGAAAATACCAATTCAAGCTTTATATCAAACAATTAATGTGCGGAATATGATAATAAGCTTATAGCAGAATTGATACAACAATCTAGGCCAAATATAATCACATCCACAGCAGTAAATATAAGGCAAAGATAAAGGAAGGAAAGATGCAAGCACACGGACAACACACGATGTGTTATCGAAGAGGAAACCGAAGTCCTCGGCGTAAAACCTCTTCGCTGCCCTCCAAGCGGTGATAAAATCCACTAAAGAATGTAGTTGGGATACATGAACAGCAGAAGACCCTCCAAGCCTAATCTACTCAAGTACCTAAGCCCTCCAAGCTTCTTGCTCCAACGAGGTTACGCCGAACCTATTTCTTCTCTAGCTTCCCGGATTCCGCTACTTGACCATAGCATCAACCAATATATATTGGTTCCTTCTCAAACTGCTTCCCTAAGCACCAAATGAACCTTCTCACAGACGTGGGTGTGGTGAGATAAGGATTTGGTAAAAGACCTCTCAAGGGTATGACAATGGAGAGGAAGAGAGTAGAGGAATTTGAAGAGTCTCTAAGGTAAAGATTGGGGATGAGGCAATCTTGTTTTTCTCTAGGATTTCTCTCACAAAATTCTCTCTGGAAGCTCTCTCAATTTAGTGGGTATAAGGGTGTATATATAGTAGGGTGAGAAGGGAATGCAAAACGTCAGTTTTTGCCAAACTGGGTTAACTCGCGGCTTGACCTCGCGGCTTATCCAAGTCGCGAGTTCCAGTCGTGACGTAACGGCCTGGCCAGCCTGGAACTTTTGTCCTGTAGCGTGACAATTGGCGCGACCCTTCAGCTTCCCAGTGTGTCTCTCACGTGCCTGCCTTTTGCGGCTTGCCAGTCGCAATCCACCCGCGAGCCCTAGCCGCGAGAATTTGTTTTTCTTGCACACTCTTGAGCTTTTCTTCACATCTTCTCACACACTACCCTTACAATTTCCCACCTAAATACAGGGTTACTAAGTGCTAAATTACAAGCAAAATGGTCACGGAATAAGGCCAATTAGATGGTTGATTAAATTCAACCTTACAATCTCCCCCTTTGGCTATTCCATGACAAAACTCTAAAACAAACTCTAGACTTAATGCGTGAGTTGGGAACAGTTGGAAAACTCACTCACACCTAACTCTAGAATCTGTAAAGCTCTTGAACATATGAATAAGTAACTCCTGAAACACAATAACATAACAATATCATTGTATGCAGAAAACTTAATAAGCATATGGAGCAAAATAGGCATGATCAAGCAAAAATGAACATAAGCACAAAAGCAATAATTCATGGCAAGATCAGCAACAGTAGTCACTTAAGCAAAAGTGATTACTATGTTCATTCACACAGGAAATGAACATCCGGACATGCAAAACTGATAAACTCAATTGAAGAGAATCATTTGCAAGTCCAACACTCAACCAATGCATACAAACATATATGCATCTAGGAACAATCCTACAGGGGCACAAGAGTGTTGTACTAAAGATAATGCAAGGCATTAACAAGTATCAAAACACAAAGCATAAAGGCTGCATAAGCAAAGTTTTGCAAATACATGGCACAAACCATAAAAGCCTACAAGCATGCAAAAGTGCTAGAAACAACCCTCAAAGCTTACACAAGCAACAATGGGTACATAACAACAACTTAAAGAACTACAACTGAAAAACATCATACTATATATATGCTGAAATAAACAAATACCACCACAGTATTTAGAGTTATCAAGGTTTTATATACACAAAAAAAAAAAAAAAAACAAAAACAATGGTGAAGAAATCTCCCCCTCAAGAGCAGCCCCTAAAGATTCTCCCCCTTTTTGACCGAAATGGCCGAAGGGTCACTGTTTCATTTTTGTGAAAATACCATCAACTTGAGCTGCTACCACATCAATCTGGTCCTGCATGGCAACCAATCTCTCCGACTGCTCTTTCTGTCCATCTCTGAGGGTCTTTTCCATTTCCGTAAGGCGATTGTGGAGATTATCAAAGAGCATTTGCACCTTGTCAGGTTGAGGGGCAGACTGTGGTTGAGTAGTGCTCGGTTGCTCAGAAGTAGAGGAAGTAGTAGAAAATGGATGAGCACTCTTTGGAGCTTTGGATGAGTGACTCTTGCTGGCCTGTAGAGTGAACATGGAGATTGGTCGAGGACGAGCAATCACGTTCCCAATCGAGGGAGGAGTAACACCTTCACGTAAAACGAAGTTCATAATAAGACTACAGAATGGAAGGCACCCTCGTGCTACTGATCTGGTTGCTGTCTTTCTTATGATGTGATAAATATGGGCACAGATGTCAATGGTGGTGCCGGTGATGAGATCACATAGAAATTGAGCCCTTCGAAGATTTATATACACCGTGTTGGTCAGCGGATAGAGGTTTGAAAACATAATTAGCTTTAATGTAGTCAACTCATGTGAAAACTTGGAAGTACTGATTAATGTCCCTGTGCTGGAAATGTCATGGTTAGGACCAAGAATTTGAAGAATGTCCTGAATCTCTGGAGTACGATCATCATACGGCGTAAGATCAGCATTCGCAGGACGTGTGATTTTGAGAAGTTTAGCTGTGGTGTCTGGATTAATGATGAACTCCGTTCCTCTTACCAGAAAATGTAGTTCAGTCTCAAGATCAACTGAGTTGGCAAGACATTCCTTCACAAGTTCAATCATCGGATCAACAAAATTTCCGAATAGAGCTGCCCAATCTTTTGACTCGAAGATCCGAGGGACAAAAGTTGTGTCCAAGGTGTCAAATCTGACCTCCCGTTCCACTATAGGAGTTCCCCGGTCAAAAATGTTGAAGTAGACATCTTGGTGCTGAGGAGATCTGAATAATTCATTAGTGAGTTCAGTGGATGGCTGTGAGGAGGACCATGTTCTTTTTGCAACAGGCACAGTTTCTTCTTCTGTCATTACCTCTTTTCCTTTCGAGGATTGTTGAGACATCTGTAAGATAGCAAACACACAGAGAAGTACCAAATGCAATACCACAGGGAATCAACAACAACTTGATTAGATTCAGTTAAGAATGTGAAAAAAATTTCACTTTAATCACAAACACAAAAATCAAATCAATAACAAGATACCAGATGGTTAAAATGAAACACACTCCACACTAAAGCACAAAACCTATAAATACCACAGAACCATAGACAAATGACCCACGGCCACATACAGAGAGTACCACATAGATCTCAAACCCATATGTTTAAAGAGAATGAGAAACTCTATCAAATGAACAATGCTTAAACTGGAGACAAACATGCTGAAGTATAAACATGATATAGAATAAACTCAGCAGCAAAGGAAAATAACCTCAAACAGACATAATCACCTTTTAATGCAAACCCATATATGAACAAAAACAACGCATAGCAGATGTACACGGTTCAACACAAGAAGGTAATGGAAAACATAGTAAGAATGAAATGAGGGAAAGAAAACCCATACCTTAGTCTTGGAGATTTATGCAGAAATGATGCAGAAATGAGAGATTTTTTTTCAGTTAGAAACGAACTGTTTGAGAGAGAGATTGAAGAAGATAATGAACAGTCACTGAAAATCGAGGGAAAACTGAAAATCAATTTTAAAACCTGTCTTCAAAAACTCATAACACGCGTTTTACGCGACTTGTCCAAGTCGCCAGATCAAGCCGCGAAACACTGTGAAGGTAAGATTCTAGAAAAATCTTCTAAGTGTTTTTCGCGACTGGAAGATTTAGCCGCGAAGGAGTCGCGAGCTGAGCCGCGAAAATCTCTGAGTAAACCTCGCGATTGTACCTTCCACCCACGAACAAGCCGCCAAAATGAGTCGCGAAAATAGCAAAACTCAAAATTTTCAAAAATTTTCTAAGTCTTTTTCGCGACTAGGGTACTGACTCGCCAGTAAGTCGCGAAAATCTCTGACTGAGCTCGCGACTGGGGCTTGCGACTGTGCTAACCCGCGACTTAGTCGCCAAAACAAGGCAACACTGTTTTTGAAATTTTTGACATTTTGCAAAAACAAAGTACTTTCCAAAAACAAAACAAAACACTCAAAAATCTTTTTGTGTTTGATCAACAGAGATTGAGCATGTGAAAGCACATTTAATCAAGTACAATCACACAAATGAATATAGCATTCATTGAACATAGACTTGTCTGTTGTGTGTGGATATCGAAAATGAGATAGTCCTTAGTCCAATGTGAAGCTTCAATGATCAATTCAATCAAGGCATACACAACTAGCACTAGATAATGTGACCTATCTCAATTATAGAAACATGCATATATGACCTCCCACAAAAAAAACTTGATAACAATTCTCTGAAGCTTTTCATTTGGCTCCATATTCAACATATCATTTGCAACTTTTGAGCAAAGAAAATCTCATTGTGAGATAGATGCCTGAAATTTGGTATTTCAATTGATGAATTAGCCTTTGGCTTTTTGAGCATCACACATTATATTTTGGTCGCTTTCCCTTTTTCCTAGTCAAATACTAGTATGTGCGACAGGCTTTTGCAGCTCTATATCTCTTTTCATTTGGAGATTTACATTTAGAGAGCTCTTTTAAAGCATAAAAATAAAAAGTGGGAAGATATATAGGCAAGAGTCTATGCAAGTTTCAAGATCAACAAAACTATTCACTAATCATTCATGACAAGGTTGAAGATCTATTTACAACAATCACATAGATTTCAGAATTTCTTCCACAAAGATATGAGTGCATGAGAGACAAGCTAAGCTCGTTAAATGCACACAACCATAAGTACAAAGGTACAAGGCAAAACATGCTTTGAGACAAAAACTCAACAAAGTGAACAAACTTTTTGGATTTTCAACTTTTTATGTGTTTTTGGATTTTTGACACAAAAACAGTAGAAGAAAGATAAAAGGAACATTTTAAACACAAAACAAACTACAAATTAAACAAATGCTCAAAAACACAAAGCAAATAACCAATCTTATCCACAAAGTATAGGAAGAATTAATGCATGGACATGTTATAATGCTTATGCATGAGAACCCTTTGTCACCGACACGTCACATGCGTTTAGGGTGATATCCTTGACGGATCGGGTACGAGAGTTAGGACTTTCAAACCTCCTATTGAAGCTCTCCAAGCAAGTGGTGAAGGCGCCAATCATTTTCATCACGTCCGTCATTCCGGGATCATGGTTTTGGCTCCTTGATTGCTCACCACCCCAAGACCTCAAGTCATTTCTTCTTCCTCGTGACCGAGGTACACTCGCATTGTTGTCTGCTCTTAGCTTTTGACAGTTGGGTCTAGTGTGTCCTTGCAGTCCGCAATAGTGACAAATATAGTTTATTCTAGGACCCTGCTGCTGTCTTGGAAGAGATCTTCCTCTAGCTCCAAATCTGACTTCAGATTGATTTCGGGGCTTGTTAAACACTCGTTGATTAGCCACATTCTTTTTCTTCTCGGCCTCAACTATCTCTGGAGTAGGCTTATCGACAGCCGTCTCTTTGGTTTTCACAAACTTTACTTCCTTGGTGACTTTGGCTGATGAGCTGCTCCCTCCGGTATATCCCAACCCGGATTTGTCTGAGGCATGTTTATGGGATGAAATAACATCATCTAGCTTCCTGGAGGAGATCCTATCTACCTTGGCATGAGCTTGTACTACCTCTTGCTCAAGGAATCTCACTTTAGTGTAAGCTTCTGATAGCTCACCATTAAGTGTCTCAATTTCACATTTAGCTTCCTTATATCGTGCCAGGAGACTTTTGTAATCTTCCTCAGCTCTCTTCATCTTCTTAATGGCTGCATTAGCCACCTTAGCATATTCACCGGTCTTCTCAAGGAGTGAGTTGTAAGTCTCTTACAATCCCACTATTTCTCCAACTTCCTCATCTTCAGACTCTTCGACTATTCCCATAGACTCCAAATCAGAACGTTCCCCAAGCTCCTTTACAAGTGTACCCAACTCATCCTAGGTCTCCATATGTGCAATGGTCATGAAAGCGGAGTAATTTCCCTCTCCGTCGTAGCTATCTTCAGAGTCAGAATTTGATGAATCAGTATCACTCAAAGTTGTGGCATAGACCTTTCCTTTTGTCTTCAAATAATTTGGACATTCCTTTTTGAAGTGTCCATGTCCATTACACTCGAAACACACAATGTCTGAGGAAGATTGAGACTCCTTCCCTTCTTTCCTCGTAAACTCTTTCCTATCACCTCTTGAAGATGAAAATTTCCTATCATTGAATGGTTTCCCACTGTTCTTCATCTTCAGGAATTTTCGAAAGTTTTTCGCCAGATATGCTACTTCCTTCTCCACTCCATCTTCTTCCGAAAGGTCATGGAATGCTACTCTCTCATCAATTGTTTTAAGAGCAAGTGATTTGCTCTTCTTCTGAGAAGGTAGGGACAATTCATATGTCTGCAGAGAACCAACCAGCTCTTGAACCTTGATGTCGTCAAGATCTTTGCTCTCTTCAATGGCTGTAACTTTGGGCCGGAAACTTTCTGGTAGTGATCGGAGGATCTTCCTTACAATCTTCGAGTCCTCCGTCTTTTCCTCCAAGTTAAATTTACCAACAACCACTTCGTTCAACTTGCTGTAGAACGAATTAAACGACTCTTCATCACTCATCTTTAACTCCTCAAAGCGAGTGGTCAACATTTGAAGTTTTGTGTCCTTCACTTTCTTAGTTCCCTCATAGGTTGTCTCCAGAATTTCCCATGCTTCCTTAGCAATGGAGATGTGAGAAATCCGGTGGAATTCTTCTAGAGAGACACCGCAGAAAATAGCATTCAATGCCTTGCTATTTGCATTTGCCGTTGCAAGAGCAGCCTTATCCCAATTTGCCTTAGGAGCATCCGGTTTAGTCCAACCTATCTCAACTGCATCCCACACAGTCTCATCCATAGAACACAAAAACGCTCTCATTCGGACTTTCCAAAATGCATAATTATTACCATAAAAAAATGGTGGAACATTGAGAGATTGAGACCTATCCATCTCAACAAGGGGTCAAGGATCACACTCAGGTATTAAAACCACAACAAATGTACCCGCTCTGATACCAATTGAAAGTTCAAAATGGGTATGAAACCCCCTTGAACGTTTAGACCCCAAATTACGAAAATACCAATTCAAGCTTTACATCAAACAATTAATGTGCGGAATATGATAATAAGCTTATAGCAGAATTGATACAACAATCTAGACCAAATATAAACACATTCACAGCAGTAAATATAAGGCAAAGATAAAAGAAGGAAAGATGCAAACACACGGACAACACACGATATGTTATTGAAGAGGAAACCGAAGTCCTCGGCGTAAAACCTCTCCGCCGCTCTCCAAGCGGTGATAAAATCCACTAAAGAATGTAGTTGGGATACATGAACAGTAGAAGACCCTCCAAGCCTAATCTACCCAAGTACCTAAGCCCTCCAAGCTTCTTGCTCCAACGAGGTTACGCTGAACCTATTTCTTCTTTAACTTCCCAGATTCCGCTACTTGACCATAGCATCAACCAATGTATATTGGTTCTTTCCCAAACTGCTTCCCTAAGCACCAAATGAACCTTCTCATAGACGTGGATGTGGTGAGATAAGGATTTGGTAAAAGACCTCTCAAGGGTATGATAATGGAGAGGAAGAGAGTAGAGGAATTTGAAGAGTCTCTAAGGTAAAGATTGGGGATGAGGCAATCTTGTTTTTCTCTAGGGCTTCTCTCACAAAATTCTCTCTGGAAGCTCTCTCAATTTAGTGGGTATAAGGTTGTATATATAGTAGGGTGAGAAGGGAATGCAAAACGTCAGTTTTTGCCAAACAAGGTTAACTCGCGGCTTGACCTCGCGGCTTGTCCAAGTCGCGACGTAACGGCCTGGCCAGCCTGGAACTTTTGTCCTGTAGCGTGACAACTGGCGCGACCCTTCAGCTTCCCAGTGTGTCTCTCACGTGCCTGCCTTTCGCGGCTTGCCAGTCGCGATCCACCCACGAGCCCTAGCCGCGAGAATCTGTTTTTCTTGCACACTCTTGAGCTTTTCTTCACATCTTCTCACACACTACCCTTACAATTTCCCACATAAATACAGGGTTACTAAGTGCTAAATTACAAGCAAAATGGTCACGGAATAAAGCCAATTAGATGGTTGATTAAATTCAACCTTACAATTTCCAATTTGTGGAGTTTAGATTTTTGTAAGAGGTTTTCTTTAAGAGTATTGTTTCTTTGGAAGTTTTAATTTATTTTGGATTCACTATGTTTATTGAGTTATATAAGTTCAGCAAGTTAGTTAGTCATGCATCTAAATTCATGTTCTAACGATTTGGGTCGTAATAGTGTTGGTATAGGTACAATGGTCAGTCCATTCATTTCTTGATAATGCCAACCCATGGTCAGTCCATTCCCTTTGGAGAATAGTGCGGGTAGAATGAGAAAGTGGCAAGAAAATTAAAGAAGTTGGTAATTATGAGGGGTTTTGGGGAACATATCATAGCTAGAAAGTTATAAGAATCTTTTTTAGCAGCGTTTCTAAAAAACGATGCTATAGGTACTCTGGTATTAATAAAACGCCTATAGCAGCGTTTTGAAAAGATTACTATAAACGTCATGAATTTATATAGACTTAAAGACCTGCGGCAACATTGCAAGTGCCGCCCTAGCCCTCATTTTTTTTTTTGCAGTGCATCTATTTGTTGGCAAGGTTTGACCATAAAAGTTGTTATGCAACAATGTATGTAGCGTGTCCCTGCTTGTTATGCAATAATGTACTTAATATATTTCCTAAAAAAAAAAACTTAATATTTAAATTTGAGCACACCAAAATTTTCAGCAAAGGACAACAGTAGGGTGATTTGGGTTGAAGTTGTTGCTTTAATATCAAATTATAGGAACACTATCGGTTTTAAAACAAATAATAAACACACAATACCTTTTGTCCTCACATATTCAAATCGTAATCACATATTTGATCCATAATAGTTACCATTAATCAATTTTTAATTTTGATAGAACTACAATGATTAAAATTTCCAAAACTCTTCGTGTTTGTTTTGCTGAGCTTATTTTTATTGAAATTTTTTGTTAAAATATAAACTAGATAAAAATAATTAAATAGAAAAAGCCAGGAGTTACCCTTTTTGTTTTTGGGCTACATACAGAAAAAATAGATTAAAATGACGAGGAGTCTACAAGGTCACTAATAAAAAAGGAAAGAGGGAGAGGGGAGAGGGGACTTTGGGCAAAACAAGAGGCAACAGCCCAAGCTGCAAGAAGCTGGACTCGGCAGACAAGTTTGAAGTTCTGTCAACATAACAAAAAGCCTAAAAAATCAATCGTAATTTAACTATCAACCTAGCTTATTTCACAACCTACTTCTCAAAAAAAAAAAAGAAAAAAAAAAAAAAAAAAGAAAAAAGAAAAAAAAGAAAGAAAGATAAATTATGATTGATGAATTGATCACTCACACAACTTTTATTTTCAATCACTTGCAATTTGTCATCTTAGTAAATTGTGAAAAGCAAATTATGAAATAAATTGTCTCAAAACTTATTCGATTAAAAGAGGTAAGACATATTTTGATGTCATTAATCACTGAGGAGAAGAGTAAGTTTGAGAGAGAGAGAGAGAGAGAGAGCATGGTTTCAACTAGATGAAGTGTGTGTTTATCAATTAGTAAAGTGCCTTCTTCTTTTTTTTTTTCTTTTTTTTTTTGTCTAAGCTATATTTCAAATAATCTAATTTTCACATTTTTAGAAAAAAATTAGCTTTTTGTTTTTTGTCTCATTTTGTATGGTTAAACTACTGAAAATAAGCAATTTCCAAACAGATATATCTATGTTACCAACAATACTAAAAAATAACATTCTCATAAAAATAAACCTCCTTCACACAAGTGTCAAAAGGTGTCAAGGAGAAAAAATCAAATTCAATACGACCCGTTTCTAAATAATTTAACTTTGGGCTCATCAATTAATAATCACTGCAAGAAAACATGCTATTTTGGTGTACACCAAAAATAACATGCATTTTTTTTAATGATTACAATTTTATTCAAAAGTAAAGATAATACAATCAAACCAACACACGTCCATTTAAAAATAAATAAAATCCCCACACACAAAAAGCAACACACTAACACACCATAGGCTTTGGAACAAGCCTTAAAAACACAAGAAGCCTCCCATATTAACAATGATCTTGAGAATGATTTCTTCAGACTGACAAACATTCCTCTTATTCCAAATGTGCCCATACCAACTTGCAAAACAAAGCTTTGAAGCCCTTCTCCTTTCAGATCATTCCTGAACAGGAGAGGCTTTGGAATCATCCCGGGACTTTTCTTCGTCTATTTCTTGTTTCTCTTCTCGAGCAAAACTTTGTGTCAAGCCGGCGCAAGTGAGAACCAGCAAGTCTGGTAAAGATAAAATTTGGTTACTAAAGAAGCAACAACAAACAACAACGGCCGTAGTCATCCCCATAGTTTGTGGCACAACTGTGTAGGTGCCTGAAACAAAAGCTACCACCAATAATAAAATAGAATAGGTTGTGAAAAAAAGGGCACGTTGTTGATGATCTCTTGGTTGAAAAAAGTTTAAAGTCATCGCAGCATAGTTGTAGAATACTGAGGTAGTGGAAAGACCAAAAGCCAAAGTATTAGCCATCTGAAATACATGGAAAGCATTTGTTTTGCTCATTACTGCCGTGCCCTCATCCACACCTTGGCTCCTGTATCCACCAGGCACTGTGAAAGCTGCCGTGAAGGTCACAGTTGTGATGAGTGTGGCTACCAACATATTGGCCTCAGCCATTTTCCTGATACGATCTGCTTTGGAGTTGGACATATTGGTCTTAGCCATTTTCATGATACTATCTTCTTTGGAGTTGGAATTCTTAGCCATTTTCATGATAATATCTGCTTTGGAGTTGGAATTCTTCTTACCATCTGCTTCGGTGTCGGAATCCATCATACTTTCTGCTTTGGTGTCGGAATTCTCCTTACTTTCTGCTTTGGAGTCGGAGATATTCTTGTCTGCCGGTACTTCAGGATCTGCCGGTACTTCAGGATCTGACTTTGCTTTCAATAAGAGTACTCCCCTTAGACTTGGTTGAGCGCCTTTCAGTTTCACCCGCAATTCCCTCTTGATTTCATCCATATGTAAAATTTATTAGAGATAATCTTGTTATTTCATACTTGCTACAACACGCTATATATACAATCTCTTTAAAATCGTGTTTTAAAAAACAATTTCAATTAAAATTTTGAAATAGTGTTTCAAAACATAATTTCAGTATTTTACAATTTTAACCAAAATCATCTAAACATGATTTTAATTCAGGTGGCAGTGTGTGTAGGATAAATATACAACAGTATGTAATAATCATTACTTAAACTCAGTATTACATACTTTTTACCCATGACCTATGGATCGTTTACTTAGTTTACTTGATAAGTACAATTAAATTTGAGTTCAAATTTAAACTATTTTTTTTTTAAAGAAGGAAATCTAAATTGATCTTCTTTTTTTTTTTTTTTTTTTGATCTTCATAGAAGTTTATTTAGATAAGTAGTTGAGTGATTTAAGATATATGTGACTGACTAATTGTAAGACCACTCACCCTAATTGTGGGCTTATCCCATCTAACTCTAAATATACATGTATGCCATGTGACTGATATATATATATATATATATATATTTTTTTTCTTTTTTCTTTTTTCTTTTTAAACTTTTGTTATTTTATAAAGAAAATCAAACAAATAAATAATAAGTTGTGATTGATAGAATATAACATGAAAGAAAAAAAAGTAGGATAGAGTATTTGTATTCCTATTTTTGTATATCTACCCCAAACAAGGCAAATTATGAAAATTTTTATAAATTGTGCAATAGTATGTGATTCAGCAGAGCAAGATTGAATGGGTGTACCTTTAGCCGAAAGCATAACTTCTCTTTTAACAAAGCGTTGTCCATTGTGGTTAAGCCGTCATTGTTCGTAGAATATAAGTCAACATCATTCTCACGTCCCAATTGAGAAGCAATCTGGAAATGCCCTTCGTAGGCCGCCAGATGCATAGGCGTGTTTCCTTCTGTTTCCTGTTCGTTGATAAGACCTTTACACTCTGGTCTCTCCAGAAAAAAAGTGATTGCCGCACTCTTTCCACTTTCTGCAGCAACATGGAGAGCATTCCAACCCATGTTGTCCAACAACTCACAGATATCTGGACATTTATTGATGAGTTCTTTCATTACCTTAACATTGCCTTCCCTGGCCGCAATGTGAAGAGCAGATGAGCCTTCGTTGTCCTTTGAATATGCAATATTGGACTTCGGCGGGTCCATTTCTAAAGCCACTTCTAAAAGCAGCTTAACAAATTTCTCATTACCCATAAATGCGGCAATATGTAAAGGAGTCCATCCAGAGTTATCCGGTTTTTCAATTGCAGATGGCCATTTTCGCATCACTGCTTTCATAAAACCTAAGAAGATAAAGTCATATGGCTCAGGCTAGTACATATTAAGAGAATTTTTTTCCCCTTACACAACAAAAGGCAAAGAGGTTTGAACCTAGCTAACTCCGTAATAAGGACCAAACATTTCACAGACTCTTGTGAAATTTAAAGAATTGCTTGGAATTAGTAAAACCTAGTTTTCCAAGCATGATGGTAGACTATAGTATTATTAACTTGGTCAAGATAAATTGAAAAACGAAAACACATACCTACAAAAGTTGCCATCTTCTTAAACGCTAATGTGTATACAAAATGTCTATTTAAACATGTATAATAAATTATAAAAATTAAAATAAAATAATTAACGATTCTCTTAAAAAATAAAAAAATAAAAAAAACCTAAAACCTAAAACTAAATATATGATCCTTATGTGTATAAAGTAAGCAATATCTAGATAACAGGAACAGCTAATTTTTTAAATAAAAAATTGATAGATTTTCTGTAAAAAATTTATTTTTTGAGCGACAACTTAAGCTATTGCCAATATTTTGCCTTTTTTTGGTTTAGAGTTGTTGGATTAACTCAAATTGGTGATGGGGTGGGGGGAGATTTCACATTTTAACTATTTAAAAAAATTTCAAATATTATTGGTATGTTTTGATTAAAGAAAAAATGCATTTACAATTTGGAAATTCAAAATTTGACTATACATTTCTACTCATTGGTGGAGTTTTATTTGAGGAAAATTGTTGTTAGGACATATGTGAATAATGCTAGGAACACATGTCATCTAGGATTGACTAACCCTATGACAAAATACACTATATTTGTAATTGGGTAGATCTAGAATGTGTTTAATACTTCAAGGAATAAGAGTTAAAGTCTAAGTGTTAAAGCCATGCAAATCTGTCCAAGAATCAAGTGAAGAAGTGTTAGATTTTAAAACTCGACAGATAGCATCTATCAAGGTTTAAAAGGTATCTTCAACCCGATGCTCGACAGCTGTTTGATAGATAACCTATCTATCGAGATTTACGAAAATTAGTTTTTCAGATCTGATTTCACACATATCCGTGTATACATGTTTAGGCTTTCTTTTCTCACAACCCTAAATATATATAATGATTATTTTAAGGACTGTCATAGATAATATAAGTTAGTGCAACTTGATGCAAAAGTTTTTCACAAGCATATTATAACCGTAGACATATGCCATAATTCATCTTTCTCTTGAAGAAGCTGCTACATTTGTACGCTTTAGGGTTTTGTAACCAATTAAGGAGTTTCGTGATCTTCGTCGTGTTGATGAACTGAAGAACTTTGCAGCTAACATCCTTCTCAAGTTGGTGGTTAGTCACGTATTTGGATCTGTGCATCGAAAATAAGAGATTGTCACTACAGAACAAGTCTAATTGTGTTTTAGGATAAGGGTTCAATTGTAGATTGGTATAATGTACTAGAATTCATATACTTGTAACCGTTTGTTGTGATAATAGTGAATTCTCGGAAGTGGTGATCTTAAATTCACCCAGTGGGATTTTTGCCTTAGAAGTTTTTCCCATTCGCAAACAAATCATCATGTCAACTTTATTTTTTACTGCATATTAACTTAGTTGGTGATTTGTTTGTGCTACCACGCGTATTACATGTTAATTGAATTAATTAATTAACTTGACTAATTAATTGGTTAATTTATCACAAATGGTCAATACATTTTTGACCTATCAATTGCATTGACCTCCATTGAGATTTTGTATTATTACACTCATCACTCCTCTAATTTAGAATAAAATACTAAAGTCTCATAAAATATAAGCTATTTACCCTGATATCCACGGGAGGTCAATACAATTTACATTATTTTATATTTAATTGACCTTTTTGTGCAACACACCAATTCACTTAAGTTATCTACCCCCTCCCCCACTTTTTTTTCATTATTTTAATAATAGGTTCTCCACCTTTTAGATACACCATTATTAGTATAATGTCTAATGGTTAAAAAGTTTGACATCATTTTTTGTCTTTTTCATATTCATTCTATACAAAAAAAATTTAGTTGTGTAAGTTAATTTATATCTGTATATATTTAAAAGTTAAAAGGTAATATTTATTGCTATTACAATTTACTTCAGTCATATTAGTAGCTACATCATCCACTTTTTTCAACATTATCTCTCTCATTTTTAACTATTTTTCTCTTTATTAATTTTTCACTTTACAATTACACTTTCTCCAAGATTTTCTCATCACTTTTACCTTTTTATCTCTCCACTACCCTTGACCTTAACTTTACAATTTCTTCTTCCCTTCATTTTTCCTTTTATTTTGACTCTTCTTCTTCCATTTTATTTACTATGAATTTTCCTTTTTGTCTGCACAAAAAGGTGAATACTCTCTCTCTCTCTCTATATATATATATATATAATTTTTTTTCCCTTTATTTTGGTGGATTTTCAATTCTTGATTGCGTCTCTATTTTAGGAGGATAAATTTTTGTGTTGAACACTACTTTAGGTTAATACGATTTGGTAGAATTTTAATTTGTTATCTTTTTTTTTTTTTTTCTTTGATTGATAGATGTTATCCTATGAATATAGTAAATAATGATATAATGTTATTCTATTACACAGTTAGCATGGTTTGGATAATTTATTGTTTACAACTATACATTTAAACTATACATTTTCTTTCGAGTATTTTTTTTTTTTACTTATCTTCTTTAATATAAATTTACTATTTTTCTCACATTCTCTCCCAAAAAAAGTGACTAATCTCTCTCTCTCTCTCTCTCTCTCTCTCTCTCTCTCTCTCTCTCTCTCTCTATTATTTATTTTTTCTTGACACTTTATTTTAGATTAATGAATTTTTGTATTTTTGTATCTCTACTTTGAGTTGATAGATTTTGGTAGTTTGTTTTTTGAGTTCTCCATCACATGTACTCTCTTTCTCTCTTATATTTTTTATTTGAGTTAATTCTTAGATATTTTGGAAGTGAGAATTTGAGTTAATATTAAAATACAATCTATATGGCTATGTATTTGAATGTTTCTATTAATTATTTGAGTAATATCCATGTAAATTTTATTTATCAATTATTTGAGTAATATCAATTGTAAATTTGTGATGAGTTTTGATTATCATGATAATCTCTTTACGAGAATGAGAAATTTGATCATTAATTTGAAACTTTAAAATGTTTATTTGTACCGAGAAAAAAAACACTATAACAAAATTTTAAAGAATATAAACCACTTCAAAAAATAATAATATTTATCAAACGCACCCAAGTTTCTTTAAAAAAAAAAATAGAACATCTAAAATAATAGAATGATATATTTGTAGAGATAAAGAGATGAGAAATACTTTTAGAAATAGTTCAATTTTTAAGGATAAAAAATTATCTTCAATAAATTTTAAATATAAAAAATTATAACATTATACCACATGTGAAGATGAAAAGGTAAAAAAGAGGGAGAAAAGTTGGAGAAAGTGTAACTATAAGTTGATAAATTAATAATGAGAAGAGTTAAAAATAAAAGAAAGATGATATTTTGATTGTTAAATAATGGAGATTTTAATTCACCTTAAATGAATAAATGTTAAGATCGAACAATTATAGGAAAATTTTGAAAGAAAAAAGGTTAATGACATGGTTGTTGATGTGGCTCAACTGGAGTGTAGAAATAATAAATAGTACAATTATGTAATTAAAAAGGGGAGAAAATAAAAATTAATTGGAATTACAATCTAATTATCTTAAGGAGAAAATTCTGATAAAAAATAAGAAGATTTTTATTATTATATGATTATACAAAAATTCATATGATGTTAACAATTGTTAAAATACTATGTAAATAATGATAACATACATTAACAATTATTAACAAATCAATCAATCGTATAATCTTCTTATTTTAAAATATTTTACATATGAAAATATTATGTGAACAATATGATGAATTGATGAATACAATTTGTAGGGTCAGTTTTTTGTAGCCCAAGCCCAAAAGGTTTGGGTTATGAGCCCAATGAGCCCAAAAGGTTTGGGTTATGAGCCCAATGAACCCAAAACAATGAATTTGCAGAGAGTGGGTGAAAGAGCTGGGCTGGTTGTAAATTAAATAATAGTCAACTATGGTGTTAAGAGATGTATTAATGTAGGAATACACTTGAAAAACTCAACAAACAGATGTCCGAAGAGGTGTATTATTGAATGAAAGGTGATCACAACTCTCAGTGCTGCAGTAAAGTTACTCTCTTCTGCTTCTTCCTTTTCCTTCGATCCCTTTTTATCAGAGGCCTCTCCTCTTTATATAGCACCCTCTCCCCTCATCTTCATCGTCCACTTGTTCTTCATCTAAGCATCCACTTGAGTGCATGTCCCATCAGGTATCTTCTTTAGCTTTCTGTGAGTGATGGTAGTTGTGATTATACTGTTCAGAGGTCTTTTTCACATTAATGCGGCCAGAAAAGTAGCTGCAGTGCATTTAATGTGGTGGTTGCAGCTTGTCTTCTAGATATTTTTCCGTTCCTATCATCTCCATACGTGCCTGAAACATATCCTTATCATTAAAATCGCTAGAAAGATTACTTGAACCTCCTAGGTATCTGCCTGACCAAGGCTCTTTGTATCCGAGGAGAATGACCTCTTCGGACCACTGGTGATCTCTTCGGACTATACTCCTCATTCATTTCCAGGTATATTTCTTCCAGCTGGACTTCTTCTTAACAACTTTCTTCTCTTCGGATGCACAGTAATCTTCAAATAGGGCCCCAGGCCCAATAAATTAGGTTGAGCTTTTACCCCCCACACAATCAAAACAAAATTTAATTTTGTATAAAAAATAAAAAGAGTTACAATCATCATGAGCCACCTTTATATTGTAGGGAAAAAAAAATAATTGAAATTGAGAAAGTTTGTTTAAAACTAAAAGAACAATTTCCAAATTCTATATACTTTCTTTTTAGATAAAAATAGGAATTCTACATGCTTTTTAATAATATAAAAAATGTTATAAATAACTTTTATTAAAAAATGAAATCTTTTTACCAACCATGTCTAAATTTTGTTAAAGAGAATCATTTTTAAAATTTAGAACATTTCATTACTGATATTAATAGGAGGAGGAGAGTGGTATTTTCTTCAAAGCACAAGAGAGAAGTGTTTCTCTCCTTCAAATTTGACCAGCTCAAACATCAAGAGAGAAGAATATAATTACTCTTAAGATTTAAAAATAAAAAAAGTTCTTGAGTTGAGTAAATAATTACCTTCTGGAATATAATTACTGTCTGGACTCTTTTTCAATGTGTTCAGAGATTTCGCAATTAGTGATGCACGTCCAAATATAACGTCGGGCCCTACAAATCATATGCATATGATTATACATTTTCATTGGTATTATGTCCGAAAGATGTATTGTTAATCAAGAATTATAAGTAAACTAAAAAAAATCAATAATAAGAAAATTTTATTAATAAAATATATCATAAAATTAAGAAATTTTTTTTTTAAGATAGTTGACGAATGCGTACTTTTAAGTTAACTACTGTAGAATATTCGATATATTTTCACCTACATTAAATTTGTCGCAAATACTATATATATATATATATATATATATATATAGAGTGTAAGTTGCATTGTAAGTTGTATTATATTAAATAAGTACAACTTATGAAAGATGATGCACATCATTAAAATAAATTATTAATTTATTTTTAAAATTTCTTGAAATTTTTTGTGATAGAATTTTAATTAAAGTAGAATTTTAAAATTTTGAGGTAATAAAAATTTATCTAAAGTAAATTATCTTAACAATTAATTACCTAAACTATTTTGTTAATTAATAAGGGAAAATTATTGAATACTCTAAGAATACCATAAATGCGTACTTCCCCTTCTCACATGAATTGTGAGTCCCACAAAAAATTTAATTAGTGAAACTCACAGTTATGTTAAAGTGAAAAAATACGTATTTATGGTACTCCCAGAATATTCAATAATTACCTATTAATAAAAGTCTAGTTACTTTTTGATAATTAATAGTGTCTTAATTGGATAAATCAAACGCAATAACTTTAGAAATACTCATACCTGATAAATAACTTTAGGATCATGCTAACGAGTGCCTGAAATAATTCATTTTAGAAAAATTTTGATACCACTTTTATGGGAAATGAAAAAAGCTGTCAAAATATTAATTACTTTTTTTTCATTTTTCATAAAAATTTTCTTTAAATGGATTATTAACCAGTACCCTAAGGGCACTCGTTAGCATTTCCCATAACTTTAAGGCACTCATATCTTGTGTTTGGATGAACTTATTTGTATTAATTTTTATTATTTTAAAAACAAGTTAAATAAAAATATATTATGCCTATTAAAAGTAAAAACCTTATTTTTTTTAAAATGTGCATAAGCAAAATATGTGTTGCTCCTTTTAAATATTTTCAAGGATGGCAAGGGATATTACTATTTGGCTCCATCTATTCTGGACACATCCTGCGATGGTGGGGTGCTCTCAATGAGGACAATAATAAGAGTATAATTTTACATATTTATATCATTATTAAAAAGTATTATCATCAATATTTTGTAATAATTCATGTATTTTATATTTGGAATAATGTTGAATAATAAATTAATATTATGAATTTTAATATCATTAATTCATGCATATTTATATAATGAATTTTAATACTAAATATTTCTTCTGTAGGAGAATGAAATTAATATTAGCAAAATTTATCAACGAAGCCATGAGCAAATTTGTGTAATGAAAGGGATTATGACTAAATTTTGACAAATGCCATAATAAAGTTTAAGAAGGCCAACCCAGTTAGAGCAATAAATAAAAAGAAATTCACACTAAATTCAAATCAAACTCATATTAGGATTTCAACTACTTGTGCAAGCCTTCCAGTTGTGGGCAACTTTCAACTCAAATGTTGGATTGAAATTATTCAAGTTAGGATAAAAAGATAACTCTATTCTAACTTTTAAGGGGTAAAAAACAGGCGTTGCCTACAAATCAGATTTTTTTTTTTTTTTTCTTTTTCAAACGATATATCTACTTGTAATAGGATGTCTTAGCCTATTTAAAGGCTTTATAAGTCAAAATCAAGGGAAAGCAGTCTTAGAACAAAATTTAGGTTTTTCTTACATTTTCTTTTCAATTTTTACTTTTTAGAGTTTTTGTTGGTATAATGGCTTGCTAGAAGCCTTATTAAGGCAAGAAGTGAAACCCAACTATCAATTGGTAGGTTCTTAACAACACTTTAATGGTTTTAATTAATGCTTAAATTTTTGTGTTTTTGATTGATTTTTCTATCTAGAAAATTGTTTAATTCAGTAAAATTCTTTGATTTAATGTTGACTTTAGGTATGTTAAATTCTTAGGATTTATTGCGAATTAATTCACCAGTTTTGTCATGCCTAAACTCAATTGAATTCATAGAACTATAGAAAATTAATTCTTGTATTCTTATTGTGCACTCGTGATCTTACTAAAATTATCATTTGTATAGTTTTAGCTAAGTTATAAAATAAAATTGTTAAAACTACGTACCAATAGATGTGTTGTGTGAATCCCTATACCTTAGTGCTTTAAGATAGTGTTGTTTTCCTAGCCAAGTTATTATTTTTCAACAATCCTGCACTTGTAAGATTTATTGAAGGCATAGCTAGCCGACACGTCTAACATACGTGTGTGGCAGGTAGACTAACCTTTTTAGTTTAAGTAATGCTAAAATCCTATGTACCCTGTAAGATGTACTAATTAAACTTCCTTTCAGAAATACATGAACTTTGTACTAAGTGTAAATTTAAGTAATATTACACCACTCAATATTTTTTTAAATAGATGTGAATTTTGATAAATCTATCGCTGAATTATATTATTTTTGTATATTTTTCATGCTTATAAGATTTAAAGATGATCAAATATTAATAACCACGTCATCAATTAATTATTTAAATTTAAGTTTTTGTAGTTTATATAATAATAATAGATGAAATTGAGAAAAAATACAATTAAATTCTAAATTGAAGTCTAATTTTGTGCCACATGTCTTATCTAATTTTAAATTTATGTGTCAAGTGAATTATTAGATGCAAAAATTAAAGAGTCTAAATTCAATTAGATTCTATATTGAATTTTAATTGAAGTTTAAGTTTATGCAATGTGTCCTATCTAATTTTTTAAGTTTTGTGACAAGTAAATTATTAGGTACAAAAATCGAAAAGTCCAGATCTAATTAGATTCTAAATCATGTTTAATTTTGCATCATGTGTTTCATTTAATTTTTTAACTTTTGTGTCGAGTAAATTATTAGGTACAAAAATCGAATAGTCTAAATTCAATTAGATTTTAAATTAAATTTTAATTGAAGTTCAATTTTGTGCTAATTTTTTAATTTTTATAGCAAGTGAATTATTGGATGCAAAAACTAAATAATCTAAATCCAATTAAATTCCAAATTATATAAATAAATAAATAAATATATATATATATATATATATATATATATATATATATATATAAATGTAATTGGTTTTAAATTTATCTGTGCATATGCACAAAATTACACACTGAATGGTTTTAAATGTACATGCATATGTATAGAATTATACGTTATTTTAAAATAATGCATAAAAGATGAGTTTATAAATCGAATGGTAAATTATATCTGATTAGCATGAAAATTGACATGTATGTTAAAAATATATAAAACATGTAATTGATCGGTTGAATTTTCAAAATATGAATTGAATAACAAGTTATCTAGTGTAACATTGCTTAAAATTACATAAAGTATAACATGAATTCAATGGCTCCATGACAAAATAATTTTTTAACATGTGAATAGTACCGTGCGACTCATTTTTAATGAAAAAAAATGCTGAAAAGTAAAGATGAAATATTTGTTAAAAAAGGCATACAATTACAAAGGACCCACCACGAAAGAACCTAAAAGAGGAGAGGAAAATATATTTTAGGAGCAGATTCGAGCAGCACTTACAATCACTTGTGCAAAAGGCAAGTGCGTGCAAGACATTCATATCGTCCCTTCCAGCGTAGGAGCATGTTTGAGCCTTTTTTAGGATATGAGAAGCGATGTCGTAGCGTTGTCTCTCCACAGCGAGGAACAGTGCGGATTCACCCGCTTTGTTTACCAGTTCTGCTGGATCCTTCTCATTAATTAGTTCCTTCACAACCTCAAAGTTACAATATCGCACAGCGACGTGCAAGGCTGTATCCCTATTCTTATTCACCATGCTCAGAAGCTGCTGTTCGGCGCCACCTGCTTCAACATTCTCCTTTTTGGCCTCGTTTATTAGTAGCTTTACTATTGACGAACACCCTGCCCTCGAAGCAACATGTAGCGGAGTATTGTCTTTGGTGTTCTTTTGTGAAACAAGGCTTGGACTTAAACTAACAATTTTTTCCGCAACCTCAAATTGATTGAATTGCAGTGCAACATGAAGAACAGTGTTCTTCTCTGGTGTCACTTCGAGAAGCTTACTATTGGAATCCTCCTCAAAGAAACTTAAATTACCAGCGGAAGCAGCTCGGAACACTTCAGGATTCATTCTGTATTGCCTTCCTTCTTCAATTGTCAGTTATTAATCTGTCTAGCAATGTGGGGGAAAAAAGATTACTAGCTAATACTATTTTATTTTATTTTGCTTTTTAAAAAGACTAATAAGGCTAGGTAAAACTTAAAAATTTTCCAAACATTTGCAAGGCAAACAAAAGGAGGAAAGAAATAGCAACCTTTTCTTTGCACAGCCCTTTTCTTTGCACAGCGGGAGAGTAAGGCCGACAAACGAAATGAAGGAGACCCGTGGATTTTCTAACAAAACAAAAGTATGAACAAAGAAAGTCATATGATTCTGAGGTACAATCACTGAATTGGGTGGTAATGGTCTAAGAGTGAGGAGTGGTTTGTAAGAATGAAGAAGGAAGAAGTGTGAGTATTGAGGTAGAGTACGGATTTGAGAGGGGAAAAAAGAGTGGAAATAATAGTGAAATGTTAACAAGACTCTAAATTGGGGGTAAAATAAGGAGAAGAAGGTAAGGAAAAGAACGTGTGAGGTGAAGGCAGGTGGGGAAGAAAAAGCCATAAGTAGAAGCCGAGAAGGGGACAAAAAAGAGAGAGATGAATAATTAATTAGGCAAAAAGAAGGGGTTAGCGAGCCAATTTTAGACTATCAATGATAAAAAATTGAAAAATTAAGGCCCGTTTGGGTGAATGCGTTTAAAAACTAAAAATTATTGTTTAAAAATATTTGTGAAAATATGCATAGATAAAAAAGTATGTAAAAATATATATAATATTGTTTAAAAACTAAAAATTATTGTTTAAAAACACAAACCATACACCCCCTAAAAGTCGAAAAAAATTTGTGGGAGGAATTAGGGGTATTGATTTTTTTTTTGGTATTTTATCGAATCTCAGCCCCTTCAAATTTAGCAGGCCTCTCATGGATCCCACACATTTGTGAGTTGTGAACCCACTTGTTGCAAGAATCAAGACTTATTTGGTACATGTGTTTAAATACATGTTTTCAATTTTTAAATAACATTATACGTATTTTCACACACTTTTTCATCTACATGTATTTTTAAAAAAACTGAAAACAGTTATTTAAATACATGTACCAAACGGACCCTCAATTTTTTAGTGTCCATTTTGAAATAATACATTTAAATGTTTTTGTTAAAAATATATTAAAGTATATTTGTATGTAAAAAAAGTCTGAAAAGAGAAAAGGAAAAAATGAAGTTTTAAAAAAGTGTATATAAAGTCTAAAAACAGAGTTTATAAGTTTTAACAAAACAGACTTAAATATTGTGAGTTATATATATATATATTCGTGAAAATAATAGAACTATAGAAAGGAAAAATAAAAAAATTACTGTTCATTGGCCGGTTAATGTTTAATGGCCTAAATGCACCATTCATGAGGCGCTGGATAATAATAATAATTAAAAAAAAACGCTGAAACGCCAGACGCGTGAGTTTTCAGCCAAATCCAAATGCTACCATAGTACCAAAACTCAGAAAGTGATGGGTGCACAGTACAAGGGTGTTTGGTTTGTGTTTTCAAAGAACTATTTTCAATTTTTAAACAATATTACATGTATTTTTACAAATTTTTTCACCCACACATTTCTACAAATTTTTTTAAACAACAATTTTTAGTTTTTAAACACGTACGCCCAACCCAAATGTAACAATAGCTCATTTTTGAGGTTATTGCACAGGCCACCTAAAGTCTGAGAAAATACACAATGCATTAAATGCATGTTTTCTAAACCTCACATGAGAGGGAGGAAACATGCACCTAATGCATGGTATACCACATTCTAAAGTTAGCCTTTCCTCTTTTTTAAAAACAAAGCTGTGCATGAGGGTTAGGCCATATCATATACACGGAGAGAGCCAGCACGTGCAAGCTTTGAGAGAAAAAAAAAAGGAGGTGATTTTTCTTTGCTGAATAGACATATGTAGGGTTAGGAAAGATTAAGGCTGGCTAAAAAATAGATACAATTGATGCACTTGCTTAAGGTAAGGCCGGCTAAACAATAGATATAATTGATGCAATTATTTAAGGCTCCCAAATAAAATAAAGTCCCCATTTAAAAAAAAAAATATATATATATATATATATGTGTGTGTGTGTGTGTGTAATATTTATATATATATTTTAATTACAAAAAAAATATTTTAATCCTTTTATTAGTCAGTAAAATGCATTAAAAAAGTCTCATTATATCTTAAAATGCAAAAAATTAAATAGGATAAAAACAAAAATAGCCAAACTTCAGTTAACAAAATTAAATTTTAAGAGACAAATCCATTAACTCATTCTTAAAAGATGCTAAAATTAAAATTAATACTAGACTAATTTATCAATAATACATCATAATTATCTTAAAATATGCTAAAATAGAGATTACAAATTTCTAAAAAAAAAAAAAAAAAAACTCTCATCTTTTTATCTCCCTGCCTCTTTATCTATATTCTTTCTTTTTTTTTTTTTCTTTTTTTTTTTTTCTTGTTCATGATTCCTGATCTTTTTCTATATAACCTCAGTCATTCATTTTAAGTTATATTTTTTAATCTACTTAATTGATAGGACAAGGACAACACGCTAAGTCTTGATTCTTGATCTTTTTCTATAAGCTCACACTCCACAGCACTAATGCCACTGCACAATGACAATGCACAATGCACAAAGCTTGATATTTGTTAGGCATAGTTTGTATGTTGTATAATAAGGGTGCTGGTATGTATGTTGTATAATAAGAGGGTGCTGGTGCTGGGATGCAGTGCAGGCCGTGATGTAGCAGTGGCGCAGGCTATGATGCAGTGCTGTGCAGGCTATGTGCATAAGTGTCATATGTGAGTTACATTGTCCATATGTGAGATACATTAGAGTCGGTAAGGACTGTGCAAGTCAGTTAGAGACTGATGGGTCTTGACAGTTGTCTTAGTGTTGAATAAGAGACCAAGGAGTTTTATAGTGGACAACAAAGTGTATTCTTCAATGCAACTTATTCTTTTCTTTTTCTCTGTTATCTTCTCTCTCCCGAAGGCCTAGCTGACCTCGAATCCAGCTACACCATAAATCCACCAATCCAATCCTAACAATACTTGATAAAATGACAGGACTTAGCACTGCACAGGCAGTGTGCAGTTGTTGACTCTGGGGTATGCTAAAACCTCCAAAATTGTTGAACCGACACTGGAAAAGATAAATTAATTGTTTTCTCTTAGAGGGACATTGACACATATCCTAAGGATATTGATTAAAAAAGTATTTTTAGAAAGTAAAAAAATAATTAATTTTTTAATAACTTTTTATATTTTCTATAAAATTAATATTAAATTTTTTTAAAATTTATTCATTAACATATGTTCTAAGCACATCAGTTAATTAAACCAAAAAGTATTTTTTGTATTGATTTCACTGGGTACTCTCAATCTCCTATGGTGAGATTGTACTTATTTTACTTTCCCATTTATGCAAGTAGAAGCACTTATACTGTCCATTAAAATTACTAAAATTTAGGTTTCTTTTGAATTAGATTTTTCTTTTATCTTTGGACTTTGGAGTTGAATTTACCTTTGTAGTTAGTGTTGTATTCACCTTACTGGGGAAATCATCAAAAGTGATATATTTTCCAACATTTTCAACCTCAACAGCCGTATAAGTCCTGCTCTTTCCTGCACCAAAAATTGAGCATAGTCTTTCATTGATGCTAATCAAGACTAGATAACAAGATTTTGTACACCACGTGGAGCAAAATTCCACAAAACAAAACCATAGAAAAACTATACTTAGCATGACTAAAATAATAAAGTGGCCTAAGTTTTCTTCCCATCCTTCTTTTGGACTTGGCATCCAACGGTAGCCTCTTTTTTTCGTTCAATATGTCCGGAGACACCCGATTTCACACTCAACTAATGTATCAAGCTATGATTGTTGTTTCCTAACCAAGAACCCTCGCTGATGAGCACCTGAGGTCCACCAAAACTCTGAAGTCCAGCCAATGGCTTAGGCAGCTTAAATTTGTGTAGCATATTTGACTCTCTCCTATTTACAGGAGCGCTAGCATCAACCAACTTCCCTGAGTGCAAAATTACTTTCATCATTTAAATCTTCATTCCTAAAGTCACTTCCACCATCAGAATACAAAACCCTCATGACCACTTGCGGTTTCTCCCTACTGCATTGGTACTTCCTGCCGCCTCCATGAGCAAATTTGCCAAGTCTGCCATGATTTCCTGTGCCTTCTTATGTGCTGTGATAATTTCTACTTACCCTGAATAAGTTGCAAAGAATTAATCAACCTGCTGTTCAACGGTCAACAATTAAAGGAAAATGAACGTACACACAAGGCATATTATATATCACACTATTTATTTTTTTTGTAATTGGTAAAAATCATTTAAATAGCTGACATTAATGAGCAAATACAGTTTTGCTACCTAATGTTATTAGGGGCTTCCTTAACTTTATGACAACAAACGACAAATGTAATAATCATAAATTACAATTCAATTATAAGGACATATAAAAAATAAAAAAAAAAGAAAAAGAAAAAGAAAAAAGATATCAAACGACCAAAAAAGGACTTCTGAAACAACACCTCTCACCACACATTTCTTATCCAAACCCTTAACCCAAACAGAGAAAATAACATTGGATAAGGATAATTAAATGCACCAAAAACAGCCAAAATAAACCAACCCGCACCGGCCCCCTAAAAAAAAAAGGACTTCTGAAACAACACCCTCACCACACACACACTCATCCAAATATCAAACTTGTAACCAGATTTGGGCTTCATTTTTGGGATTTTTTCCAATTAGGTTTTTTTTTTTTTTTTTTTTTCTCAAATAATAAAATTAACAAATTTGGAACAAATTGTTAGATTTTGGACTTTAAAAAATAACCTTAAATGGCCTGATACAAGTATAAATATACTACAAAACTCATTGCATAACATAAAAAATTCATCTATTAAAAGGAAAAATAAAAATCCTTTTCCAATTAATATTCACACAATCACCGACTGGAAAACTCATCTACTAATACCATAAATTAGTCCACATCTGCAAATACATCAAAATTCAATACAAAATTCATTAATTAAAGTCGAAATGTAATACATGAATCATAATATAAATTCCAAATCAAATAACATGCATAATACCATAAAATCCAAATAACAACAAACACATAAACAAAACTCAATTGTGACTTTGGACTAGATACATAATACCATAAAGTCTATAAAAAATGACCAATAATGGTCTAAGCCAACTAGCCAAGGCAACACAAATCAATCATTATCTTCATTCTTCAATAGTTGTGATTTTCAATGAAATCTTTTCCTTCTTCAGCCATATGATTGTTTTCACCAACAAAGCCTTTTTCAGCTTATGTCAAAATTATTTATTAGCTAGTTTGGTTTTATTGGTGTAGAATACCAAGTTAACTTTTTTTTTTTTAAAGAAGATTATATATATATATATATATATATATATATATATATATATATTATACAGTTTCTACTTATGTGTTTGAATTTGCTGATTGTTATTTTTATCATCAGATCAAAACATCAATATGTTTTTGAGAGTGTTTAATAAGTTTTTGCTATGCATGTAATTGATGTCACATAAACAAAAATAATGAATAAATTTTAGAATTATTTAGGGAAATTCTACTCTGCATAATTTATTTATTTATTTATTTTTATTTTTATTTTTATGTACCATACCTATTTGATCTTAACTATTATTGACATATAATATTGTCTTATTTAATATAAAATTTATAATAATAGACAAACGGTTAAACTTAAGTAATTAAGATATGTATTGGGAAAAAAAGTGTATTGCAGGTTGATCCCTTTATTAATTTTGTGTTTAGAAGTTGACATATCAATTTTGTGAAATTTGAGTAGTAAAATTTGTAGTAATTATAAAATCACTCTTTGATATTTTTAGAGTAGTGCTAAGAATGCTACAAATTTTACTAAATAAATATTATAAGTTTTTTTTTTCTCTAACTATTATAAGTTGATGTTTCATCAATGAAAAAAAGTAATTCAACATTTATCTATTTAGTTGATGAAGTAACACTAATCACATTCATTGCCTTTAGTATTTTCTTTAACTGACCAAATTTTTTTGGAACAAAATCAGCAATGCAATTTGATTTTAGGTACAAGTGACAACTAGAGAGTACTAGACATGCCACCACATGTTCACTCCATAACTTGGAGGAATATTGCAAGAGGAACTTGAAAAAGGGGGGAAAATTGATTGAGGGATTGGGATTTGGGGCAAAATATCATCTACATTTTTTACCGGAAATGAAGCAATCTTTCCCTTTCTCTCTCTTAAATTTTTTTTTTCCATTTTTTGGTGGATATTTTATCTTGCATCTCTACTTTAGGTTAATTAAATTTTATGCTCTTTAGAACTCTACTTTAGGTTTATATGATTTAGTTTTATGTTTTTAAATTGTTATATATTTTTTTTCTTTTATCCGATTTCATAAATGTTATCATATTATATTATAAAGATAGTATATTATAATATAATGTTATTCTATTACATAGCATAACTTGTATAATTTTGTGTTTGTTATCATATCTTTTATTTTTTTTCTTATTTTTTATAAATTTGCTATCATCTCTCTCTCTCTCTCTCTCTCTTGATTTTTTATTCTTTCTTGGAACTCCATTTTAGTTTGATGAATCATTGTGTTTTTTTATAACTCTATTGTAGGCTAATACGTTTTGGTGTTGTATTTTTAAGTTCCCCCTCACAAGTAGTCATTCTGCCTCTTATAGCTTTGGTTTGATTTTTATTTGAGTCAATACTTAATTAATTTGTAAGTGACAATTTGCATTTATATCAAAACATAATCTGGGCCACGCATTTGAATATGCCTATAAATTATTTTAGTAACATTAAAAAGTAATTTTATTATGATTTTTTATTATCATGATAATTTCCTTTATGAGAATGAAAAATTTCAATAATTTATTTGAAACTTAAAAGGTTTACCTGTATAGGAAAAAAAAATTAGAAAAATATAGCACACTATAGCATAATTTCAAAATATATAGACTAGCTCATAAAAGAATAATATCAATCAAACATACCAAAAATAATATAATGATATATTTATAGAGATAGAGAGATGAAATTTTTTTTAGAAATTGTTTAAATTTTAGGGAAAACAAATTATCTTCAATAAATTTTGGAGAACAAAATATATATTATATCACAATTACAAAATAATAGTCTATTCTCACGTATTACGTGAGTTTACGACTAGTTATTATTATACGTGAAACTTCAGTTATACGTGTATTCCCAATAACCTCATTTATTTAAGTATCAAAAAGTGTAAAAAGGAAAAAAAAAAAAAATCAAATTCAATATAACCTGTAGAGAGGGAAAATTCCCGACCTATCACAAACTGACACATCATACTACCAAGTCCACAAAATACAACCAATTACAAAGTTCCACGTATTGTTGCTAGGTTTTGCTATCACTACTCAAAAATCAACAGGAATTTGCCAAGTGTCATGCAAAAACCAATCTTGCATCAGCGCATGTAAGCGATGACATAAGCAGCCTCGCACGTGTAAGCGATGACATAATCAGTCTCGCACGTGTAAGCGATGACATAAGCAGACCAATCAGGCTGTGACATGTGTCACCAATAAGACTCTGCCATGTGTCGCTCACCTACCTCCAAACTCCTATAAATAGAAGCATTCCTAAGGAATTTAAGGGGAGACTAAGCCATCTAAAGCATAAGCAGCATCAAAGAAGATTCAGAAGTACTGAAACTTTGCTGGAATCAAGCCTTGAAGCCTCCAGGAACTTCAAGAACTTCAACCTCAAATGCAAGGAACATTCAAAGCAGAATCATCTAAACTACTTACCTAGATCTCAAAGGTCACTGGAATCAAGCTCAAAAACCTCCAAAAACCTTAACAAACCACAAATCAACAAAGTTCTATGGATTCAAACCTTCAAAGCCCCGAAGAACTTCCACCATAAACCTTTAAATACGAAGAACATTTGAAGAGGAATCTTCCAAATCATATTCCTAGATCTCAAAGTTCACTAGAATCAAGCTCAAAAGCCTCCAGAAACCTCACAAACCACAAATCAGTGAAGCTCTATGGATTCAAGCCTCTAAAGCCCCGAAGAACTTCCACTACAAATCTTCAAAGACAAAGAACACACGAAGAACACGAAGAACGTGAAGAACAAAGGATTTCTAACAAGCTCATAACCAGAGATTCATTGTAATTCTGTTTCAAAGATCTTCGATCCATTCTTTAGCCAAATTGAAAGATATCTTGTGTTCAAGTCAAAATCACATTACCACAATTCCAATCAACAAATCTTTCAAGGAGATCGAATCAGAGGATCACTCTTTTGTAATCAAAGAGACTTGTACCACACATTCATTAATACAAATTCGCATTTGTGAAACTATTTTACTTGTTTGATTTATTTTGAACTAAGAAATTTAGAGGGCGTTTGGTTTGAGACTATCTCAAAACTCAAAAACAATAACTCAAAACTCATCACTCATTCTCATTACGCATATCTCAAAACTCAATCTCGGCAAAAAACTCAAAACTAAAAATTTTTGTTTGGATCATAACTCAAACCCGTGTATCTCATTTTTATTACTCAACTTTTTCACTTTTTGGTGGAGCCCACGGCCTGCACTTTCAGAATAGTCATGTGTCTTCCTTATCTCCTTTCACCTAAAATTTGTCTTCCTTATCTCTCTCTCTCTCTCTCTCTCTCTCTCTCACACACCAAATGTTAGAAAAAAGTCAATCAACTCTCTTCCGCCTCCATATCCACAAGACCCATCTCCAACAAACCCCTAAAGAAATTTCTCAAAGCTCACTCTTGTCTTCGATTGCTCAGTTTCTACCGGTGAGTTCCGTTCCTTTTTTGTTATACGGGCTATGGTGTGATGATTTCCTCCTCTTCCTCTATCTCGAGCTAACCCCAAAATCCAAGAATTGGTTGACGCCCATATCCAGCAAATCCCATTTTCCTTTTCATCTCACCCAATCGTCGATAGTAGTCCCAAATTCCACGGTTTTTTTTTCTGTCCGTTTCAGCGCTAGGGCCTCTGTTCTGTCTTAGTTTCTGTTAGAAATACTGAATGTAATTGTGTTGTATTTCATGATGAAAGAATATACATAGATGCCTTTATATAGGAGGCATATGTGTGCTATACAAGTAACCTAACTGGGCCTAAAGCCCACAATATATTATACACGTTAACAGCCCCCCTCAAACTCAAGGTGGATGTGAGACCAGCTTGAGGTTGTCAACCAAAGTACGAAGGCGTCCCTTAGGATGTGACTTGGTGAAGATATCTGCAAGTTGATCTTTAGAGGATACTGAGATCAGCTTGAGAGCACCATGGATAAGATGAAAACGGATAAAATGACAATCGATCTCGATGTGTTTAGTCCGTTTATGGAAGACATCATTGTGAGGAATATGAATAGCACTCTAGTTATCACAATAAAGAGGAGTAGCAGAGGATATAGACACACCTAAGTCTTTGAGAAGCCATCGTAACCAAAGGAGCTCAGATGTGGTATCAGCAAGGGCACGATATTCTGCTTCAATACTGGAGCGGGCCACATGAGTTTGTTTCTTACTTCACCAAGAAATCAGAGAAAAACCAAGAAGAAATCAATAACCAGTGGTGGACCTGCGATCAGTGGGATTTCCTGCCCAATCAGTATCAGAAAATGCACGGAGAATAAAAGGAGACTAAGCAGAGTAGAAAAGACCATGGAAGAGAGTGCCTTTTAGGTATCGAAGAATGCGCAGAACAGCAGCATAATGAGTCGATCGTGGTGCAGACAGATACTGGCTCACCTGATGAACAGCATAGGAAATGTCTAGACGAGTAACAATGAGATAAACTAAACTGCCAACCAAGCATCTATAAAGAGAAGGATTAGACAATGGTTTCCCCCCTAAGGGAGTTAGATGCGCATTAAGCTCAACTGGAGTGTCAACAGTCTTGCTATCAGTGAGTCTAGCTTGAGACAAGAGTTCTGAGGCATACTTGGCTTGAGTAATATAAAGTCCATCTGCAGAATGAGTGATTTCAAGACCCAAGAAGTAGCTGAGATGTCCAAGATCTTTCATCTCAAACTGCTGACTGAGAAAAGCCTTGAGTTTTTGAATGCCACTGAGGTTATCACCAGTTATGATCATATCATCCACATATAGGAGAAGTAAAATAGTGCCTTTTTCAGTGCGACGAAGAAATAAGGCAGAATCATAATGACTGGCCATGTAACCCAAGTGAGAGATGGTAGAGCTGAATTTGGTAAACCAAGCTTATGGAGTTTGTTTAAGGCCATAAAGTGCACGTTGAAGGTGACAAATCTTATTTGAGTCAACAGAAAGACCAGGAGGAGGTTGCATATACACTTCTTCACTTAAATCCCCATTAAAGAATGTATTTTTGACATCCATTTGAAAAAGGTCCCATTTACTGGCAGCAGCAACAGCTAATAGGGCACAAATAGATGAGATACGAGCAACCGGAGCAAAGGTCTCTTCATAATCAATCCCATACTCTTGTGTAAAACCTTTTGCAATAAGTCGAGCTTTGTAGCGCTCAATGGACCCATCAGAGCGAGTCTTAATCTTGTAGATCCACTAACAACCAACCACAGATTTCCCAGGAGGAAGTGTCACCAAATCCCAAGTATGGTTTTTAGATAAAGCATCAAGTTCCTCTTTCATTGCAATCTGCCATAAAGGGTTAGTGGAAGCCTCACGATAGGTGTGAGGCTCGTGTAGTGTAGCAAGGGCAGTGTAACAATGATAGTCAAGTAAATGTGTAGGAATAGATCTTACCCGAGTTGAGTGATGAGGTGGAATGTCTTGTGCAAGATCTTCAGGCGGAGTGGGAGCAGGAGACTCAAGCTCAAGATTGGGGTTGGGTAGCTTGTCTTCAACCTGTTCATCTTCCACCTGTTCATTAAAGGGTGAACTAGGAAAGAGATCAGTGATATCTGGTGGTTGGATAGAGAAGTCTATAGCAACAGAATCAGGAGCAACTATAGGAGGATCAGGAGCAACTATAGAAGACAGGGAAGCACTGAAATGAGAGAGCTCGACAAAAAGGCGATGTTCCCAAAAGACAACACTGTGGGAGAGACAAAGATGATGAGAGACAGGATCATAACACCTATACCCCTTTTGACTTTCGCCAGAGCCAAGAAAACAACAAAGCCTTGACCAAGGCTCAAGTTTGTTATGTTCATGTGGCTGAAGAAGAACGAAACAAGCAGAACCGAAGGAGCGAAGGTGGTGATAGTCTGGAGGTGACCCAAAAAGGCGCTCATATGGAGTTTGATTTTGGATAATAGGACTCGGAATGCGATTAATAGTATGAACAGCATGACGGGCAGCTTCACCCCAAAAAGGTGCAGGAATTTTGGCAGAGAGAAGGAGAGCATGAACAGTGTCAAGAATATGACGAAATTTTCGTTCGGCTCTACCATTTTGCTGAGAGGTACCTAGACAAGTTAGTTGATGAACAGTGCCATAGGAATGCAAAATAGCTTGGAAAGCATATTGAGTATATTCAAGAGCACTATCAGGTCGAAAAATTTTGATGCGTCTGGAAAACTGAGTTTCAACCATTTTTGCAAAATTAGAATATACTTCCAATAATTCAGAACGATGTTTCATATTAAAAATCTAGCTATAGCGAGAGTAATCATCAACAAAGACAACAAAATATCTAGACCCACCAATACTAGAGACAGAGGACGACCCCCAAACATCAGAATGAATAAGGTCAAAGATATCAGTGGATATTGATTCATTAGTATTGAAAGGTAAAGCTGGTTGTTTTCCTAACTGACATGAAATACAATCAAAATTTTCTGTAGACACTAAACCTAACAAACCTCTAGAAGCCAATTGTTGTACCCGAGAGGAAGATGCGTGACCAAGTCGAGCATGCCAAAGTGCAAGGGAAGGAGTGGAATAAACTGCAGTAGCTGTAGGAACAGAAACAGGAGCAACAAGTGGAAGACGAAGGTTGTCCACGGGAAACATACGCCCAACTCTAAGACCGGTCCCAAGCTCCTGTCCCGTCCTAGGATCCTGCACAATGCACCCAGAATAATCAAAGGTAATGCGATAACCCAACTCAGCTAATTGTCCCACAGAAAATAAATTATAAGAAAGGTCAGGAACATTAAAAACTCTAAGAACCGAGAGGTTGGAAGTTGAAATTGAACCTATATTATGACCAGACATTGTGGAACCATTTGTTGTGCGAATATTAAGAGGGTGCGGTGCAGGTTTAAGGTCAAAAAATAAGGACGAGTGAGGTGTCATGTGATTGCAACAAGCAGAATCCATAAGCCAAGAGGTAGGAGACATACCAGATAAAACTGAGAGAGAAGAGGAATAAGATGCATTACCAACCATACGAATGACATTGACGATGATATTTATAAGGTCATCTCTGGAAATGGAGAAAGTGGATCCCGAAGACTTAGACTGTGCAGAGACAGGAACCATTGGTTGGACACTCTTAGTATTAGCAATAGTAGTAGCAGAAATTGAAACAGCTGATTTGTCACTACAACAAAATGTACTTTTAGTGACGAAAATTAGTGAGGAAATATTTTTCGTCGCTAAAAATACAGCTTTAGTGACGTAATATTAATTTCGTCACTAATAATGAAAAAAATTATTACATTTAGTGACGAAAAATAAATTTCGTCGCTATTGTGATCTGAAAAATAAGCGCCACGGAGGGAAACTTTGGTGTCAACTTAATTAATCTATAGTGACGAAATATTTTGTCGCTAAAAGTTGAAATTTTTAGTGACGAAATATTTCGTCACTATAAGTATTGCTGTGGATAGTTTTAGTGACGAAAATACTTTCGTCACTATAAGTAAGTATTAGTGACGAAAAATAGTCGTCACTAAAAAAATAAAGGTTTTGCACTTATATGTTTTTAGTGACGAAATAACATTTTGTCACTAAAAGTATGCTTTAGTGAAGAAATATTAATTTTGTCACTAAAAACAATAATAGATTTTTTAGTGACGAAATCATATTTCGTCACTAAAAGTATGCTTTAGTAACGAAATATGAATTTCGTCACTAAAAACAATAATAGATTTTTTTAGTGACGAAACCATATTTCGTCACTAAAAGTTTTGGTACATATATGAACTCATTAGGCGCCAATAAAAAAAAGTTCCGCCAAACTCAATTAAGCTACAGCGACGAACCGTTTCGTCGCTAAAAGATTAATTCTTTGCGACGAAAACGTTTGTCGCTAAAGCTGTTAGTGACAACGCTTCAGCCCCTTTTTTTTTTTTTTTTTTTTAAATCTTTTCTGGTTTTTCACTACGCTTTTCTGGTCTTTCCCCAACACATACCCACAAAAAAAAAATTTCCCAACACTTTCAGCAACGCATACCCCCATAAACTTTCCCAACACTTTCTTTTCAGCAATGCATACCGGCGACGATCCGCTAAGCGTCGCGCTCAGCGGCGACGATCTGCTAAGCGACGCGCTCAGCGGCGACGCTTCGGCGACGATCCGCTAAGCGTCGCGCTCAGCGGCGACGATCTGCTAAGCGTCGCGCTCAGCGGCGGCGATCTGCTAAGCGTCGCGCTCAGCGACGATCCCAGCTTCGCACTAAGCGTCGCGCTCAGCAGCCCACCGCGACGCTTCGGCGACGATCCCAGCGTCGCACTAAGCGTCGCGCTCAGCGGCCCACCGGCGACGATCCAAGCGTCGCACTCAGCGTCGCGCTCAGCGGCCCACCGGCGACGCTTCGGCGACGATCCAAGCGTCGCACTCAACGTCGCGCTCAGCGGCCCACCGGCGACGCTTCGGCAACGATCCAAGCGTCGCACTCAGCGTCGCGCTCAGCGGCCCACCGGCGACGCTTCGGCAACGATCCCAGCGTCGCACTCAGCTCCCACCGGCGACGCTTCGGCGACGGTTCACCGATTCAGGTCTTTTTTTTAGTTTTTTTTTTCTTTCTCCTTTTGAGTCCAATGCTAATCATATCATTATCACCCTATGTTTGAATCATCATAAGAGAGAAAATTAAAAATTTAGAAAGGAAAAAAGAACCACATAGACACAAGTTTCTTTTTGTGTTATTGATAATGTCACGGTTAGATGAAATGCTTGGAAACATGACTGATTATTGTGTTGGGTGTTTCTCTCATAGTAATTGCAGGAGTTGTGACTTCTCTTTTTAAATTGATTTCTTAGTTTTATACTTATTGGTTATGACTGATTATTACCCAAAAAACTAATATCTGAGTTTTTTTTTTTTTTTTTTTTTTTTAATGAAATTCAATTTTGAACTCTTTTGTTTTACAGGAAGAGACTAGTGTCTGGATTTCACCTTGGAAATTATCTTGGAACTATAAAGAATTGGATTTCATTCAGGTTGTTTCGACTTTCTTCAAGCTCTTGTTGTGAAACTGTTTTATTAATTTTTGTGATGTTAATTTTTGGGTTTGTTAATATAGTACTTGTTAATATAGCTTAAAGATGAAAGGGGTGTGTGTGGGGGGGGGGGGGGTGTTTGTGGATGTGTTTGTTTATTTTAGATAATTGTTTGCAACATCATTATACCATTTTTTAGTTCAGTGAAACTTTTGTGTCTCACAATTATAATTGGAAGTACCTTTTAGTAAGTTTAATCATGATTGTAACTTGTTCGCAATCATTTCTACTCAAGGCTTTGATGCATTGCTATGCCATTTAGATGGGTTGTTAAAGCAGATGATTGGCATAGCAATGCATGAGATTATTTCCTCCCTGTTTCATTCCTTGATGATAATAACACTCTCTCCGACATGATATAAAATTTTCTTCATTCTAACCAAAGGAAAAAAAGAAAAACAGGAAACATCAATCTTCAAGCAAGCCAGTAACATAGAGTCATTTTCTTTGTGGTGAAAGTGCTCTTTTTTTACATCTATTTAATTAATTAGTTGTTTTTCTTGGCCACTTTTATGCCTTAGATGATCATTAATGATTCTTCTCTTCTTTGACCACTATTCTCATCTTTGAAACATTCTTTTTTTCCCAAGTAAAAGGAAAAGTTTAGATTGATTTCCTTGTGTGTTTATATTTGTAGAACTTCTTGATAGGAGGGTAGTTTAACACCTTTAGTTACTATAACATTGTGTTTCCTTCTTTATTGAAATTCTTACATTGTCTCCATCAAGAGGTAAAGCTGCACTTATCTATGTGTTGCATGCAGGTAAAGCTTCACTCATCTTGTTGTGCTTATCATTGGGTCTACTTAACTGTTCACTAAAAGCTATCTTTCTTTTATTTTCAGCTCTCTTGTTTGTGGCTGAAGAAATTGTGAGGAACAAGGTGAAGAACACAAGTTAACTTTGGATTTTTTCTAAAAGTGGTAAACTTAGCTTGAGCAAAGTAAGTATATTCTAGTTAAAAACTTATAAAACTCTATATATACTTGTGATGTTGGAAATTTATTTTGTGGTGGGTTGTTGTGTTGGAGCAAGCGGGTGGCTTGCATGATGTTATAAGGTGGCTTAAATTCATATTGGGAGTGTTTTTAATTTCTTGCAAATGTGAATGAAATTTGTTGATTAGTAGCAATTGTGTTCCTTTATTCAATTTCAATACTTGTAAGCATTATACTTGTGATGTTGGAAATTTGTTTTGTGGTGGTTTGTTGTGTTGGAGTAAGCGGGTGGCTTGCATGGTGTTATAAGGTGGTTTAAAGTCATATTGGGAGTGTTTTTAATTTCTTGCAAATGTGAATGAAATTTGTTGATTAGTAGCAATTGTGTTCCTTTATTCAATTTCAATACTTGTAAGCATTATACTTGTGATGTTGGAAATTTGTTTTGTGGTGGGTTGTTGTGTTGGAGCAAGTGGATGCCTTGCATGGTGTTATAAGGTGGCTTAAATTCATATTGGAAATGTTTTTAATTTCTTGCAAATGTGAATGAAATTTGTTGATTAGTAGCAATTGTGTTCCTTTATTCAATTTCAATACTTGTAAGCATTATACTTGTGATGTTGGAAATTTGTTTTGTGGTGGTTTGTTGTGTTGGAGCAAGCGGGTGCCTTGCATGGTGTTATAAGGTGGTTTAAATTCATATTGGGAGTGTTTTTAATTTCTTGCAAATGTGAATGAAATTTGTTGATTAGTAGCAATTGTGTTCCTTTATTCAATTTCAATGAGATAATTGAGCTCAAAGAGTATATTCATCGGTTAGAAAATGAGATAATTGAGCTCAAAGAGGCAAGAGTTAGGGACGAAGAGGCGCAAGCTAAGGAGCAAGAGGCGCGAGCTAAGCAAGATGAGATCCAAAAGAATATTCTTAATTTTTTGAGGAGCAAGGGTTATGATGACAGTTTTAACTATGGGGGTGGTTCATCTTCAAGTTAAATCACTTATAGGTAACACTTCATTTTTTATGTATCATTTGAAACTAATTATTAGAAATTTTTTTATAACATAGTTAATGTTTTTACTTTACGATTTTAATGTAATAGTATTTTTATATTTGTGCAGATTTCTTATTGGTGGCTTTAGGGGATTACTTTTGGCATTATTTGAAGACATATGAGGACATCTTTTGGCTTTAGGGGGTTCTAATTATACTATGCTACATTTCTTGTATTGTTATAAAACATTTTAAGTTATTGTATGTGTTGCAAACAATTATTGTATGGAAGGAGTTTGAATTTGATACTTGTTTTAATTTTAACTTGTGGAATGTATGGATCGATTTTTTATAAATGTGTTGTTGAAATAATTGTGTTAATCAAATTTGAGGTTTGAATAATGTAATGATAGGTTACAGGTTAATATCAACATCATGAAAATAATAAAAACAGAAAATATGTTTTAGTGACGAATTTTTTCGTCACAAATATGGCAACAAAAAATTGCTTTAGTGACGAAATATTTCGTCACTAAATACAGTGGAATTTTGTAAGAAATGGTTTTAGTGACGAACATTTTCGTCACTATATGTGCATGGATTTTTTTTAAAATAGTTTTAGTGACGAATATTTTCGTCACTATATGTACCCGAAAATAGTTTTAGTGACGAAATTTTTCGTCACTAAATATGATTTAATAAACTGAAATGGTTTTAGTGACGAAATATTTTCGTCACTAAATACTGTTTTTAGTGAGGAAAACATTTAGCGACGAAACGTTTTCGTCGCTAAAAGTTTTTTTTTTTATTACCAAATTGGACTTTTAGTGACGAAATTTTTCGTCGCTAAAAGTCGCCAGGACTTTTAGCGACGGGGCTACAGCGACGAAATGAATTTCGTCACTAAAAGTCCAATTTCGTCACTAAAAACCTTTAGTGACGAAAAACTGGACTTTTAGTGACGAAAATTTTCGTCACTAAAAATACATTTTCTTGTAGTGTGTTGCGATGATAGCAAGTCTCAATATTGTGACCAAAACATTTGCAAAATTTGCAAAAACGTTTGATGGATTGGCAACGATGATTGTTGCAATAAGAAGAAGACCTGCCCTTATTCTTCATTTAGAAGAAAAAAAAATGCAAAAAATGGACTGCAAAAGTGAAATCTACATGAAAAACTGGGTAAGGAGGACCTGGGCTGGAAAAAAAGTCAACCCGGAGAAAAGTCAATGGTCAAAGTCAATGCGGTCAACGGTCAGCAGTGATGACATGATCGCTTCTGAGTGCTGACATAAGCAAGCTGACGTGTTGCTGACGCAAGCAGTTATGACGTCACTAGGGCTGACGTGGCGAAGATGATGACGTCAGTGGACCGAGTCTAGCGCGTGAGGCGCGTGGAAGCGCGTGACAGTGCGTGAAGAATATTGGCGGCACGTGCCAGTAATGCCAAGAATTATAGTGGCGCATGGCGGCGCGTGGAAGGTCCGATGAAGACGATATTTCATAGAAATTCAGATCGGAGAGAATACTTTCCGATGGTGCAATCTGTGGTTTGATCGGAGTAGCGAAAGCGGTAGTGGCGGCAAGGCAGTGGTCTTTGATCTACTAAAGTCGCAATGGAGGCAGTGGTGCTGGTCACAACAACGGCTGCAGATGACACCCAAGAAGACAAGACTGTTTAAGAGCGGCACACCAAAGGATTAGAACAGTGGCTCTGATACCATGTTAGAAATACTGAATGTAATTGTATTGTATTTCATGATAAAAGAATATACATAGATGCCTTTATATAGGAGGCATATGTGTCCTATACAAGTAAATATGTGTGCTATACAGGTAACCTAACTGGGCCTAAAGCCCACAATATATTATACACGTTAACAGTTTCCCTTATTCCTCTACCCCGAAAGAACCCCAAAATCAAACAATGGGTCATCCCTTATTTTCCCCACTTAATATTGTTTGTTGCCTGTGCTTGTTTAGAAACTTGGTCCTAGCAAATAATTTTGGTGGAAGTATAGTTATGGATCTAGAGAGAAGAGAGGAAAACAAAGAGGGGCTATTGGTGTATGAAATGTGAAGCTAGAGGAATTTGGGTATTTGGTTTCTTTAACATTAACATTAAAAGCATGGAATAGTTTGGCTTGGTGTTTGCTGCCTGCCTGTGCTTGTTTAGAAACTTAGTCCTAGCAAACAATTTTGGTGGAAGTGTAGTTATGGATGTAGAGAGAAGAGAGGAAAACAGAGAGGGGCTGGTGGTGTATGTAATGTGAAGCTAGAGCAAAAGTAAAGAAGATGAAAAAGCTTAGACGGTACTGATATTTGATGCGACAAGTCACTGCAGTGGGGACCACATGGGTTTACTAATTTACGAGAATGCCATGAAACTCATTTCCTAAAAACTGAAAACACCTCTTCATTTGTTCTCAGTTTTCATTTGCATAACTCAAAATTTTGAGAGACAGTTATGAAAACAAAAACTGAAAACCCAACCAAACAAAATTTATCACAGTGGGACTCACGATTTTTGAGTTTTGAGTGATGAGCTCAAAACTCCTCAAACCAAATACCCCCTTAGTCGTCCACATAGCCCATTAAATAATTAACTTTTGGGCTCATCAACCAAAAATAGCATCCATTTTTTATTTTTTAATTAAAAATAATTTTATTCAAAATTAACAGCAATACAATCAAACCAACACCAAAAAAAGGAAAAAAAAAAAAAAAAAAAATCCAAAACAAAAGCTTTGAAACAAGTCTACACACAACAAGCCTCCCATATAATGACCTTGATAATGACTCACGACATTCCTCTTACTCCTCCAAATGTGCCCATACCAACTTGCAGAACACAGCTTTCAAGACGTTGTCGTTGCCGGTGCCAATGTACTCATCCCACTATCAGACCGGGACGTTATACTATAATTCTTCTTTACTTCTTCCTTGTTCTGTTTTTGATTGGGACTATAATTCTTCTTTACCTCTTCCTTCTGTTTTTTAATGGAACTAGAAACCAGCAGTGACAAACTGCATTTTAGTATATGCAGTAAAGAAATAATATAGCTACCAGAGAAGCACCAACAAACAACAACGGCTAGAGTAATCCCCATATTGTGTGGCACCACTGTGTAGGTACCTAAAATGAAAGCTAACAACATTGCAAAAGAAGAAAAGCTTGTTGAATCAGGTGCGCGTGCTACAAATTTTTTGCGATGAATGAAGTCCAGAATCATGTTTGAAGCGGTGAAGTAAGAGAATACTGAGGCAAGGGAAAGACCAAAAGCGGCACTATTAGCTATCAGAAATATCTGGAAAGAAGTTTTTTTGCTTAAATACTGCAGAGCCCTCATCCACGCCATCTTGGCTTTTGTATCCACCAGGCATAGTGAAAGCTGCAGTGAAGGTCATTGTTGCGATGAGTGTAGCTACCACCAATGTGCTGTCACTCCTTTGCTTCATAAAATCTGAATTAGAGTCGGGCATTCCTTCGTCTCCCAATTCTACTGCTTCTGTTTCAGTATCTGCTGATTCAGGCTTGCTGTTGTCTGCTTTTTTGCTGTTGTCTGATTCGGCCTTTCATCCGTAATGCTTCCTTGATTAATTTCATCCACATGTAAATTTATAAATAGATGATTTTTGTACGGATAATTCAAACAAACACGTACGTGCACACACTCACATGGCCCCTCCCTGGCAGAATGGTGTTAGAAAAGGGATTTTGACAGCGGATTGTCAATAAAAAAAAAAGTTACATGTACAGCGATCATGGCAGGAATTCAAAAACTACTTAAAATGTAAGAGCAAGGAGATGAAGCTTGAAAGTCTCATCGTGAGATTGAGGATTAAGAAAGACAACCAAGTTTCCAAGAAAGTTGAGAGGAATCATTTCATGGAGTCTAAGGCAAATGTAGTGGATCACAACAATAAGAGGAAGCAATCTGGCCAAAGTTCAAACCATGGCATTAGAGGTGTTGACTCTAGAAGGTTCAAAGGCAAATAGTACGTCTATGACAAACCAGGACATCGTATGTAAAGAATTGTCATAAGCGGAAAGGAAAGCGAAGCCAACATGATTGAAGTGGAGACCCTCACAAATGTCTTTGTAATGAGCCTTTTTGTGGTCGTGTCTGAGGTGAATTTCATAGGGAATACCAATGAATGGTGGATGCGCACAATTATGTTCATTTAGACACATGTTGTTGTGCTTCCTAGGTGTTAGTATATCAATTGTATCCTAGAAGACAAACATTCTAGAGTCTCAAAACACCACTATAAGGGACGAAATCTGTCTCAAAGACATTGTTAAACACTAGCTAGCACTAATCAGATTTGAATAATTCTGTCTTCTTTTAGATTGTGGGTTTTATTAATTCATTTTATTTATTCACTCATTAAAACAATATTTATTCTGTTTGTTCCTTTGTTTACATAATCAAAATTAGTAAATATTTTATTTTTAATAAAATATTAAAATTTTTATGCTTTATACCCAACAACTTTCTCCTTCTTTTGTAATTATGTACTAAGATACTACCAAATTTACCATTAAAAAAAAACTTAAAACTGATATAGTAGTGGATATGATTGGTGTTACATTAGGGACATAATAAATAAACTTATAAATTATTGTGTTATTATCTGTTTTAAAAGTTTACGTATTAGTTTATAAGAACCATGAGGTGAAATTTAGAGTAAATTTAGCAGAGCAGGACAGTAGAGACATACCTTTAGCTGGAAGTCTAACTTTCCTGACAGAACAATGTCCATTGTTGTGGAGCCTTTGATGTTCATAGCATTTGGATTAAGACTTCCACAACGTGCCATTAGGGAAACAATCCCGTAATGCCCATTGATGGCCGCCAGATGCATAGGCGTGTTTCCATCTATATCCTGCTTATTGATGAGGCCATTAAACTCGGGTCTCTTCAGAAAAAACTCTACTGCTGCCCTCTCTCCACTTTCTGCAGCAACACGAAGAGCCGATTGATACCTTTCGTTCAACAACTCGTAGATATCTGGACATGCTGTGGTGAGTTCTTTCATTAAGAGCCGATTGATACCTTTCGTTTAACATTGCCTTTTTGGCTGCAATGTGAAGAGCAGATAAGCTTGCCTTCGTTTTCCAAAAGCAGCTTAACAAATTCCTTGTTACCCAGATGTGCGGCCATGTGTAGAGGAGTCCATCCTGAGTCATCTTCTTGTTTAATTGTAGATGAACATTTTTCCATCACTTCTTTAAAAAATTCTAAGAATATAGAGGAAAACCATATTGCACAGGTTAGTACATATCAAGAGTTTTTTTTTTTTTTTTTTTTTTTTTTTTTTTTTTTTTTTTTTTTTCCATCACTTGCTAACGATGTTCTCTTCACGATGAGAACCAAATATTTCACAAGAGTACTCATGGCATTTATATAAAGTTTTCTGCACCTGTTCATAAAATATCCCACAAACCATATATGTATCGTTCCTTAACTTGGTCACTCACTCACTTCCAAACTAATGAATTTGTCAGTAACAATTGATATTTCATGTTATAAGATATGACAAAGAACCAAAAATGTAATAACTTCTAATTTCCCCCCTATATATCTTATGGTGAAATATCATTATTTAAAACATAATTTTATAAATTATGAAATCCATTATAGGAACAACAATTTGTGAAGATTTATAAGTTTGCGGAAAATATGAGGTGATTAGTTCTTGATATATATGTGTGTGTGTCAACTTGATGAATTTTGATAACTCAATACATATATATTTATTGTTTATGGGATGAAAAATATTTTATAAACAATTTCTAACTAACAAGCAAGCTCTTGATTATTATTATTATTATTTTTTTTAAAAGAAGAAGAAGAAGAAGAAGAAGAAGAAGAAGAAGAAGAGAGAGAGAAGAAGACGGCTGGCTAGCACCTTTTTCTTTGAATTTATTTGAATAGTTTTTATTTATAAATTGTTTTTTGTGGTAAATATAATATAAGTATCCAAGATTTGAAAGAGTTATCTTAGGAGCTTACAACCAAAATTATAGTTCTATCTCCTATGCTGTTAGTTCTATAGATATAGATTTGGCAAATATCATCTTGAAAATGTGTTTCCTGAATTCACTTGATTTATAAACTTCGGTATTTTTTCACTGTCTTTCCTGGCCAGTGCTAGAAATATATAGATTTTAATCTCTTTCTACAATTTAAGTTATCATTAGTTTCAGTCTTGCAGAGATGAATTCATAATATGACATGATAAAATTTTATTTATCATGAATTTCTCTATAATATTATCATTGGAGTCGGAGTGTATATCTAAGATTACGAATTTCCGTAGTCAAACTGAGTAATGATCAATTTTGAAAAAAAATACATATTTATAAAGTTCCTTAAGAAGATTTTGTTATAAAGAAAAATATTTTTATAATAGGTGCCACGAAAATTGTGATATTATTTTTTTGAAACTTTTGTGGAGTTTATTGATATGTTGACAATTTTCAACGTCTAACAAAATTGAGTAATTAACAATTGAGAAAAATAATGAAATTAAGAAATACTCTTGTGCTTCACAACAACAACAACAACAATAATAGTAATGTTTGGTTTATGTGAAATTGAAAAAAAAAATATTCATGAATTTTTTTAGGAACCCCAAATAATACAGTTTTTCTATTATTCTTAAACTTATTTAATTTGAGAAAGAGCTCAAGTGCATGTGTTGAAATTTTGTGACGTGTTGATGTTCAAAATTGAGTGAGCCACATTTTTCTTTTAAAATTAATCTTATGAACAGTGGTGGCAATAAAAATTGAGTTTTTTAGAACATATTGAATTGTCAAGATATTTTAATGTTTCAAAGATATTCAATTGTTTTTCGAAAGATTTATGAAATCGATAACAATATTTTGTGTATTTTTGTGATTCTCTCTCTTAAAAACTAGATTTCTTAAAGTAAAAAGTGATGTGAAAAATAAGTAACTCTCTATAGCTTGAAAAAAATTGCGATATATATATATATATATATAACCCGAGAATCGACAAAACCAGTTGACAAAACCAGTTGACATGCACTTTTTCATACTTGCTCATTTACTACATAGGCTCCTTTCTGTAATGGTTTTGGCCCTTTTGTGGCCTTTTCTATCTCCAATCTCTCTGCAAAAGGGAGAGAGAAAAATGATTTTTTAATTTATATATTTACCTGTTCCAATGATTCTAGTGTGCCGAGTTGCGCGCCCTCCTCCAGGAGTTGGTGCTCTAGCACGCTTAAGGAAATCCATAGCTTCCCAAGTCCCTTTAAAAAATGAAGCGAAAAGTTCTAATTCCTTTATAATATTTTTTTTGAAACTTTCCATCACTCCGGTAGTAACGGTGTTAATGTCTGTATTGGATAAATCAAAAGCAATAACTTTAGAAATAATCATACACTCTCAAATTTTGTTATGATCTTGGTTTTACAAACTGGAACGATTAAAGAATCAAAATTGAGTTCGGTTCTCGATTTTTACCAAGCCAAATTAAGATCTAGTTTCCAGTTTTTAAAACCAAGGTTATGATGAACTTATTTCCCGTTAATTTCTATTATCTAGAAAAAATGAGTTAAATAAAAATAAATCATACTTAATGAAATGTAATACTTAAAAAAGCTGTACAAGCAAAATGCAAAAAGTAATATTAAAAACACTACAATTTTACTACATATATCTTACAAACAAATATAAATTTGAATAGTAAAATCATCATTTACATTTTAAGTCACATAAATTTATAAAATTTTTATAGTAAAACTTGTAGTATTAATTTTTCAAAAATTTAAAAGATGTTAATTAAGGCCTTTAAGGGATATTACTGTTTGGCTAATTGGTTTCATCTTTGCTGGACACTATCCCAAGTTGGTGGGGTACTCCAAGTGAGGAATTTTGTGTGCGTAGACTTCGTGTTTTTGTGTTTACTTTTCTTTGTACTTGGTTAAACATGTTTATTGGGAGCGATAAAGGGTCGGCGAAACTTGGATTGGAGTTCAACATGTCACTCAACTGGATCCCTTTGGGTTGTGAATTGTGAACTCTATCACCCATTGTCATCTGACAGATCAGATATGATCTCCATAACCAACAACCAATACAATCCAAATCGTAAATGTGCACATTTTCAATCTTTCACCCTCATTTAAGTAGCACAACCACAAATCTAATTATATTTATTTAAAAAAATAAATAAAAATAGAGCAAGACTTAAATACAGTACTTAAGTGCAGTTCCTTAAGTTCTCATCTTAAGATTCTGCCATAGGTTTTTTTCTTATGGGATAAAAATGTATTTTTTTGTTAAGTCACCACACGGTAAAATCTTAAAAATAAAATGTAAGAAACAACATCTAAAGTACTGTACATAAATTTTGTTTATAAAAATATAAATTTAATCTAAGTCATATGATATATATATATATATATATATATAAACACATAAGATCGCTGAATCACTAAGATGAGCGTTGACATCAAGCCTCGGAGCTCCCAATGTAGTGAGTTGGCATTAAGTTTTGGATGTCACCCATGTAACATATCATGTAAAAGTGTAATGCAAAGAATACCAATTTTTAAACAATTTATTAAAGTGGTAATTAATGGTTGGAGGCAATATCATTTTGCAGAGGATTCACTACCATTAAAACCATTTTTCTAATGCACCAAGTATGACATACCATAACACACACGAAAATAATAATAGTGTTTTAAACCGAGTTTATCTTACATTACATAATCAGAGTACAACTACAAAAGTATTCGTATGTGCTCTAATAAGTATTACTGTTTACTAAAAAAAAAAGAGTATGACATACCACATCAACAACTGTGATTCATTATTATTATTATTTTAACGTGACTAGTAATTAGGCTTATCATTTGCTATGAGTATGAAAATAATTGTCATATTTATTGGCTATTTAAGGATTTTCTATTTCAAGAACAAAATCCTCTTCATTTCATGGTGCTTTTCTACGTGTCTCTCTCTCTTTCCCTCTCTCTCTTTCTTGTGTTAGTCTGCTTTATGGCACCTAAACGCAAATCTACTCTATCCTGGAACCCTTTTCGTTTTGGAGCATATTCTTCTTCTTTGCCCTTTGACCCCTCTCCATCTCACGTCAAGTTCCGTGATTATAAAGCCTATAAGGACTTTTCAGAGAACTTCTCACGATGAGGCATTCATTCGGAACGCCAAGTTGTTCTATCAAATTTTTCTGATACTGACCTTCCCACTGTCATCTGCAGTCGGGGTTGGGAGTCACTGTCTGGCATCCCAGTTAGTTGTCCCTCCGTGATCATACAGGAGTTTTACTCCAATATGCACAGATTCGATACTTCAGTACCTCATTTTGTCACTTGTGTTCGAGGTACGCACATCATAGTTACTCTGGATATTGTGTCCAAGGTATTACACGTTCCTAGGGTAGCGCATCTTGACTACCCTAGCTGCGATTGTCTGAGGACTATGTCCAAAGACGAACTCCCGTCTCTATTCTGTGAGATACCTTCATTTTAGGGTGACCGTCAAAACACTCCTTGCTCAGGTTTTGCAAAAGGTCCAAGGTTCCTTAACATGGTGATGACATTTGTTTTCCATCCATTGTCTCATTATAACTCTATCACAGAGCCTCGTGCTTGATTTTTTTTGTCTTTCCTTGAAAGACTTACCATTGTTTTTCCCTCTCACTTCATTCTATCCATCATAGATGTCTATAGGGATACGGCGACCCGTGATAAGCTCACTTTTCCTTCGGATATCACGCGGATTCTTCGCCATTTTTCTGTCTCTTATCCCAAGTCTCCTCACTTTTCAGTCATGTGTGCCATAGACGCGGCTACTGTTAGATGGAGCGAGGCCTAGTTTCGACCGAAGTGGCTGTGGATAGAGACAGCAACTCCTTCCTTCGCTCCTTCCACATCCGCACCTTCTTCATCGACAGGTGGTGTAACCCTCAAGGCAGTCATGGCGCAGCTGTAGCGCATGTATGCTCGCCTTAACACATTCAGTGATGAGTTGTGTCAGGCGAACACCCGTGTCGGCCGTATTGCTCGACAGCAGGCTCGCCTTAGTGGCTTTGTAGAGTCTCCCTCTCCTTCTCCCGAGGCATCTGAGGACGAAGACGATGATGATGATGGTGACTCTGATGATGATGCTAATGAGGATGAGGATACTAGCTCTTCCAGTAATGATAAGATGACTGCTTGAGTTACTTATCATTTGTCATTCGTGACAAAAAGGGGAAGTAGTTTTGGATATATATATGTTGATGTATGTTATTCACCTATCTTTACATGTGTTTTTTTTTTTTTTTTTTTTCTCTCTTTATGCACATGATTCTTATTTAATTGTATGCAATCTTTTATTTCTGTTTCACACTAAGATCCCTTAATGAGTTTTGTTTAAAGTGTTTCAAAAATACAGGTTGTCAAAGTCTTCTTGCAAAGTTTTTCAAGAGTTTGTGTTAGGATAGATTTTATTGTATTCAACAAGTGAGTATGAGTTAAGTGATTTATGAATTCTCTCATATGTTTATTTGTTTGCTGTGGTTTTGTCACGAATTGCCAAAGAGAGAGATTGTTAGGACATATATAATTCATGTTAGGAATATATGTCAATATAGAATTGGCTAATCCTTTGACAAAACGCACTTTATTTGTAATTGAGTAGATCTATGATGTGTTTAATGCTTCAAAGAATAAGATTTAAAGTTCAAGTGTTAAAGCCATGTAAGACTGTCCAAGAATCAAGTGAAAAAGTGCTGGATTTTAAAGTTCGACAGCTAGTATCTATCGAGGTTTAAAAGGCTGTTAAAGCCCGATGTTCGACAGCTGCTCGATAGATAGGGTATCTATCGAGGTTTAAGAAAATCAGTTTTTCAGATCTGATTTCACTCAAATCCGTGAATGGATATTTGAGCTTTTTTTTCTCACAACTCTAAACATATATAAGGATTGTTTTAAGGGCCGTACGTCACAGCTGATGCAACTCAATGCAAAAGTTTTTCACAAGCATATTGTAAACTGGAGACATATGCCCTAGTTCATCTTTTTATTCAAGAAGCTGCTGTGTTTGTACACCGTAGGGTTTTGTAACCAAGGAGCTTCATGATCTTCATCGTGTGAATGAACTGAAGAACTTTGCAGCCAACATCCTTCTCAAGTTGGTGAGTAAGCCGTGTACTGGGATCCGCGCATCGAATTGGTTAGTCACATACTAGGAGCCATGCATTGAAAGGAGAGATTGTCACTACAGAACAAGTCTAATTGGGTATTGGGGTAAGGGTTCAACTGTAAGTTGGTATAAGGTACTGTGATTCCTTTACATGTAACTGCTTGTTGTGATAATAGTGAATTCTCGAGAGTGGTGAGCTTAAAATCACCCAGTGGGGTTTTTACCGTGTAGGTTTTCCCCATTTGAAAACAAATCACTGTGTCAATTTTATTTTCCACTGCATATTAACTTAGTTGGTGATTTGTTTTTGCTACCACGCGTATTACATGTTAATTAACTTAATTAATTCACTTAGCTAATTAATTGGTTAATTTATCATAAGGGATCAATACATTCTTGGCCTATCATTGTCCATTGCTTTCTTATCTAGCATGTCCTTTGTTATTACCAAGTGTTATTTTATGTATTTCTCTAATTCTTTTCGTTCAATTAACAAATTTGTTAAAAAAAAAGGCAAAACAAGTTTACAATTCAATTAGAAGAACTTATATTGGCCGTTAATATTCCAAAAAAAAAAAAAAAAAACACAAGAGCAGATATCAAATGGCAATTGAAGTAAACCAATCACTGGTGATTAAATGATCGTAGCAATCAAATTTAAAATACATGCAAACAGTGAAAAGTGACAAAAGGAAAAATGCAAACCAAGCCATCAGTAAAACCAAGAAGCAGAACAGAAACCCATAACCAAAAAGGTCCAAGGTTATTTTATTTTTATTTCCAAATAAACCCAAAAAGGTCCAAGATAACCCATTTATGAATTAAAACCTGAACAAATAGAGAAAATAACATATGGGTATCAAATTATCTGTGCTAGCTCAACAGTCCATGCAAACAGTGCCATGTAACAATCAAATTAATGCACCAAAATACAATTAGATAAAGCCATAAAAAGCCAAAAATGAACCAACTTTACTAGTGAAACGTATAAGTAGTCCAAAATCTAGACCAAGAGAGGCCCTAAACCATCAATTCATGCATCAAAACATCAAACACAGACAAAAATATAGAAAAATAGCATCTGGGTACCTTATGGCTCAATATTCCAAGAAAACAGTGTCAAAGATGGCTCAAAAGAATTCAGCATAAAGAACAATCATGTCACTAAAAAGGTAAAAAAGGTACACAAAATTGCATGCACATAGGATAGGACACTGTTTGGTTGTTGAGAAAAGTGAGGGAAAGTTCCTATTTTTGATGGTCAGTAACAAAAATGAGAAAATTTTGGCACAAAATCAGCAATGCAGTTTGAATGTTTGATTTTAGGAACAAGTGATAATTAGAGAGTACCAGACAGACATGCCACCACATGGTCAGTCCATTCCCTTGGGAGGACAGTGAGGGAAGAACGAGAAAGTGGCGAGAAAATAATAGAAGTTGGTGATTACGGGGTTTTGGGGAACATGATCATTTTTTGTTTTGGGAATCAGGAACATGATCTATTTTGTTGGTCTTAGCTTTGACCGTGAAAATTGTTGTGCAACAAATAACAATGTATGTAGCTTTCAAAAAAAAAAACAATGTAGGTAGCGTGTGAGAGAGTTATATATATCCATATCCAATCAATAAGGCTGGTGAAAACAAACATTTTACTACTTATTTCACGATTATTGAGAGATTACAGTTTTTATCATTTATGATAAAAATATATATATACTAGTTTTTAAGCACATACATTGCGCATGTTTAGAAACTCTTTTACTTTTTTGGATAAAAATTAATAGTAATTTGCATCTATTATAATTTAGAAATATATATTTTTATTTTTCAAACAAATAAAAGAATAAACTTTAGAGATAAGCAGTAAATTTTTTTTTTTTTTTGAACGTGAAAGGAAAAAAAATCCTAAATTTTCGAAGTTTTTTTTTTTTTAATTCAAAATGAAATTTATTATTTGACATTTATGACCATTTTTCTAAATGAAGTTACCCTTCATTAATGAGGGTATTTTTGAACTATATAAAAGTTTAGTTGAAAAATGAGAATCCTCATTAGTTGAACTATAATATATATATATATATATATATATATATATATATATAAGCAAGAGTAAGATCAGGATAACAGTTAAAATAAACAGGACCATCATACAAAGAAGCAGTAATCATACCAAGGATGCTGTCTTTAAAGTGCTTAAATCTAGCATCACGCAAACACATGAGAACAGAAGCATTGATACCCTTTCGGGTGAGTGGTTTAATAGCAACTTGAACCATACCAATATGCAAATAACTTTGTTTTTTAGCAATGAAATCATTAATATTTCTTTTGGAAAACAAGCAACATTTTTCATGAATTTTTGAAATAGAATATATTTGTTCAACAGTTCTAACTTTGTAAACAGGATGAAAAGTGGTTTCAGCCCAACTAGTTTTGTAAATAGTTTTAGTATCAACTTTGGGAATGTTCCATTTTCGGAAATCAGGAAGCTCATTATCTTCAACAGTGTGATCTTCTTCATTTACAATATCAGGAGGACAACCAGTCCTGGAGCTGATAGAGGAGTTGGATCTCCACAACTTATCCATACTATCCTAGTTTTAACACTCAATTATCATGTTTTTCTCACAACCGTTGCATTTCGTAACACATACCCTAAGCAACCCTATACCACACACATGCCCTACACGCCCTCTCTTGGCTCAAACGGGCCTTACAGTCAGGTTCTGGGAATTCACTTTACACCTAGGGTGGCGCCAACGACGGTAAGAAGGGGACACAACAACGGGGCACCAAAGGTTCGGACAAGCACGGACAAGGCACAAAGACACAACAACACTATCACCGGCCAGAAAAGAATGGCTCTGATACCATAAAGGGGGAAGGGGACGCACAGCTGAAGGGAAGAGACGGAAGCACAGTATAATATATGTTAAAAATAATGTAAGCACAGGTTAGAACAATAATAAGGCGGTAGAACCAGCCAACAAGTATATAGCAAAATAATTCAAAGTAAATAAAAGCAATTTAAAACCGTCCGGTATGGCGGTAATCCGTCCAAGGTGGCGGTAGCAACAAGTAGTATAATGAACATAAAGTTAACTGAAAATACTTCTTTATTGAAAGTAGAGTTAAACACTTACAGTAGTAGTAGTGAATACAAGATCTCAGAATAGATTAATAGTTACAAAGCTTGAACTAGTCCTAGTTACAAGGTTTGTAGGGAAAGTAATGTAAGCACAGGTTAGAACAATAATAAGGCGGTAGAACCAGCCAAGAGTATAGATCAAAGTAATTTAAAGTAAATAATCAAAGTAAATGGAAGCAATTTAGAACCGTCCGGTATGGCGGTAATCCGTCCAAGGTGGCGGTAGCAACAAGTAATATAATGAACATAAAGTTAACTGAAAATACTTCTTTATTGAAAGTAGAGCTAAACACTTACAGTAGTAGTAGTGAATACAAGATCTCAGAACAGATTAACAGTTACAAAGCTTGAACTAGTCCTAGTTACAAGGTTTGTAGGGAAAGTAGTAGTAGGAATAAGGTGAACAAGGTAGTAGTAGATAACAGAGAACTCTCTCAAAGAAGGCTTCTAGGAAAGAAAACTCTCTCTAGAAAGAATTCTAACAAAAAAGTTCCGATTTTAACTTAAGGGACAACCCCCCTTAAATAGGCAAAATTCGGAGTGAACAGTGTCATGAATAGTAACAGGTGAATAGTGACAGTGAATAGTGACAGGTGAATAGTGAAACTTTCATCATTGTCTTCCAAACATCCGTAGCATGGAGCTTGTCTTTTGCTTGTCCAAATCATGCAGAAAATAGCTTTGAAACACTTTAAACTCTAGTCCAAAATAGTCTTGGAATACTTGAAACTTTAGTCCAAAAAGGTACATAAAGAATCCTCCAAGAATATTGTAGAAAGTGGACATTGTCAGAAGGAGCATGGCAAGCCAAAATAAAGAGGGGAATATAGTACACATACCGCAGGCGCATGAGAATACACAGTGATATCACAAATAGAGAACCAATCATAAACTGCAAGGAGTCAGTAGAATCTTGACCAAAACAGTTCTTGATAGTGAGAATATCAAGAAAATAACAATAGTACCATAAGTTTAATCAATAGAAGGAGCATCGGATGGGTATCCATCAAATGGATCAAAAGGACCTTGTGGAGAATCACATGGATGGTCATGGTAAATAGCATATTGATTACAGAATCCACAGTATAAAATAGGCTCAAACTCTGGTCTTCTTCCAGGGATGAGGAGGTTTCTTGGATTAACATGATCAGTTATTTGCAAGTGAACAATGGCATCAGCATAGGGCCTAGGACCAAAAATTGAAATTCTATCAGTGCTCCCTATGAAATGATAATCCTGCCATAGGTTCCGAGCAACCTCAATAATTTGATTATTAAAATAATTTCTCCAACATTCAGCAACAGCATAAGGATTTTTGAAGGACAAGTGAGACTTTCCTTCAAACCATTGTCCTTGATGAGTGTGGCCATTGATGAGAATGAGATGCTTTGAAGGCTGAACATTCATCCAATTATCTCTTTCCCATTTTGGCAAAGTACTCCAACATCTAATAGAAACAAAAGGGCTCGCAAATCTTTTAATAGCATCTTGAATAATTTGTGGCAGCTGGCTGGCTTGGCGATGGCTTGTTAATTTTAGAAACCTAATAAAGCCATATTCAAACATATGGGAAAGCTAGTTAGGATCCCTATCATCATCATCATCTGAATCATCAGGAGCAAATGAGCCATCATCATAATTAATTAAGAGACCAGGAAATGGGTGTTTCTTTTCATACACTCTGAGAGTACTCCCAAAGTGTTCTTCCCAGTCTAGCTGGATAAACACATTATCACCTTCATCAAGTTCATCAGGATCAGGAATAGTAGCTGTAACAAGTTTCTTGAAACATTTGAACCATAGGTCGAAAGACCTAAACATAGCCTTGCTTTTCAGAATACGAATTTGTATGTCTGTAGGCAAGTTGGCAAAAGCACTTCTTAATAGAGATTGGGTCTTAAGACTCAATCTAGCATAATCAGTGCCCATAGTAGTCTTGTTATCCTTTGAATGGATATCCTCTTTGCCAAAGAGTTGACTAATGTAGTTATCAAGGCGAACTCTAAGAGTCGCATTTTCTGGAACAAGATCATTTTCTGAAATAGGGTTGGTTTCGGAAACAATGTTGGCATAGAGGTTCAGGTAAGCATCATTTTGAGCAATAAGGTTAACAAGGTGGATTTCGAGAGCTTGAAGGGTTTTTTCAAACAGGGAATAGTGGTCTTTGGTAAAGGCAGCATAGAGATTATCAAGAATAAATTTAATGGAATCTGGTAATTCACTATAGACACCATTATGAAACTGTAAGGATCTGGATAAGACTTCCTATAAAGCAATCATCATATCACCACTGGAATAAGTCACCGTTGCCGGCACAAATTCCTGAAGGGATGTTGATCCCCTGGGTTTTATCCCAGAAGATGCGCCTTCATGCATTTTAAAAGGTCTTCCCGCTGGGAGCCTTTCATTTTGGGAATAGTCCTGTACAGGAGCTTTTCCCTTGTTTTTCTTGTCAGAGGAAGAGGGAGCCATAATAATCCACTTACTAGTGGTATAAATATAAATATTATTATTATCCCACTTATTAGTGGTATTTATCCTCGCATCATTGTCAGATTCCTGCAAAGAATCATTAGGAATATTAGGAATATTGGTAATAGTTGACAATCTAGTACTATCATCATTACCTTCAAAACACAAACTTATCTGTAGTTCGTGAACAAAATTATTAATAGGGAAATCACAAGACAAATCTAAAGCATTATTAATGTCAATTTCAAGTTTTGAAGCAAATTCAAATTTTACTTTCTGTCCAAATGGATCAGCAGTAATTCCATCATGTTCAACAAGAAAGGGATACAAAGCATTTATAAATGGCAAACCAAGAATTACTTTGTCAGTCATATTTTTGACGAGAATAGAAGGAATATTGAAACAAACATTATTATGACAAATATGAACATCATTCAATTCATATTTAATCTTCATTTGAGAACCATTAGCAGAAACCATTCTTTCAGTTGATTTTTCAAAATATTTAGGAGGAATCAATCCTTCCTGAATACAATTCTTATCAGCACCAGAATCAATCATAGCAATAACAGTGAAACAATAATCATTTGAAACAACAATTTTCACTTTTGTGAACCATTTAGGGGGAAATATGTTGTTAACAAAAGCAAGTTGAGAATCATTACCTTTATCAGAAAGAAGAGCTTGTTGACTGGATTCATCTCCATCTATGTGCTCATCTTGTTCATTATCAGATTTATTTTGATCAATATTTTTATCAAGTTTTAACATCAACATTTCTTGTTTAAGAATATGGTTATCATTTTTTACATTTTTAAATTCATTTTTCAATTCACTCATCTCTTGTTTAACAATATTAATTTCATGTTGGAGATCGTTAATAGTTAAGTCTTTGGATTTCTTTTTATTAAATCTTTCCAAAGTTTCTTCAAAATTTATGGTTGATTTAAGTTTTTTACCAGTTTCTTCTTTTAACAAGTTTTTCTTAAACTTATCCAAATAATCTTTCTGTAAATCAGGGTTTTCAATTTGACTTATCAATTTGATCAACAAGTTTTCATTTTCTTCACTTTTAGTGAGAGTATTAACAGATTTAACAACATTGCAACAAGAACCTCTACAACCAAGTTTAATATCAGGAGAATCAGAAGAATCATCAGCAGATTGATAGCAAGAATCAGTTGAAGAAAAATCATCTTCCAAAGAATCAGACGAATTGTTTGATTCAAGGATTCTGAATAATTCTTCTTGATCATTATCACCAATGTTTAACATGTTAAACTTGTTTTTCAGTTTACCAGGTTTTTGTTTGCAATCTTTACTGAAATGACCAGGTTTTCCACAGTTGAAACATTTACCTTTTCCAGATCTTTGGTTAACATATTTTTTAAAAACATTTTTCTTTTTAGCATAAAAATCATTAAAATTAGTTCTGTGTTTTTTATAATTCTTGTGACTTTTATCATGTTTTTTACCCTTTTGCCGAGAAGGAGCAATTGGGGGCAAACCATATTGTTCACAAAAATTACCCATTTCATATTTAGCTTTTCTTTTATTTTTTAATTGGTATTTTAACAGTTTTTCATCATTGCACATATTAATACCAAGTTTTTTAATAGTGCTTAAAATATCACCATAAGTTAAATTATCATAATCAATGGAATCATTTTTACCAATTAATTCTTGTTTTACCTTATGAGCAAAGATAGGAGGCAGACCGTCAATAAACTTTTCTTTCCAATAAGGCTTGAAACAATCTTTCCGTTGCATCACTTTGGAAAGGAAAACATCTTGATACCATCTGTAATCAGACATGGTAGGGCATCTCAAATTATTTAGCAAATCAGAAATTCGAGATGAAACATTATATGGAGTACCAACAAAATGTTTGATAATAGTATAAATCAAGGTATTAACACCATCAGGAATACCTCGACCAATACGATCATCAAAAATAGGCAAACCTTCATCATTCTTTTTAACAGCATGTTTAATAGATTCTCTGGAATCTTCTGTGAGATATGAATCCCACCAACCACGAAGAGTACCAGAAAAACCAGTAGCAAGCAAGTCAACAATTTCAGGCTGATCAAAATCATGATTATTTTGATAAGCAATACCAACCATGGACATATGTCCCATTTTGTTAATAATTTCTTGTTCAGAAAAACCATCAATATTCCATTCATAAATTTTATCAGCAGAAACAGAAAATTGAGTTTGAAAAGGTCTTTCTTCAAACTGAATATCAGGAGGAGTAGGTTTTGAATACCAATTTTTTGTAAGAAACATGGGTTTGGAAGAACTTCCAACAAATCTTTTAATTTCTGGAAAATTATTATCAAAACCCTTTTTAGCAGAAACAGAAGAAACAGTATCAGAATCTGTATCTTCATCAGAAACAATTTCTTTTTCATTTCTTGAAATAGTGCAAGCAGCATGAGTACTTGTGGAAGTACCCTCAGTTTTAACTTTTAAATCAGCAAGCATTTTTTCAACAGTGTCCAGTGTTTTGGATTGAGAAGTTTTAAACTTGAACTTGTTATCAAAACTGGGCAAATTAATCAAAGGCTTTTCAGTCTTAACAGAAATGGATTTTTCAACAGAAGCAGGTTTTTCAACAATTTTTTCTTCAATACAGTCAAGCTGTTGACCAATAATATGCAAAGACTCATTAGTAAAATTGTTTTGTTCAATAAGACTAACAATAGGAGTTTTATCATCAGCAATTTTGAAAGGAGTAGCTTTAACATCAGTTTTGTCAACAGTTACCAAAATAGTATCAAGAGGTGGATGACTAGACCTGACAATGGTTTTGTCATCTTTAACAAAATTTGATTTCTTTATCATATTCAAATGATTTTTTGAGACTTCATCTTTTGAAACATAATAATTTTCAAGGAAATCAAATAACAAAATATGCTTTTTCAATTGAAGCATTTTTTCTTTCCATTTTCTTTTAACACGGTCTTTTTCAGACTGAGCAAAATTATTTTGGAAATATTTCCTTTTAGGTCTATTTTTTGGAAGCATGAACTCATTGAACAAAGAAACCATATCAATTTCAAAATTTTCATTTAAAACAGACAAAACTTTCAATCGATTAACATTATTGTCAATAGGAGGAAAATCAGAATCAGAAGGACAAACGGATCCAATATCTGAATCATCTTCATTAACAGGTTTGCTATATGGGGAGGAAGATTCAGGTTTAGTGGAATAGTAAACAGAGCTGATTTGGGATTTATCACTTGAAACACCTTTTAATTTTAAATCAGAAGGTTTTTCAAAATTCTTTTGCAAAAAATCATTGAGATCTTGATCTCTTTTCGAAATACTTTCAGATCCAGCAAAGGAATGTCTTCCTTCGTTGATCCTCAAAGGTGGTTGAATATTTTGAAAACTTATTTTAACAGTACCATCAAGATATTGTTGAATATTTGTGAGATCTAGCTCATCAAAAACAGGTTTAGGAATAGGGGATTCTTGTTCCAACAACCATTCAGTGGGAGGCTTGATATCTTGCCATTGAATCATTTTTGGAACTTGAACTTTAGCATCAGGAGTTGAACATTGAATTAACATGGTTTTACCAGAAGGTTCTCTATGATTTAAACAACCAGGATTTAACTGAGTACCCAACAATCTGTAATAAATGCGGTAGATCAGAGCAAAAGGTTTACTACCTTCATCCATGATATAACCAGAAGAGGCAACATTCAAAGTCAAAGCTTTAACAATATTAGGATCATCTAAAGCAAGAGTAAGATCAGGATAACAGTTAAAATAAACAGGACCATCATACAAAGAAGCAGTAATCATACCAAGGATGCTGTCTTTAAAGTGCTTAAATCTAGCATCACGCAAACACATGAGAACAGAAGCATTGATACCCTTTCGGGTGAGTGGTTTAATAGCAACTTGAACCATACCAATATGCAAATAATTTTGTTTTTTAGCAATGAAATCATTAATATTTCTTTTGGAAAACAAGCAACATTTTTCATGAATTTTTGAAATAGAATATATTTGTTCAACAGTTCTAACTTTGTATACAGGATGAAAAGTGGTTTCAGCCCAACTAGTTTTGTAAATAGTTTTAGTATCAACTTTGGGAATGTTCCATTTTCGGAAATCAGGAAGCTCATTATCTTCAACAGTGTGATCTTCTTCATTTACAATATCAGGAGGACAACCAGTCCTGGAGCTGATAGAGGAGTTGGATCTCCACAACTTATCCATACTATCCTAGTTTTAACACTCAATTATCATGTTTTTCTCACAACCGTTGCATTTCGTAACACATACCCTAAGCAACCCTATACCACACACATGCCCTACACGCCCTCTCTTGGCTCAAACGGGCCTTACAGTCAGGTTCTGGGAATTCACTTTACACCTAGGGTGGCGCCAACGACGGTAAGAAGGGGACACAACAACGGAGCACCAAAGGTTCGGACATGCACGGACAAGGCACAAAGACACAACAACACTATCACCGGCCAGAAAAGAATGGCTCTGATACCATAAAGGGGGAAGGGGACGCACAACTGAAGGGGAGAGAAGGAAGCACAGTATAATATATGTTGAAAGTAGTGTAAGCACAAGTTAGAACAATAATAAGGCGGTAGAACCAGCCAACAGTATAGATCAAAGTAATTTAAAGTAAATAATCAAAGTAAATGAAAGCAATTTAGAACCGTCCGGTATGGCGGTAATCCGTCCAAGGTGGCGGTAGCAACAAGTAGTATAATGAACATAAAGTTAACTGAAAATACTTCTTTATTGAAAGTAGAGTTAAACACTTACAGTAGTAGTAGTGAATACAAGATCTCAGAACAGATTAACAGTTACAAAGCTTGAACTAGTCCTAGTTACAAGGTTTGTAGGGAAAGTAGTAGTAGGAATAAGGTGAACAAGGTAGTAATAGATAACAGAGAACTCTCTCAAAGAAGGCTTCTAGGAAAGAAAACTCTCTCTAGAAAGAATTCTAACAAAAAAGTTCTGATTTTAACTTAAGGGACAACCCCCCTTAAATAGGCAGAATTCTGAACAGTAAAAGTAACATGAACAGTAACATGGATAGTAAAAGTAACATGAACAGTAACATGAACAGTAAAAGTAACATGAACAGTAGAAGCATGCCGAAGGAAGATTCGGAATATTTGAAAGCAGTCTTGAAAGCATGAATAATCTTCTTTTCAGGACCTTGGAAACATGAAGAATCTCCTTTTCAGGATATTATTCTAGCATGGTAGTTAACAGTAGCAGTTTTTAGCATGGGAATGAACAGTAACCTTTTGACCATTGTGCGGGCCGGGCAAATAGGGTAAATCAATTAATCTTGAGCTAAATCATCAGCATCATCTTCATCATGTCCGAACCATTCTTCATTGTAAGGGTGGTAAGGATCTTTTGTAACAGAATCTTCAGAGGACCTTTCATCATCCAAACTAGCTCTTTCTGCTTTTAACATTTTGATGAGAGCAGTGAGAGCTTCAGGGTCTTTGCGGATTTCATCCAAAGGAGAACTCACTTTTTTAGGTTTAGCAGATGATTTAACAGATTTAGAAGAGGAAGCAGGTGCATCAAGGACAGGGGACTGATTATGTGAACAATCCTCAGCAATGGGGAGAGCAACAGGAGATGAAGAATCTCTGGAAATTGTAGCAATAATTTTCTGAGTATGAGGGAATTTACCCCACCATTTCACATACCAACGTCGTGAGAGAATATCACCATCTTTTTCATACTGCCATTTTAATATCCAAGGTATCTTGAAGCTTTTAACAAAGTGAAGCAAAGGAGAGAACTTAGCCCCATGAGCATCAACCTTATAAGACTTCTTGAAACATTCAAAAGCATTAAGTAATTGTTCAGGAAATATGTCAATAAGAGGACCATATTGAGACCACCAACGGATGAACCAAAGAGGCAGGGAACCAGTGAAATTTTTATCAAAGTTAACAAACCAGGAATGAGTCATATTTTCATTCTGGTGAAGCATAAATCTTGACCAAGCAGTGATGTAATCATAGTAGGAATAGGGGATGGGAGAAGAGGGCATTGTCTTGGTAAAATTGGGGGAAGGTCCCCATTTTTCTTCATTAATAACATTGACAATGTAAACACTGTGGTAAATAATTTTGGAGGTATCAACTTTGTCAGAAATGGTGTTAATAATGATAGATTTCTCATTACGCAAGAGATCAGAATAATAATTTAAATTCTTATCTTTATGCTCAGGGATCCAGTGAAATCTTGGAGGGAAATAGCTCTTAGCAAGTTTGAGAGGATCAGAAATTGAGGCTCTGTTGGGTTCAATATAAAACATGTTTTGAAAATATTGTTTTTTGATGTATTGAGGGATGTTGGAGCTTTTGGGGAAAACAGTCTCAATAGGTCGGTTAACAGGGGTTATAGCATAAGGATCATAACATGAGGCAAGAACAGAGGAGTAATTAGGCTTAGGGATAGTACCTAGTGGTGTGAAACGGTTAACAATGTCCAAAGAGGAAACAGGTTCAGTTTTAACAATTGGGTTAACAGTGGCAGGTGTCTTGTCTTTCGACCTTCTACTTGCCATTGGAACACTGCAGAAATTCACGGGTAAGGAAATCAGGGATGGAATTTTGAGATCCTTTAATATATTCAATATCAAAATAAAAAACACTTAAAATAGCTTGCCATCTGGCAAAAATGTGTTTTGAAGCAATATTTTCAACATCTTTTTCAATAATATACTTAGCACTTTTGCAATCAATACGTAACAAAAACTTTTGGTTTAACAAATCACTTTGAAACTTTGAAATACATAGTACTATAGATAAAATTTCTTTTTTGATAGTACTATAATTTAACTGTGCATTATTCCAGATTCCAGAATAGAAACGGACAATTTGTTCAGGAGACTCAGGGGAAACTCTCTGTTTCAGAATACCACCGTAACCAATGTCAGAGGCATTGGTTTCAACAATTTTGAAAGCATCAATAGTGGGAATACCAAGACACGGTAATGTCTTAACATGAGATTTGATCTGTTTAACAAGAGAAGTATGGACATCAGACCAAGATGGAGGGTTGCTTTTTAACCGATCAAAAAGAGGTTTACATTGTTTCCTCATATCCTTGTAGAAATCAGCAACATAATTCAATGACCCAAGAAATCTTTGGAGCTGAGTTTTATCAGTGATAACATCAGGAAATTTATCAGCAAATTGTATGGCTCTATCAATAGGACGAATTTGTCCTTCAGAGATGTCATAGCCAAGAAAACGTACTTTTGTTTGAAACAGTTTGATTTTCTTAGCCGAGACAACAAGACCATTTCTCTTAATAGTATCTAGAAACGAGTACAAATGTTTCCAGTGTTCATCAATGGATTTGGAGTAAACAAGAACATCATCAATATAAACAATGGTGAAGTGGCTAAAGAGGTTGAAAATATCATTCATGATGTTTTGGAACTCACTAGGGGCATTCTTAAGTCCGAAAGGCATAAAATTCCACTCATAGTGTCCAAAAGGAGTGGTAAAAGCAGTTTTGTACCTATCCTTCTCATTAATCTGGATTTGCCAGAATCCTGATTTCATATCAAATTTTGAGAATATGACAGCCTCACTCAATCTATGGACCAGGTCATTCTTGTTGGGAATAGGATACCGAATCCATTCCAAAACCTTGTTCAAAGGTTTATAGTTAATAACTAGGCGAGGAGTTCCTCTTTCTATCTCCGCATTCTTTTGAACATAGAAAGCAGAGCAAGACCAAGGGGACTTGCTATTCCTAATCAGTTTTTTCTCTAACAAATCATGGATTTCTTTTTTACAAAATTCAACAGTTTCAGCATTCATTTGAATTGGACGAGCCTTAGTGGGAATGTTTTTCTCATCAAAGTCTTTAACATAAGGCAAGTCAACAATATGTTTCTTCCTATGCCAAAAAGCATTTGGAACATCAGAGCAAACATCATCAGTTAACATTTTTTGGAAATTAGCAATTTTTGATTGCAACAATTTATTGGAAAGTTGTTCAGCAATTTTCTTGTATCTAACTTCTTGTTGAAGGAAATTAAGATGTTTGATTTTAGCATGAAGCAGATTGGAAGCATTATCAGTATCAATCTCAAATTTTGAAGCAAATTTGAATTTTACTTTTTGACCAAAAGGGTCAGTAGTAATACCATCATGTTCAACAAGAAAAGGATACAAAGCATTTATAAAAGGCAAGCCAAGAATCACTTTGTCAGTCATATTTTTGACTAAAACAGAAGGAATCTTGAAACAGATATTATCATGGCAAACATGAGCATTATTCAATTCATATTTAATCTTCATTTGGGAACCATTAGCAGAAATCAATTTTTCAGTTGATTTTTCAAAATATTTTGAAGGAATCAATCCTTCTTGGATACAGTTCATATCAGCACCAAAATCAATCATGGCAATAACAATGAAGTGGTAATCATGGGAAACAACAATTTTAACTTTTGTAAACCATTTCGGAGGAAGTATCTTATTAACAAGAGCAAGTTGAGAATCAGTGATACCTTTACCAGAAAGAAGAGCCTGTTGACTGGATTCATCTCCATCTATGTGCTCATCTTGTTCATTATCAGACTTGTTTTGATCAATATTTTTATCAATTTTTACCATTAACAAATCTTGTTTAAGATTATGGTTATCACTTTTCATATTTTTAAATCCATGTTTTAATTCACTTATCTCTTGTTTAACAATATTGATTTCATGTTGGAGATCATTAACAGTTAAGTCTTTGGATTTCTTTTTATTAAATCTTTCTAAGATTTCTTCAAAACTTATTGTTGATTTAAGTTTCTTACTAGTTTCTTCCTTCAACAAGTTTTTCTTAAACTTATCCAAATAGTCTTTTTGTAAATTAGGGTTTTGACTTATCAATTTAATCAACAAATTTTCATTCTCTTCACTTTTAGAGTTAATAACATTACAACATGAATCTCTACAACCAAGTTTAATATTAGGAGAATCAGAAGATTCATCAGCAGATTGATAGCAAGAATCAGTTGAAGAAGAAAAATCATCTTCCAAGGAATCAGACGAATTGTTTGATTCGAGGATTCTGAATAATTCTTCTTGGTCATTATTACCAATGTTTAACATGTTAAACTTGTTTTTCAGTTTACCAGGTTTTTGTTTGCAATCTTTACTGAAATGACCAGGTTTTCCACAGTTGAAACATTTACCTTTTCCAGATCTTTGGTTAACATATTTTTTAGAAACATTTTTCTTTTTAGCATAAAAATCATTAAAATTAGTTCTGTGTTTTTTATAATTCTTGTGACTTTTATCATGTTTTTTACCCTTTTGCCAAGAAGGAGCAATTGGGGGCAAACCATATTGTTCACAAAAATTACCCATTTCATATTTAGCTTTTCTTTTATTTTTTAATTGGTATTTTAACAATTTTTCATCATTGCACATATTAATACCAAGTTTTTTAATAGTGCTTAAAATATCACCATAAGTTAAATTATCATAATCAATAGAATCATTTTTACCAATTAATTCTTGTTTTACCTTATGAGCGAAGATAGGAGGCAGACCGTCAATAAACTTTTCTTTCCAATAAGGCTTGAAACAATCTTTCCGCTGCATCACTCTGGAAAGAAAAACATCTTGATACCATCTATAATCAGACATAGTAGGACATCTCAAATTATTCAGTAAATCAGAAATTCGAGATGAAACATTAGATGGAGCACCAACAAAATGTTTGATAATAGTATAAATCAAGGTATTAACACCATCAGGAATACCTCGACCAATACGATCATCAAAAATAGGCAAACCTTCATCATTCTTTTTAACAGCATGTTTAATAGAGTCTCTGGAATCTTCAGTGAGATATGAATCCCACCAACCACGAAGAGTACCAGAAAAACCAGTAGCAAGCAAGTCAACAATTTCAGGCTGATCAAAATCATGATTATTTTGATAAGCAATACCAACCATGGACATATGTCCCATTTTGTTAATAATTTCTTGTTCAGAAAAACCATCAATATTCCATTCATAAATTTTATCAGCAGAAACAGAAAATTGAGTTTGAAAAGGTCTTTCTTCAAACTGAATATCAGGAGGAGTAGCTTTGGAATACCAATTTTTTGTAAGAAACATGGGTTTAGAAGAACTTCCAACAAATCTTTTGATTTCTGGGAAATCATTATCAAAAACCTTTTTAGCAGAAATAGAAGAAACAGTATCAGAATCTGTATCTTCATCAGAAACAATTTCTTTTTCATTTTTTGAAATAGTGCAAGCAGCATGAGTACTTGTGGAAGTACCCTCAGTTTTAACTTTTAAATCAGCAAGCATTTTTTCAACAGTGTCCAGTGCTTTGGATTGGGAAGTTTTAAACTTGAACTTGTTGTCAAAATTGGGCAAATTAATCAAAGGCTTTTCAGTCTTAACAGGAATGGATTTTTCAACAGAAGCAGGTTTAGAAACAGTTTTTTCAACAATTTTTTCTTCAATACGGTCAAGCTGTTGACCAATAATATGCAAAGACTCATTAGTAAAATTGTTTTGTTCAATAAGACTAACAATAGGAGTTTTATCATCAGCAATTTTGAAAGGAGTAGCTTTAACATCAGTTTTGTCAACAGTTACCAAAATAGTGTCAAGAGGTGGATGACTAGTCTTGACAATGGTTTTGTCATTTTTAACAAAATTTGATTTCCTTATCATATTCAAATGATTTTTTGACACTTCATCTTTTGAAACATAATAATTTTCAAGGAAATCAAAGAACAAAATATGCTTTTTCAATTGAAGCATTTTTTCTTTCCATTTTCTTTTAACACGGTCTTTTTCAGACTGAGCAAAATTATTTTGGAAATATTTCCTTTTAGATCTATTTTTAACAAGCATAAATTCATTATACAGGGAGATCATATCAATTTCAAAGTTTTCATGCAAAACATTTAAAACTCTTAATTGATTTTGGTAAACAGAGTTTTCAATAGGAGTAATATTAGAAACATCTAAAGCAAGATTAACATCAAGAGAACAGTTGAAATAAATAGGACCACCATTCAAAGGAGCAGTATCAATGCTATGAATGTTATCTTTAAAATGCTTAGATCTAGCAGGAAACCCATTATGTTCAACAGTGTGATCTTCCTTATTTACAATATCAGGAGGACAACCAGTCCTGGAGCTGATAGAGGAGTTGGATCTCCACAACTTATCCATACTATCCTAGTTTTAACACTCAATTATCATGTTTTTCTCACAACCGTTGCATTTCGTAACACATACCCTAAGCAACCCTATACCACACACATGCCCTACACGCCCTCTCTTGGCTCAAACGGGCCTTACAGTCAGGTTCTGGGAATTCACTTTACACCTAGGGTGGATATATATATATATATAAGTTAACCATGGTTATGTGGGTTCAATTTTTTTTTTTTTTTTTTTAAAACATAGCTATATCGATTCCAAATAAGTTAAATAATAAAATCTATTATTCGTATAAGGGATTCAAGGTTCAAACCTTGCTTACGCCAAAAGTTGAATGATGTCTTGATTTAATGATAAAGAACAATTATCATAGAATGTAACCAAAAAAAAAAACTTAAGCACAATATTTTAGGTTCTAAGTTTAGGCTTAGCCATGTGATTGTATTCATTAACACAAGCTTAATTAATTGTGATTAAATAGAAATAAAGTTGCTTGAGCTACATTAATTAATACAGTCACATGATTGATTTTAATTGAGAACCTAATGTATAATATTTAAAAAATTGCATGTAAGTTTTACCTTAATAAAAATGGTTTCAATAATTGGTTGCTGAGTAGGGATGGAGTTGAAAATTTTTATTTGAGGGCCAAACTTATGATATTGATACAACAATAAAAGAAATTCAAAATACACACACATATACATGTGTGTATGAAAAGGATAAAGATTTTAATTTTCTAACATTAAAGTAATTACTCTAATAATTTTCTTATATATAAAATAATTTTTTAAGAGAATTTATCATCTTTATAAACTTAAATAAGTACACACAAATTCAAACAACCCACCAATTGCCATTTCTAATATCATCTCGAGGATTTGCTATAAAATGCAATGTTTCATATTTTTAAGCTCTCGCATGTAAGGAGGCAAGGGAACAAACCAACACATCTTCTAGCTAATTAGCATGCCGAAGGAATTTCTAGTTTTGTATCATGGTTAGTGGAAAATCATTCTATGATTGAGCCATATATGACTCAAGATGCATTGATTTTTTCTTTTTCTGAATAAAGTTACAATCTTCTCATTAAAAAAAAATTATATAAACAAGTTGCCTAGTTTGTTACTGATATGTACAAAAAGCAATTATTTTATTGTAATTTTAAAAAAAAAAAAAAACTTTATTTTTTTTTTCAAGTGTCATTTGTAACATCAAATATCTCATGTTTAATTATTTCTTCAAGAATTATACTGAATTTAACATTTTGAGTCTCAATCAATCATTTATAAACAAAAAACAACAAAAACCTTCTTTCCAAATAAAAAATATTTATTCAATTTTATCTATGTTCACCAATAAATATAACTTTTTATTCGCAAGTCAAAGCAAATAAAAGAAAATTCTAATGGATCTAATCGAATTCTAAAGGCAGGAATGATTTAAAGTTAAAAGGATTAAGAGGAAACTGTTTTTATTAGAAACTCTCTACTTAGACTCAACAAGCAAGGTAAGATATGAAACTACTCAAAAATAGAAACACTATTTTAGCATTATTCTTTTTTTTCTTTTTTCTTTTTTCTTTTTTCTTTTTTTGTTAGGAATGGGAAATTTTGTATTTGTTAAGAATTCTACTTTTTATTTATTTTTTTCAGAGGGTTATTTGGACAACTGTTTATTATTTCGAACCACTCAAATTTTTTTTTTTTTTTTGGGGGTGGGGTAACTTTTGTTTTTGGATATTTTAAAAATATTTTGGAAAAAAAAATATAAAATTGTAGTTTTGCCCTTATTGGTGAGAAATGATATTAATAAATCATAACAACCTCCGCAAGTTATATAAAAAAAATTATGCAACTTTTTGTATCTCTAGCATTGCTTATTATATGTTCTCATTAAATATAATTAAATAAAATATGTCTCATATACAAAGTATTTGGAGGTCTAGAGGGAATGGGTTCAAACTTATTGGACTTATTGACCTCATCACATGCGAATAAGTTTCAAGTAAGTCTATATTATATAGTTATTTTAGTTGTGCTTCATGCTCTCTGGTCATGCTGAGAAGTTGATGTAATTTGGTCCGATGTGGAACTCTAGAGTTTTCGATCAGGCATGCAATTTGTGGACTTCAAGGAACTGGTCACGTGGATTCTACAGGCAAACAAAAATCCAGAATTGTTTCCAATGACCGTATGGTCAATCTGGAACCAATGCAACCAAGTCAGATTACAACAACCCAGCTGGTCTCTCCATCTCACACCTTAGGTTTCCAAGGATCGACTTGAAGAATTTCAGGCAGGGCAACTACCACCAAAGCCCCCACCGATTTTCCCTCGGGTTCGTTGGTGTTCCCCACCCCTTGGTTTTGTTAAAATTAATTTCGATGGGGCAGTATTTTCCAAGGAAAACAAATCCGGTGTCATTTGGAATAGGGAAGGCTTCATGTTGGCGGCTCAATCCCGGTAGTTTAATCAAGCTTATAGTCCGAGTGCTATTGAAGCTGTAGCTGCACATACGAATCTTTAGTTTGCTACGGAACTCGGCTTCAACCATGCTGTCTTGTAGGGGGATTCTCAAACATGTCAACTTTGCAACATGAATGGGAAATACTGACTTCTAATGGTCTGTTAATTGAAGATGTTTGGCATTGTTTTAGTTCTTTAAATCAATTATGTTACTCTCATGCTAGGAGAAAAGGTAATAAGGTTGCTTAAAGTTTTGCTCAATATACGTTAAATATCTCGAACTTTGTTGTGTGGATGAAGGATGTTTCACCTCTGGTTTCTTTTGTACTTCAGGCTGATTTAGTCAATTCTATTTAATAAAAGCTAAGCGTTCTTCTTCCTAAAAAATTAAAAAAAAAGATTATTTAATGGTTAAATTACTAATCTAATCCTTCAACTATTATATAAAATTAAATTTGATCCAACAACTATTAATTGTATAAGTTGTGCCTTGGTCACAATTTTTTACAATAAAACCTAATTAGAAAGTTTTTACTAGTTCTCATCTAGTCTGACAGCTAGCTGCTAAAGCTACAACAAGTTGCCACTCAACCAACAAGTTTGAAGTTCTATCAAAATAACAAAAAGCTAAAAAATCAATCACAACTTTCCTATAAGCATAACTTATTTCACACGTTACTTAGATAATAAATTATGATTGGTGAATAATTATTTTCACATGAACTCACAATTTTTATTTTCAATCACTCATAACTTATTATCTTAGTTAGCTGTGAAAAAATTGAGGAGTAAATTATTTCCTTAATCTTATTTAATCAAAAGTGGTTAGACATATTTCTTAAATCACTGAGGAGTACAGTTAGTTTGGGAGAGGTAGTGATGATAGAGATGAGGATTTAGGAGTTACTTAGTAGTCTGGACATAGAAAGGTAAAATGAGAGGGAAAAAAAAACCATGGTTTCAACTAGATGAAGTTGATATGGCTATGGTAACAAAAATAGTATAGGATCACAAAATAAACATTAGTTGGGGAGATAAAATCTTGGGAAGACTCAAATTGAGGGGTTTATATAACATATAAAGACATCATTTGGCCCAAAAGTTTAACCTTATAAGTTTAGCTCTAACTATGCTATATTAACTACTTACTTTTCTCATTATTATTAATATGAGACTTTATTCATACTTATATTCCTAACAACCTCTCTCACCCAAGTGTCAAAAGGTGTTAAGGAAAAAAAATCAAATTCAATATGACCCATTAAATAATTAACTTTTGGGCTCATCAACTAATCACTTCCAGTATGCTATTTTGGTTTGCACCAAAAATAGCATCCATTTTTTTTTTTAATTAATGAATAATAATTTTATTCAAAAGTAACAGTAATACAATCACACACACAAAAAAAAAAATAAATAAATAAATAAATTGCGCACAAGCACACCAAACAAAGGCTTTGAAACAAGTCTACATACAACAAGCCCCCCATATAAAAATCTTGAAAATGCTTTTCTTAGATCGGCAATATTAGGTGTTAGATTGTTATTCATCAAGTGAACCCTAGATCTCTTATTCAACTATTAGAGACTTTACCAATTGAGATAACTGGAATCCACTAGTTAAGTTGCATATAATTTTACTATATAAGAGTTTCTTAGGAGTATTTGACAGATGGCACCTGTTCATTGGTTAGTTAGTCAGCTGGTTCTGTTTTCCATATAAGAAACAGAGCTTGTTTTATTTCATTCAATGAGAATTCAACGCATATACAGAAAACTCTCTCTTCTTCATCTCTGATCAGATCACTCCATTGATGAAGTTTACTACATGCGTGAATTCTAACAGACAACATTCCTCTTATTCCACTAGATGTGTCCATACCAACTTGCCGAACATAGCTTTCAACGTAATGTCGTTGCCGTTGTCGTTTCTGTTGCCTCTGGCGCTGTCGCCGTCGTTGTACGCGTCTCACTAATCACTATCATACCGGGTTGCGCTACCATTCTTCTTTACTTCTTGCTTGTTCTTTTCTTGAGTGGGACTAGAAACCAGCAGTGACAAACTGCTTTTTAGTGTATGCAGTAAAGAAGTAATATAGCTACCAAAGAAGCACCAACAAACAATAACGGCTACAGTAATCCCCATATTGTGTGGCACCACTGTGTAGGTACCTAAAATGAAAGCTAACAACATTGCAATAGTAGAATAGCTTATTGAATCAGGTGCGCGTGCTACAAATTTTTTGCGACGAATGAAGTCCAGAATCATTTTTGAAGCGGTGAAGTGAGAGAATACTTTGGCAAGGGAAAGACCAAAAGCGGCACTATTAGCTATCAGAAATATCTGGAAAGAAGTTTTTTTGCTTAATACTGCGGAGCCCTCATGCACACCATCTTGGCTTTTGTATCCACCAGGCACAGTGCAAGATGCAGCGAAGGTCACCGTGGCGATGAGTGTAGCTACCAACAATGTGCTGTCACTCCTTTGCTTCATAAAATCTGATTTGGAACTTCCCTCACCATTGCCATTGCCATTGCCGTCACCTTTGCCTTTCTGAATGCCCATCTTTAAGAGTGCTCCACGCAGGCTTAGTCGAGCGCCCTTCTCCCACAAACTTTTCTGCATTTTATCATGTAAAATTTATAAATGGACGATCTTTTGTAAAATGCTGAAGCTACCTACCCACATAAAGACAAACACATGCACACACACATCATACATGTATGTAAGACATGTATGTGATGCATCCTAGCTTTTGAGGAAAATTAATAATATACTTTCAATCAAAAATCAAATTAATAGAACTTGGTTGCCTTTGTAATTGGCTAAATTACACCCAAAAGAAAAAAAAAATGTTGGGTGTGTGCCACACATGGGTTCTAGCCCACACTTGATGTAATAGCCCATTTAATGTGCTTGTCTCTAAAGTCTTCTTGCCAACCATGTCTCTTAACGAGACTTGACATTAAGTGTGTGGGACACGCCGAAGGAAGAAGAAAAATTGGTTGAAGAAAACACAAGAACATTCGGCCAAGTGAAGAGAAGAATTGAATTCATCCTTTTTGTCTAATATCATGTACAAAAGTCAAGGCTTGTGTTGTGTGCTTGCATTTATTGTGACTTCATGTGAAGCATGTGCAAGGAAGAAAAGAAGGAAAAGATGAAGAAATAAAAGTAGGATATTCTGCCATTTGGTGCACAAGAAGAAAAGAAGAGTGAAGAGGAGAAGTCCCAGCAAGTGAGACTGAGGATAGTGCAATCTTGAAGATCTGCGTGAGTGAGAGAAAGCAAAAGCGAAGAGGAAAATAGAGAGAGTAAGAGAAAATTGTAAAAGATACACTGTGAGGAAGAGAGCAGTAAGTAAAAAGAAAAAGAAAGTTTTTCCTTTACTTAAATTGTACCTCTAAGTATTGTAATTCCTATTTAATATAGTGAAATTATTTGGAATTTATCCTGTAATTTTTCTCTTCAAAAAGAAAGGGTTTTTCATGTAAATTTTTGTGTTCTTGTATGGTTGTGCTTCCGCTGTACTTGCTGAAATTTATTTACAATTATATAGAATTTTTCTCAACAAAAAAGCACTAAACTTCTTCATTTTGAGGACATTAATAGTACAATTATGATGAAGACTAACGAGAGGAATGGATAATATAAAGTTAAAGTATAAATGGCTGAATTGAATGAAAATAAAATTATATAATTGAACTGAATTCCAAGTAAACCATCACACACTCTTGATGCGATGGTCACTTCATACTTGTAGGGTGTGGGGAGAAAGAGCCGAGTTTCAAATCTCCAGGAGGGAGTTTCACACATATTTACACTTAAATTAGATTAAAGTAAAATTTCTATCTTGTATAAAATAAAAAATTCCAAGTAAAATTAAATAATACAATTTTTAATTTAATTAATCTTTTATTTATCTAGAAAATGTTAGACATATTCGAATGAGCTTTTAAAATTCCTAGAAGGAATAATTAGATTTTTTAGACAAATTCTTCTCAGAGGTATGAGATTCGACTCATGAACGAGACCAAGTGAAAAGCTGCCCTTGTTGTGTAGTTAATGTATTAAGTATTAAAGCATTAACCATTTAATAAAAAATTAATTAAAAAAAACCTTTTTTAAATTAAAGATTTTCCCCACCAAATCAATCCTTTTTGTACGTAACTACCCAAACTCTTCGTTTAGAATTCCTATAAATTGTGCGGTTGTATTGCATTCAGTAGAGCAAGACGGAAGGGGCATACCGCTCTCCGGGTGTGTAATTTTCTTGCTAACAGAACATTGTCCATTATGGTGAAGCCCTCCTTGTTTGTAGCATTTAAGACATCTGTATGTTCTCCCAATCTCTGCGCCATAGAGGTATGCCCATTGATGGCCGCTAGATTTGAAGGCGTATTTCCTTCTTCATCCTGCTCGTTGATGAGACCCTCAAACTCTGGTCTCCTATCAAAAAATGAAAATGCTGCCCCCATTTTACTTTCTGCAGCAGCATGAAGAACATTCCGACCCTTGTTGTCCAACAACTCGTAAATATCCGGACATGCTGTCATGAGTTTGTCCATTACACCATTATTGCATTTCTTGGCCGCAATGTGAAGAGCAGATAAACCTTCTTTGTTTCTTAAACATGCAAGGGAATTGTCCTTTTCTAAAAGCAGCTTGACAAATTCCACATTACCCATATGCGCGGCAATGTGTAGAGGAGTCCATCCCGAGTCATCCCTTTGTTCAATTGTAGGTGGACATTTTTCCATCACTTCTTTCAAAAGATCTAAGAAGATATAGGAAAACAGTATTGCTTAGGTTAGTACATAATGAGAGCATTTTTTTTCATGACACAACACTGGAAAAGAGGGTTTTGAACCTATGTTCTCTCAACGCAACTCAATCGCAAGATTGTAGTGGAAGAAAGATTATGGTTCAGGGACAAGATTAAAAGACAAAGTTCACAACAACTAAAACAAAATGTTCCTTAAAAAAAAAGAATTTACAACAAAATTGACTTTGAAATATTAATTAATATAAATAATATGTACAAACTATAACTTAAATACAAGATTTTATTTATAGGACAAAGTTTGGCTACACTCCCACTAAAATATTATCATGACTACATATTTTGAAAATTTAATTGTTGAATTATATGTTTTTTATGTTTTTAACATGAATATCAAATTTTATTCAAATCAAATGTTATTTATTATTCAATTAATAAACTTATTTTTTATGCATAATTTAAAATTACAAAAATTTTAAATTTAAATATTTAATTGATGACATAACTATTGATCTTTAATCTTCTTAAAATTTTGCAAGGGATAAAATTTAGTTACATAATTAGTTATAACCTAAATTAAGCTAAAACCTTGCTTAGCATCTTTTTATTTGATATGAATTTTGACAAATACACCATTGGATTACATTTTCTACTTATATTCTCTATGCTTTGAAAATTTCTAGAAAATTAAAGATCAATAGCTATGTCATCAATAAATTGTTTAGATTATAAGTTTTTGTAATTTAAAATTCTGCATAAAATATAAGCTTATAGATCATATAGTAAATAATATCTTATTGACACAAAATTTGACATGTGTATTAAAAGTTTAAAGAACATGCAGTTTAATGATTAGATTATTAAAGGAAGTTGTAACCTTAGACTACAACAAATTTTGTAACTAAATTTTGTGCTTTTGCAAGTATGAAGATATAATAAGAAAATGTAATCTAATAATGGATTTATCAAAATGCATATCCAATAAAAAGATATAAAGGAAGTTTGTAGGCAAATTTTGTGCATATTTTTAATAATAAAATGCTTAGTGCCAATTAAAAGATATAAAAACAATAATCAATCTTTAAACAAGAAAAAACATAATCAATTTATATTTAACAAAATGAGTTTGCAGTCAAATTTTTTCCGATAAATTATATTCTAAAATAGATTTAATTGAAATATAACCATAACAGAACTATAATATGACTTTAAAACTCATTAAATACACTTAAAATCAAGGAAATAAATATTGTAAGTCTAAAATTTAAAAAATTACACAAAAATTAATAAATAACAAACGTCTAATAGTAGAGTTTGTCCTATATCAACCCCTAGCCTCTAAGCCACCCAGATCTCCTTTTTTTGATTTTATCATTAAATTTCATTTGTTTCTTTAATAGTTAACCCCTTCATTACCACCCAAAAAAAAAAAAAAAAACGTATCTCACATGTATAGTACTGAGATTTTTTTTTTTTTTTTTTTTTTTTTAGGTTGACCCTTTTTATTTTATAAATGAACTTAACTGGTTTTGAGATATCCTAAAACGAAGGAAAAAAAACCTCAATTTGGGACAAATTGAGTAACCATTACTTGGACCAATATACAGAAAGGTTTTCGCTGTGTAATGTAATAACCTAGGGTGATTTATTCAAACGACAGAAAGAACAAAACAACAACAACAAAAAATCTATGGTGAAATTATAGCTTACCAAAAAATAAAAAAGAGGACTTGAGTTGAGGTAGATATTTACCTGTTGGAATGTTTCCAACTGTGTAGAAACGCTTACGATCTTCTTTTTTAGGAGTATCGTCTAATGAATCCGGAAGAGGGATGAGAAATAGCATATTGATGACCCAACTCACCCAACCGAAAGTTTCACGGAGAAATATATTGTTTCCTTTTTCGTCGCTCTCTATTTCTCTTAATCGCTGGAACTCCAGCGAACTTTCCTTGTTACTGTCTGCATTGGATACATCAAAAGAAATATAAATAATCATACCAGAGAAATAAGGTTTTTTTTAAAAAAAAAATTAAACTTTAAAAAATCTAGATAACTCATAAGGAAAATAAATGTGATTCCTTCTTTAGAGTTTCAAAGATGCTCAGGGATATTATTTATTTGGATTCATCCTTGAAAGTTCAAATAGCGTTGAAAACACAATAAACGATTAGACCCTCAAACAACAAAATACCAATTCAAGCTTTATATCAAATAATGTATGTGCGAAAAATGATAACAAGCTTAAAACAAAATTGATAAACAATCTAAACCATAAATAATCACAATCACAATAGTAATTAAATGGTAAAGATAAAGGGAAGAGAGATGCAAATACAAAGATAACACACGATATGTTATCGAAGAGAAAACTGAAGCTCTCGACGTAAAACCTCTCCGCCGCCCTCTAAGCGGTCAATAATCTACTAGAAAATGTAGTTGGGATACATGAACAGTAATAGACCCTCCAAGCCTAATCTACCCAGGTACCTAAGCCCTCCAAGTTTTTTGTTCCAACGAGGTTGCGCCGAACCTTTTTCTTTTCTAGCTTACCGGATTCCGCTATAAACTATAACATCAACCAATAATCATTGGTCCCTTCCAAACTGCTTCCCTTAGCACCAAAAGAACCTTCTCACAGATGTGGGTGTGGTGAGAAAAAGATTTGGTCGAGAACCTCTCAATGATGTATCAATGGAGACGAAGAGAGTAGAGGAATTTGAGGAGTCTCTTAGGTAAAGATTGTGGATGAGGCAATCTTGTTTTCTTTAGAGTTTCTCTCTCAAAATTCTCTCTGGAAGCTCTCTACATTTCGTGGGAATGAGGGGTATTTATACTAGGGTGAGAATGGAATGCAAAGAGTCAGTTTTTCCCAAACAGGGTGTTCTGGCGACTTGACCTCGCGACTGGGTTGAGTCGCGAGTTCAAGCCGTGAGCTAACGGTCTGGCCAGTCTAGGACTTTTGTCCTGTAGTGCAACAGCTAGCGCGACTCTTCAGCTTCTGGCATGCTTGGCATGTGTGCAACTTCTGGCGGCTTGCAAGTCGCGAGCCACCTACGAGATCCAGTCGCGAGTCCCTGTTTCTTTGCACAATCTTGAACATTTCTTCACGCTCTCTCACTCACTACCCTTACAAGATTCCCACCTAAATACAGGGTTTCTAAGTGCAAGATGGTTGATAAAATTCAACCTTACAATCCTTGCTTGGACTGTCCAACGTTTTTGGGTGCTCCAAACATGGGTATACGTGACAAATAAGAGAATGTATCTCATGAGCAATGACGCAATAAAAATATTTATTGAGGAGCCAACTAATTATAACAAAACTCTTAAATTAAAAAAAATAAAAATAAAAATCATGACACAAAACAAATAGCATTCTTATCAAAGGTGCTAAAAATGCTAAATGCTATTTTTTTAGCATTTTTAGCACCTCAAATGATAAAAACACCCCTACATCAAATATGCTGAATCTTAAAATTGTTAGCATTCAGCTACAATGCAATCTCATCTTTGAGAACTTACTGTAGTTGAATTGTAAAAAAAAAAAAATTGTTTTTTATTCACCCCAACGGCTCTTTCTCATTTCTATCTTTCTCTTTCCTCTCTCACTTCTTTCTTCTCTCTTCTCACTCTGTGGTTCGGTAATTGTGGTCCGCCAGTGATTGTGATCTGGCGATTGTGGGCCGCCGATGCCTGTGGTCTGGTGATGGTCCGATGACTATGGTTTTGGTTCACCTATCTACTTTCCTATGGGTTTTGGTCATCGATCTATTGGGTTTTGGTTCGGCGTGATGGTTCCTATGGCTTTTGTGGAGGTTTGCCATGGTGGATTGAATCTGGGTTGAAGGGTTGCCATGGTGGGTTGAGCAATAGCTCGGCAGCGATGGTCCGATGGTCGTGGGTTTTGGTTTGGCGTGATGGTTCCTATGGCTTTTGTGGAGGTTTGCCGTGGTGGGTTAAGCAATAGATCGGCGGCGGAGGGATACCGTGGTGGGTTTGCTGTTGTTGCCATGGATTTTCATTGTGGGTCAGGTTCATGGTGGTGGTGGAGGGTTGCCATGGTGGTGGGGGTGGGTGATTGATGGTGGTTGATTGGCTATTGTGGCTGTGGTTGTGGAGTTTTGTGGGTTTCTTATGTGTGTGTGTTATGATTGGTGGTCTGATTGGCAATGGTGGATTGGGATGTGAGTTTGCTATGTGTATGTTTTTTGCTTGGTGGGTTTGCTGGTGGTGGCAATAGGTTGAGAAAGAGAGAGACAGAGGAGAGAGAGACAGGGAGAGAGAGAGAGAGATAGAATAAAAAATAATAAAGAAAGAATATTTAAATGAAGTGTTAAAAAAAATAGAAGTTTTGATGTAAGGGATATTGTAAAGTGATGTGTTATATATTATAAAGTTGGTTTTTGAGATGTTAAATGCAAAATTTTTTAGAACTTTTGATGGGAATGCTTTTAGTTCCGTATACTAACTTTAACTCAACAATGTTATGCCCTACGTTCTTAATTATTTAAGAAATAATCAAGGATCATTTTCTTAAAAAGCAACATCTATTTAGGATCATATTTTTTTAACTCTTCTAGGGAGTTAAACACCAAAGTTTCATTATTTGGAACAGAGTACTAAGCAATAGCTTCTGAAATTTTGAAAATTCTCATAAAATATGCGTCAATGCTTCTATATATATATATATATATATATATATATATATATGCATCATTGGTTACACAAATTGCTCACATTTTAAATGCTAAATATTTGAATTTTATAAAATAGTTATATAACTAACTTTAAAAAATATACGCAGCGAAGTGTATACTCAAAACCTAAAAATTAAAGAATTGTTTAATGGAAAACAAACAAAATTATTGTATGTTATATATTATAATATATATTAAATTCAGTATTTTCAATCGGTCAAAACTTTGGCTCGATCGATCAAAAATGATAAGAAAATAATCTTAGAGTCTCTAGATGTCTCGATCGCTATTTGGTTCTTGTTCGATCGATCGAAAAGAGTGCTTTCGATCGATTGAAAGTCATGAAACAGGATTTTCTGTAGAATTTTTCTAGTGACTATTCAGAAATGTTGAAGAGGTTTCAAGCCTCATGAACGGTTTTATGAAACATTTTAACTCTCCATACATGACTTTTGATGAAATAAAACCCTATGGGTATAAATAGAAGCTTATGTTTACTTGAAAACTAACCCAAGAAATAGTAAGTTAGAGAGAAACACAAGAAATCCTATCGTCATTCTCTAGAATTGCTATATGTAGAATCCAACATCTTAGTTGTATCCTACGAACAAATTAGAGATAACTCTTTAACAACAATAGTGTGGGGGCAAATATTGTCTAAGGAAAATATATTGTGCCTTCAAGTTATTTATTTTCTGTTTGTCTTTTGTGTTAACCTTGTTTTTTCATTATTACTTTGTGTAATATCTCCAACAATCTTTGTAATATCCCCAACAAAAAATACCCTTATATATATCCTCTTTAAGTTCAAAAGGTATATATAAAATAAAAATCTTCAATTAAAAGATTTACATAATTATTAAAAATCATTACACGTGAATTATAAGTGAAATTTTGACTATGAAAAAAATCACATTACTTAATCATATATTAAAAAAATCATAATATATAAACAAAATATAATGAATATATTTTATACATATAAGTGGAATTTATTTCAAAATTGATCCTACGTGTGTGTATATAATACATATATTGGGTGTGTGTTATGCAATAATTTTGTAAGTATATGAAGACCTATATGTGTGTTTTACTTATCCTTTTTTTTTTTTTTTTTAAGTTACTTATGAATTATGTTCCTTGAAATCAAATAGTTATGCCACCTATTCAAAGAAAAGCTAAGTTATCGTACATTCTCGAAGTCATTCTGTTTTATCCATTGGAATGAGATATTTTGACATTAGTTTATTTTGCAAACTGTTTCAGGGATAATGCTAAGGTTAATATATATCTCACACAATAAATATATCTAAGTATTCATTAGATAATGTTACACCATATCAAATTATTAATTCAAAAATAAAATAAGGTACATTTTTAATATCATCATCCCATAACATAACATGTCATATATGAGTAGAAACTAGAAAGTAATCATACTCTTAACGAAATAATAATAATAATAAAACGTCACCTCTGAGTAAAATAGTAATTGAAAGAAAGGGTTTAGGAAAAAAATAACGATTTGCTAACATAGCGGCAGAAAATCATTAATTAGGCAGAATTTAGTAGAATGAATGGAAGTAAGAAGAATGGACCTGAATGGGTCAGAATTTAGAACAAGATAAAACAAAGGAGGTGACTTGTACCTATTAACCAACCGAAATTGATTTTTTGGGCCGTTCCTTGTGGAACAAAATTGAATCATTAACATTGGTGCAAAGTCTTCAGAGTTCAGACTAACTAGTGGTCCATGCAATTTTTCTTTTCCTTTCCCATTTAAAATATGAAGGTTTTGATTTTTTTTTTACTTGTGATAGAAGAGGAAGAGAGTGTTGTTAAAAATTAAGTGAATGGGAAGATGTACGGGTGTGTAAAGAAGTAAAGAAGTAGTTAATGATGTTTGTAATGGGACTTTAAGATTTTTTTTTTCTTTTAATTCAATAATTAAGAGTTATTAATCAATTAAACTATAAAGATCTTGACTATGCTTTAAGATTGATTAGAAGGGAATTAGGTTTACCTGGTGATTTTCGTAACTCGGTTATTCTTACAAAGTTTAAGCTGATTTTAGGTAGGTTGGATTAGACATTAGAGATAGTGGAGTTGGCTAATAAATATGAGAGAGAGGTTGCCAAGGTTGAATTGTTGAAATGAGGACAGGGAGAGTATAGAAACGAGTTAAGATACCATTCGGATTGAATTGGGGCATAGAAACGGGTCTACGCTATATATATGTAAATTTATAAAATAAAAATAAAAATATAAAAATGCTGCGATGTCATTAACAAAAAATTACCACCATATTGTTTTTCTCACATAAATAGGAAAACCAATGAATGTAGTGGTAGGAGCCAGTAGAAACTTCAAGGATTAAAAGCATTCAATTTAACTATTCTTTTGGGTGTATGTAATCCCTCTGTTTTGCACATAGCATATTACTATACGAAAGAATTCCTTTGAGGTGGCTCCAAGATGTTGACAATAAGTTTCAAAATTAGGATCTCATGGATATCATGAGACCTTAGAATCAACTAAGCTAACTCCTTAGGGATTAATAGATAAACTTTAAAAAACCAACAATGTCAAAAAAATTGTGTGCCCACATACATAATTTAGTTATAGACAATGTCTGTCTAGACTATATAAACTTGGTTGCTTTTTCTTTAGTTCAAGTTCAAAATTAATCCAAAGGCCTTACAGTTTGATTGCTACCTTTCCATACACAAAGTGTTTAGAAATTTAGTTGAAAAAGATTTAAGATATAAGGTTAATAGGATATTGTAACTACCTAAAAGAATTTTCAAAATTAGTCGAGCCGCATTTTTTGGACTATTTTCAAGTTTTGAACTTGGGCCAGACCTTGCTTTGGCTCATTTTTTTATATCTCTGGCAGTTGAAGATCAGTTGGGCTTTGGTGAGTCATGAATTGCCAATCCGTTGGCTTGATTATGAACATTGGATGCCACCCACGCAATTTGTAAAGAGTTAGGGTTTGGATGGGTCAGGTTAGAGAGTTTTTTTAACTCAATCCAACTTAATAATTTCCTAATCCATCTCAACATTGGGTTAAACTGGGTTAGGTTGATGGGTTATGCATACATATTTCATACATTGTAAAAAATTGGATTTTCATAAACTATTCAAGCACTTTTTCAAAATAAATTATTACAATTTACATATTATTCTTAAATTATATTCTAAATTTCCAAACTCATCAAAATCAATAATTCTCAAAATACCAAAATTAATCATATTTATATATATATATATATATATATATATATATATATATATATATAAAGCCTATAAAAAAATCATAATAAAGATTTAAAATTGATATAGCAACAATTACATGCTATATCAATTTGTAATATTTTTTTTATAAAATTGGTATTAGTTTTAGGAACTCAATTTATTAAAATAAAAATATTACTTTTATATAAATTCACTACTTTTTCTCAATCATCCACATGTAGCAACCACGTCATATTATTTTCACAAACTTCTAATATATTTAGGCAAAACTTGTTGTACATACCTTTAAAAAAAGAAGTAACTAAAATCTCTCAATTGAAAAATATTAAGACCATTAAATTTACACAACTTTTATCACAATTTGTAACGTGTTAAGTTGTGAGTGACCCACATAGACCACCATTCACAACTCGTCAACAAAAATTATGTAAGTTTTTATAGTCTAGCATTTTTGGTCACTATTTTCAAATTAAAAATAATAAAGACTACGCACACGCTAATAATTAGCTTTAAGTTGCTTTTTTGAGGTGTATGCATAATAAACACTACTTTAAGGAGCAGAATGGGGAACTTACAAATACTTGTGTGAATGACAAGTGCATGCAAGACATTCATGCCATGCCTTCCAGCATAGGAGCAGTCTGGAGCATTATCGAGGATATGAGAAGCCATGTCGTAGTCTTGTCTATCCACAGCGAGGAACAGTGCGGATTCCCCAGCGTTGTTTACCTGCTTAGCCAATTTTGCTGGATCCTTCTCATTAATTAGTTCTTTCACAACCTCAGAGTTACCATATCGCACAGCAACGTGCAGGGCAGTATTCCCGTCCAGATTCACCATGCTCAAAAGCTGCTGCCGGCCACCTATTTCAACATCTTGTTTTTTGGCCTGGTCTATTAGAAGCTTTACCATTGAAAAATCTCCTATCCTCGCAGCAACATGTAGCGGAGTATTGCCTTTGGAGTTTGTTTCATACACAAGGCTTGGACTTAAATTAACTATCTTTTTCGCAGCCTCAAATTTTTTGAATTGCAGTGCAACATGAAGAACAGTGTTCTTCTGGATTGTTACTTGGAGAAAGGTACTACTATTTGGATCTGAACCTGCCAAATTCTGAAAGAAACTTGAATCATCGGAAGAAGCAGCTTTGAACACTTGAGGATTCATTTTGTATTGCCTTTTTTCTTCAAAAGTGATCTGTCTTTCACTTTCTATTGGAATAGTGGTCATTTCTTCTTCCATAGCCAGTAATGTGGGGTAAAAAAAATACCTAATATCAAATTAAATAAATAAAATAAGAAAAAGGGTTTATTTAATTTAAAGGGGGCCATGGAATCTCAAATTTCACTAGAAATTGAGAAAGTCCATTAGAGCTTTTATTTCTTAGATTTAATTCTCAAAAAAATAAAGTGTCATACTATTAAAAATTTAAATGTAATATATTTTTAGATTTGAATCATTTAATCTTAATAATGTAATAGATCTATTCATATATATGAAGGGAATTCTTATACCCAAGACTTGGTGACTCTACCACTGAAACATATTATATCATTTAAATCCAATTTTTTGCTTGAATTTTTTTTTTTTTTTTAACGAAGAATTAGAAAATGGACAATTATTAATTTACATAAATAGTACCATATAAAGTAAAATGTGGCTAACATTAGCCCATGTTCGCCACATTTTTGGCCTACAATATACACTTTACATGGTATTATTCATATAAACTAATAATTTAATCTATCTAGCCAAGTGAAAAACTAGCTAATACTATTTTATTTTATGCATGGTAGTTATATGTTTACCTTCAATGTCCATGTAAAATATATACAATTGTACTTATGTGCATAAATAGTATACAATATTATACACTGTTTATGAAAAAATATATATAATATTAAATATATATTGTACACATTTGTTTAATCTACAATATAAAATGTAAATGAAACTTGAATGTAAAATTATAATTTTATTTTATTTTATTTTACTTTTTAAAAATGCTAATAAAACTAGGTAATGCTAAAATTTTACAAAATCTCTGACACAACCAACCCCTTGCAAGGCAAACAAAAGGAGCGAAGAAATATAGCAACCAGTTTTTTGCACAGCGGTAGAGTAAAGACGACCAACAAAATGAAGGCGAGAATTAGATTTTCTAATAAAGCAAACAAGTATGAACAAAGAAAATCATATGATTGTGAGTGAGGAGTGGTTTGTAAGAATGAAGAAGGAAGAAGTGTGAGAATTGAGGTGGATTGTGGATTTGGGAGGAGAAAAGAGAGTATAAAAGGAGGAAGGAGAAGGAGACCAAAAAAAAAAAAAAGATGAATAATTGTTGAGGTTTATCTCACTATCTTACAATAGATGGATCCCACACGCTTGTGAATCCACTGGTTGTGAGGAACTAAATGCTATGTAATAATTGTTCCAAGTTGAGGAATGGACAACTTAAAAAAATAAAAAATAAAAATCTAACAGAAATGTATTGAATTGCCAATAACTAAAAGAAAAACTAATTACTGAAAAATTTCACGATGTACTTCAAGCCGATTTATTAGGCTTATCTGAATAAAAGCAATTTACATGGTTTTCCTCTCAAAAAAAATAAAATAAAATAAAATGATGTAGCACATTTTTGAGGAAAAGATGTACATAGCATAATCTTGTTCCTGCTGCATCAATTCCTCAAGATGCTCCTAACACTATGAGTATTCCTATTCAAATCATGATGCCAAAAGACTAAAACGAGCCATTTTTCTCCAACACTAAGTTATCCTGCCACCCATGAGAAGAAATATTTGAAGCCATCTTTCAAATAACAAAAAATGACTAGCCACCAACATCTCACTAAAATCAAAGCCCACCATCAATGAAACCCAAAAAAAAAAAAAAAAAATCCTCAGCCTCCTCAAGTCAAGGTCAATGACGGAGAAAGGAAATAAAGAGTTAAGGAGATACATAAAACTTTTTGAGCCAAGCACCATGAAAAAAAAAAAAAAAATTGATCTTGTTTTTGTGTTCTTGTTACAGCTCTTGAAGCTTCCAAATTTTTTACAAAAATCACTTTTTGATTTTGCTTCTTTAAATTTTTTTTATGTATTTTTTTTTTTTTTTTTTTGTGTTTTTAGCAGTGGTAAGTTACGGAAGCCTAATAGAGTGAACCTCAGGTAAGCAACAAAATTAACCAACCCTAAGAATATCAAAAACATTTTTTGTACAATGCTCCATTTTGAGGTGGTAGCATTACACATGATTGGATCTAGGACTAAGCTAGCATGACTCTCCAAAAAGCAAAAGTTTTAACATCAGAGTTTGCTTAACAATCCTGCTACAATTTTCTAACTAGATTTGGCAGTTGATCTTCATTTGAAACTTCTGAGGAAGAAATAAAAAAGAGGTGGTTTGAAATTAAGAGCTCATACCTGAATAGATGCGATTTAGTCGCACTAGCTTGCCCAGTTGGTGTCCCAGCAACTTCCCTTTTGATTATCTGTAAATTTACTAAGACAAATCGTTAAAATTTAAAGACAACAATTTGAGTAACAGGTAAGTTCAAGCAAAGAATATATCATATCAACGAATCCAAGTATATATAATAAAGGAAACATAATTAAAGCAACAAAAAAGGAAAAAAGCAACCAAAAAAAATTCTTATTGTTAGATTATGTTTTCGTAAATCGTTATGCCCAAGCCTTAAGTGGGTTTCCACGTCCCACTTTGCGGCAATAAATAATTTAAATGCAAGATCATGCGAAAACTATGATTTATTCTTATAAAAATGCTAAAAATATTACAAATTTAATTATATAATGCATGGTTACAAATTGATATGTTATGATTGACGGACTTTAACCACTTAATAAATAAATGTTTTAAATGTGTTTTGATAATTCATGATTGGTAACAAATCAGTTTGTGAATTCTGGCCTTCTAGTCTCTAAGTGATAAAAATTGTAGTATGCATAATATTACATTTTTTATTAACTAATCTGCAATGCACACAAAAGTTACACATCATATGATTTTTGCTTATCTTCAATTTTTTCTAAAGGTCCGTTTGGATACAACTTATTTTTGCTGAAATTGAAAACTGAAAACACTGTAGCAAAATAATTTTTAAATATGTGAATAGTGTTGTGAGACCCATTTTTAATATTTTTTTTGAATAAAATGATTGTGAGTCCCATGAACAGTGCGTGAACAATATTGCTACAGTACATGAATAGTGTTGTTACAGTGCGTGAACAGTGATAATTGTCTCCTGAACAATGCTGCTACAGGTTAACATATGCGGCTAAAAAAAACGCTAAAAGTTGCAAACGCACTATCCAAACAAATACTAAATATGAAATTTGATAATTAAAAATATGAATTATTATGCTTATGTTTTTATATAGAACTATATATTATAGTGTTAAGCATTTATTATAATTATGTTTATATATAAAACTATATATTTATAAATTAAAGAAAATATAATGTGCTATGATTTTTGTAGGGTCAAGAGCCAAAAATTATGTATTGGGCCTAAGGCCTTGTCCGAGAAGGGAAAATCAGTTTAGAATTTCATGAATAATAAAGGAGTAAAAGGTGGTCCGAGGAGGAATTCCTCCTTGGCCATGGCAAATATAACTCAGATACGCATTCCAACGACGAAAATGACCTCTATAGAAGTTCCAATGTTAAAAGCGTGCCTCATGACCACAAGAGAGGGAAAGGAACCCAAGAATATCTAAGGAAAACCTGCTATCTCCGCATTCAATGCACTGCAGCTACTTTCCTAGTCGCATTTATGTGGAGAAGACCCCTGAACAGTATTTCCTTGGCTATCGCAACTCACAAAGAGCCAGAAGGGATGTCTGATGGGACAGACACTCGAGTGGTAGCTTGGACGAGTGACAAATGGAAGGCTAAGATTCACTAGGAAGAAGATATATAATGTAGGAAACCCCTGAAGGAAGAGGGACTGGAAAAAAAAGGAAAAAATGAAGATTATAGCAATCATAGTTGCACTGGTAGTCAGTTTTGATCAACTTATACTAAGACTTGTCTTCTTGGATAGGGAATTTATTTAATCCTACATTGCTTTGTTCTTACTTCATCATCATTTAAATCCATACTAGCCATTGTTAAGTTCATTAGAGCCTAATTCTTTGACCCACTCTCTACAAATTCATTGTACTGGGCTTACTAGGCCAAGATTCCTCAAGTCTTGAGCTTGGGCTGCAAAAAGTGTCCCTACAATTGGCGTCGTCTGTGGGGAGAACTTGTGTGATAATGAGCACAACGGTCAACTATGGTAGGTTCAGGTCCACACCAGGCGGAATCCGTGGCATCCCAGCGGGAAAACCTTCTCGCCAACCCTGAGCGTAGAGGAGAACGAGAGGGCAACGTGCACACTACGCATACAAGCAAAAGCCATACTCAAGTTAGAAGTCATGTCTCTCAAGACCAGCATAACAGAGCCATGCAATTGGAAATTAACCAGTTAAAGATGGAGCTACACCACGCATGACGAAGGCGAAATCCCTCTAACTTTGATGTTTCTTCTGATGACGGAAGGGATGTCAGTTACCCACGAAGATCTCAAACCCCGCCCAGCGAGTCTTTCTCCTACGAAAAGGAGCACCATCGCAAACGGAGAATCAGAAGCCCGCTTTATAAAGGCATGGGAAACGATGCTGTGAGCAGGGCCTTGGACCAAATCTCCAGGTCACCCTTTACGCACAAAATTAAGGGGGCTAAAATTCCTCGACGATTCACTCAACCTGCTTTCACCATGGACAATGGTAGAATAGACCTTGTGGAACATGTGAGCTACTTCAATTAGAGAATGGCTATCCATTCCAGAGACGAAGCCTTGATATGCAAGGTTTTCCCATCCAGTCTGAGACCTGTTGCCATAAGATGGTTTGACAGCCTGAGGGCAGACTCCATAAGTTCCTTCAAGGAGCTCACCCAGGCGTTTTGTTCTTGCTTCGTCACCTGCAGCAAGGTTCCTCGGCCTTTGGCTTCCCGATTGTCCTTAAGCATGCGAAAGGGAGAGACCCTGAAAACGTATTCGGATAGATACTGGGAGATGTTCAACGAAATAGATGGTGACTTTGATGATGTGGCCATCAGTACCTTCAAGCTCGGCCTCCCAGCCGAGCACGGTTTGAGAAAATCTTTGACTAGCAAACCTGTCACCAGTGTACACCAACTCATGGACCGAAAAAAAAAAAAAAAAAAGGGGGAAAAGGAGGATTATAGCAATCACAGTTGCACTGGTAGTCAATTTTGATCAACTTATACTAAGACTTGTCTTCTTAGACAGGGAATTTATTTAATCCTACGTTGCTTTGTTCTTGGTTCATCATCATTTAAATCCATACTAGCCGTTGTTAAGTTCATTAGTGCCTAGTTCTTTGACTCACTCTTTACAAATTCATTGTGCTAAGCTCACTAGGCCAAGATCCCTCACGTCTTGGGCTTGGGCTGCAAAAAGTGTCCCTACAATTTTAATGAATAGAATCCTATAAAAAAATATTTAAATATAGAATAAATTTTAATTTTAATCAGATATTAAAATAATTATGTGTAAAATTGTGATATTTCAAAAATTTATGAGATATAGTCAACCAAAAGTAAACGTATTTAGTTTATATATATATATATATATAAACAAGCACACATATGTTATAAATGGTTCTCAAATTGCCAAAAGAAAAAAAAAAAAGGAGAAGTTAATAAACTAGGCTCATTTAGGCCATCCTCATCAGGTTTGATAGAAAATTAGACATTTTGATCAAAATAAAATGTGGTCCAATCATAAAAAGTGTAGAATTTCCTTCAATTTAACTAATTTTACACTTTAAAGACTTATATTTTCAGACTTATTTATTTATTAAAATAAATGTTACATTCACAATATTTTTACAAAAATTTTACATGAGAGATTGTTATTGGTTTAATCTAAAACCAGCCACTAAAAATATTTTTCTTGCCTATTTAGTAACAGCATGTTATTCACCACCTAAAATTTATTGTGGATATAAAATTTATCTATAATTTTGTCTTTAAACTTATCTTTGAACTTATTCAATCAAAAGAGTAAAAAGACATATTATGATGTCTTTTTTTATGAACCAATCGACAGCATCCAAAAAAAAAAAAAAAAGCAAACAAGCACACCTAACAAAGGCAAAGCGACAAGGCTCCACAGAAGCAGCTTTCGTGCTCAGACTGACTACATACCTCTTACTCCAGTTGTGCCCATAGGCCCTATACCAACTTGCAAAAGATAGCTTTAAAGATACCAACTTGCAGTAGATACCAATCAATTAAATCATCCCAGACCAGCTTGGGCTTAGCCATAAAACAGTTCTTCCATCTTTATTATCGAGAGAGGAAAAAACGTGTAAAGTCGGCTTATAAGTTGGCTGTCAAGATAATTAATTCCTCTATGCAAGGCGAAAGCTCTTCGGCATGGAGAGATAAAAGAATATGTAGGAAACTATGGAAGCTACAAGTTCCGTCAGAAGTAAAACATTGTGTGTTAACGTGTGTGGCGTGGATGCTCTAATTCGTTGGCTACTATTCAAAATTTGTGATCTAGGAAGATAGTAGCAGAATCAAACATTGTAAGTTAAAGACAACAATTTGGGTCCGTTTGGATACAACTTATTTTACTGAAACTGAAAACTAAAAACTGAAAACACTGTAGTAAAATAATTTTTAAATATGTGAATAGTACTGTAAGACCTATTTTTAATATTCTTTTTAATAAAGTGGTTGTGGGTCCCGTGAACAGTGCTGCTACAGTGCGTAAACAATGCGCACACTATTTATGAACAGTGCATTTTGTCTCTAAAAGCAGAAATAAGTGCAGAAAAAAAGAAAAAAAAGAAACGCAAAATGCTGAACGCAGACGCGCAAAACGCGCAATACAAACACATACTTTGAGTAACACGTAAGTACAAGCAAAGAATATATCATATCAACGAATCCAAGTCAAGTATATATAATAAAGGAAACATAACTAAAAAAAAAAAATTCTTATTGTTAGATTATGTTTTCGTTAATCGTAATGCCCAAGCTTTAAGTGAGTTTCCACGTCCCATTTTGTCATAATAAATAATTTTAATGCAAGATCATTTGAAAACTATGATTTATTCTTATAAAAATGCTAAAAATATTACAAATTTTATTATATAATGCGTAGTTACAACTTGATATTTTATGATTGATGGTCTTTAACCACTTAATAAATAAATGTTTTAAATGTGTTTTGATGATTGGAAACAAATTAGCTTGTAAGTTCTAGCTTTCTAGCCTCTAGGTGATAAAAATTGTAGTATGCGTAACATTACCTATATTCTTAACTAGTTTGCAACTCATGCAATGCACACAAAAGTTACACATCATATGATTTTTTCTCTTCTTCTATTTTTTCTGAATATGAAATTTGATAATTATGATAATTATTAATGTAGGGTCGAGATTTGTAGCCCAAGCCCAAAAGGTTTGGATTATGAGCCCAATGAACCCAAAACAATGAATTTGTAAAGAGTGGGTGAAAGAGCTGGGATAGTTATGAATTTAGCAACAGTTAACTGTGATATACAGGGATGAATTAACACAAAAACACACTTGAAAGCTAAATAAACTGAAGTCCGAAGAGGTATGTTATTGATTGAAAGATGAATACAGGTCTTAGAGCTACAGTAAAATGTTTTTCCTCTTTCTTTTCTTTCTTTTTCCCCCCTTCTTCAGAGACATCTTCCATTTATATAGCCCTCTTCTAAATCATCTTCATCGTACACCTGTTCTTCATCTAAGCACTCACTTGAGTACATGTCACATCAGATGTCTTCTTTAGTCCCCCATGAGTGGTGGTAGTTGAGGTTGCACTGTTCAGGGGTCTTCTCCACATAAATGCGGCCAGAAAAGTTGCTGCAGTGCATTAAACACGGTGGTAGCAGCTTTTCCTTTTAGATATTTCTCAGTTCTTATCATCTCCAGGCATGCTCAAAGCTTATCCTTATCATTGAAGTCGTTAGGAATATCACTCGAACCGTCCAGATATTTGCTTGATCAGGACTCTTTGTATCCGAGGAGAATTCCCTCTTCGAACTATACTGCTCGTTCATTTTCAGGTATATCTCTTCCATATGGACTCCTTCTTGACCACTTTCTTCTCTTCGAACACACAGTAATCTTCAAATAGGGCCCTAGGCCCAATACATAAGGTTGGGCTTCTACCCCCCACAATAGCCCCTCAAAATTTTAATTTTTCCCTCGCATCCGAGGAGAAAAAATAGGATTTTGATTTGTTACGAAATAAAAGCTTAAAACAAAAAAATATCTGAGTTCACACGTGTATGAGCATAAATTTAGGCGCTTAATCATTGCTGCTGTCGTTTCAGTATTCCCAAGGTGCTATTAATTATTCCAGGCAGCGTTTTGTCTCTGGTATCCAACGGTAGACTATTGATCCAACGAATGTGGTTCTTCCTTAGAATTTGGGCGGGATGACTCCTACCCTTTCATTTGTCCCTATATATAAAGCCTCAGAAGAGGTTCTTTCTCCTTTACTTTGCAGATTCTCAGATTCTCCAGCGAACCCGAGCATTCAAATCCACCAAGGTCTTCCAACCATCAATTCTAGTTCTTCCCAGAATCTGTAAGAATTTCTCCACGAGTTTAAAGATCATTCTCCGATTTAGTTTGTGTAAGTTCTCCTTTATTCAAACCTTTCATCTTCTCTTCGGCTAGCTTCCTCGGCCTTCGAGTAGTCACTCCCCAGTCACTGCGTTTAGTGTTTCCTCCTTTTTGTTTAACTGAGATGGGTAGATTTCAGTATATGGTGGATAGCCCCGCCCAGATGGAGGAATTTAGGGCAACATATCGCATACCTAAAGATGTGGGTTTGAGATATTGTCCTCCAGAAAGACTACTAACAGATCGAAGGGCGGGAAAAGTTATAATCTCCATCATCGCCTTTCTAGAAGGGGGAATGACTATTCCTATGGGCCTCATTACCAGCAATTACCTCCGAAACCATAGGCTTAGTCCTGAACAATGTGCGCCTAACGTCTTTAGAATCTTAGGAGCAGTTGATGATTTAAACCGTCATCTAGGATTAGGACTCACCTGGCTCAACGTGGTACATATGTACGAGTGTCATAGCCAGAAAGGAGCGGGATATTATCTTAAATCCCGATCCGACGTTGTTAGGCTCGTCTCCTGCCTTCCCAAATCTAACAAAGGGATGAAAGACGACTATCTAATCATTTCGGGCGCGTGGCATGACGGTCTTCATTGCCCAACCCAACTAGGAGAGCCAGGTGGGACATCCTAGATTTAGGTTTACTAACAGTAGATTTATGATTTCCGTTTTTTTAACAATTTTGTCTTCACTTTGTATCATTATTTTCAAGTTTCTGACTAAGTTCTGTTGTGATGTTAACATATAAAGAACATGTTTCTCCTCGGCTCAACCTCACAAACGCTGCTGCGCTCAATTATTTGTTACGATCAGAAATTTTTGTAAGTGAAGACAGGCAACTCCGGTCCGTTCCTCTTATTCTTGGTTTCACGCCAAAATCTACCGATTTTCAACCAGTCAGCAACGCGATAAGATAGGGAGACTATCGCATCAACTGCATAGACGTTGCTCGAAAAGATTTTTTAGCTCCGTTTGATCTTGGCCCCGTGCCACATCCAAATCCGCAGGGTATACCATTGCTCCTCCAGCCAATTTAGCAGATTCCCCTCGAACCAGTAGTAGTAGGTGAAAGAGTTGCTTCTTCAACCCCCTCGTTTGACGAGCAGATTAATAAGTTCAAGTTCGAAGGAGAAGCTTCAGGAGGGGTTCAAGTTTTAGACGCCGAGAAAGAGACTGATAGACAATCTAGTGTTCTCCCAGAGAGAATAGACGTACTAGACGATTCTTCAGAAGAAGACATGCCAAACTTGAGGGATTTGATGAAGAATAGAAATACAAAAGCTGGGCCCAAAGAGACTGGTATGTCTCGACCAGTGGTTAGTCTTTCTCCTCCACCTCCTCGGGTTCCTTCGGATGTCAGCTCGAAGCAATTGCCAGATACGAAGAAGAAGAGGCCCCTCACCAAGCAACAGAAAGTACTCAAAGACCACCGGAGCAAAATGGCTTCGTCTACCGAGAGTCGAGATGACTCTCTCGTAGCAGATGTGCGCCGAGGACCTCGCACTTGATCTCCCAGGCTGGAATTGAATGGTGCTCCTATCCCCTAGGAGACCTCCCTCAGAAATTATAGTGGGGGGAAAGCAGATCTCGTTGCTGAGGCCCTAGAGCAACCACTGCTCCTCCCACGAGACATGGAGTCATACAGGCACTTCAACCAATATGAACTCTTCTTATCCCTTAAAAGGGATTTAGCCATGGTAAGTGAATTGATCCAATTCCTCAACTTAAGATGCTAGTTTTTTTCATTCACCCCTTTTCTTTGCTTTATATTCAAGTTTTTCATTCTGCTATGTAGATTACTCAGCAAGTTTATGTGGCCGAGAAGTGGAACAAAAAGGCCTATATTGAAGCCCAAGCATAGGCCCACTCTCAGTCTGAGGTAGAAAAATCGCTAGACAGTCTGAAGGAAGATTATGCTTATCTGTCCGAGCAGTTGAAAGAAATGACCAATCAGAGGAATAGCCTTGATGCTGGCCTTAAAACTACCGAGAAGCAGGCCGAAGAGCAACGCAGGTAACTACATATGACGGAGATTAATTTGGCGACAGAGAAAGAGTTGGTGAAAGGTCTCCGGGCTGAGCTTCAAAAAGACAAAGAGACTGCCCGATTGGCCGAAAAGGATGCTCAGTTGGCCAAGGAGGCAGTCAAGGCTAAAAGGCAGGCAGCATATAAGCTGGGGGTGGAGGAGACCCAAACCAGCCTTACTGAGCAATTTGCCACGGTCTGCCGAGAATACTATGATATAACTTGGGGAAAAGCCCTTGATGCTACTAGGATCTCTATGGATTCTGACTTGAGACAAGCTGGAAGTATATACTACGATCCTGATATTCGCGACCTCCCAAGGTCTAACTCTTCTCCCCCCGTACAACTCCAAAAGGCTTCGGAGCAATCCTTGATTGGCCAAGGCCTTCCTGCCAATCCTGAGGCCCCCAAGGTGTCTGGTCAACCTGGTGATCAGGGCAAGCCAGCTGAGGATCCCAAGGAGTCTGGCCAGCCTGGTGATCAGGGCAAGCAAGCTAAGACTCCTCAGGACAAGGACAAAGACTTGGAAAAAAAGGAAATCCTTTCAGAACCTAAGGACCAAGCCCTAGAAGTTGCTGTTGCTCAGTCTAGTCAAGCTGCTAACCCTTTGGCCCCTCAGATGAAGGCTTAAACATTTAAGAGTTTTTATTTCATACTTGTATTAGTTTTTTTTTTTTTTTAATATTATTTTTTTTTTGTGTAAGGGATTGTAAACTACTTTGTTTTGATCAATGAAATCGTTTCTCTTTTATTTTTAGTGTCTTCGTTGCACATCTTATGAGACTCATTATAGTTACAAATAATTATGACTTATAACTACTGTAATATAGGCAGGCTTAACCACGATATCATGCTAATGATGCAAATAACTTAAATCAACACTAAGACGAATAGTTTATATAAGAGTTATTATTAAGCAATGAAAGCAATGGATGATTTGGAAGTCTCACAGGTCTTCTCGAACATTTACAGAGAATATTACTGAGCATTGATTTGTAGTTAAATATATGACTAAAGAGACCTATCATAAGTTAGAGTTAATTTAAATACATCCAAGAATTTCAGGCATGATTCATTTTAAAGTTAAGCCTCAATAATAATAACTGTATGGAGGTGTTGACTAACCCATATCATTTGGTCCGAGGACTACAGGCATGAATGGATTTAAGTTTAAACGCTTATAAAAACTGTGAAGAAGTGATAACTAACCCATATCATCTGGTCCGAGGACTACAGACATGAATGGATTTAAGTTTAAACACTTAGGAGATCTGTGAATGAGTGTTAACTAACCCATATCATCTGGTCCAACGACTTCAGGCATAAATGGATTTAAGTTTAAACACTTTGGAGATTTGTAAACGAGTGTTAACTAACCCAAATCATCTGGTCCGAGGACTTCAAGTATGATTGGATTTAAGTTTAAACACTTACAAGAACTGTGAAGAAGTGCTAACTAACCCATATCATCTGGTCCGAGGACTACAGGCATGAATGGATTTAAGTTTAAACATTTACAAGAACTGTAAACGAGTGTTAACTAACCCAAATCATCTGGTCCGAGGATTTCAGGCATGATTGGATTTAAGTTTAAACACTTAGGAGAACTGTAAACAAGTGTTAACTAACCCAAATCATCTGGTCCGAGGACTACATGCATAATTGAGTTTAAGTTTAAACGCTAAGGAGAACTGTAAACGAGTGTTAACTAACCCAAATCATCTAGTCCGAGAACTACAGGCATGATTGAGTTTAAGTTTAAACATTTAGGAGAACTGTAAACGAGTGTTAACTAACCCAAATCATCTGGTCCGAGGACTACAGGCATGATTGAGTTTAAGTTTAAACACTTAGAAGAACTGTAAACGAGTGTTAACTGACCCAAATCATCTGGTCCGAGGACTACAAGCATGATTGAGTTTAAGTTTAAACACTTATCAGAGCTGTAAATGACTGTTAACTAACCAAAATCATCTGGTCCGAGGACTACAGGCATGATTGAATTTAGGTTTAAACACTTAGGAAAATACTTCATATAACGAATTGGCATATTGATTGAAAAAAGATTCGATTAATAATAGTACCTTTTGAGGTTATTTACATTCCAAGGGCGTGGTATTATATGACTATCTAGGTCTTCTAAGAAATACGCTTCAATACCAGCTCCTGAAGTAATACGATATGGTCCTTCCCAATTGGGTCCTAACTTTCCCCAAGCTGGGTTCTTTGCAGTGCCCACAACTTTCCTCAGCACCAAATCACCAGGTTCTAGAGGCCTTAGCTTTACGTTGGCATCATAGCCCTGCCTGAGCTTTTGTTGGTAATGTGCCAGTCGGACCATTGTATTTTCCCTTCTTTCCTTAATCAGGTCCAAACTCTTCTCTAGCTGCTCATTGTTGCCGGTCGGACTGAACGAACTAGTTCTCAATGTTGGGAACCCAGTCTCCAAAGGTATGACAGCTTCGGCCTCATAGGTCATTGAGAATGGGGTCTCTCCAGTAGATCTGCGAGGCGTAGTTCTGTATGCCCAAAGTACATGTGGCAATTCATCCACCCATTTGCCCTTCGCATCGTCTAGTCTCTTCTTTAATCCATTTACTACGACCTTGTTAACCGCTTCCGCTTGTCCATTCCCCTGGGGATAGGCAGGGGTGGAGTATCTGTTCATGATTCCCAGTTGGCTACAATTATTCTTGAATGCTTTGCTATCGAACTGTAGGCCATTGTCCGAGACGAGAGTATGAGGAACCCCAAATCGAGTGACAATATTCTTCCACACAAATTTCTACACATCTACGTCTCTGATATTGGCCAGAGGTTCAGCTTCGACCCATTTGGTGAAATAGTCTATGCCGACCAAAAGGTATTTCCTATTTCATGCAGCCTTAGGGAATGGACCCACGATATCTAAGCCCCATTGAGCGAAAGGCCATGAGCTGGATAGTGGATTAAGAGTTCCCCCTGGTTGATGAATTACAAATCGTTGACATTGATCGTACTTCTTAACATATTCGTGGGCTTCTTTTTGCATATTCAGCCACCAATAACCTTGAGTAATGGCTGAGCCAAGGACCTACCTCCAGTGTGGCTCTCACAGATTCCTTCATGTAGTTCTTCTAGTAGTAACTCAGTCGCTTCAGGATGCATGCATAATAAGTACGGTCCTGAATAGGAGCGTTTATATAGTTTCTGGCCCTCGGATAGCCAGAATCTGGTCGCCTTCCTCTGAACTTTGTTAGTTTCGCACCTTTCTTCAGGCAAAATATCCTCTTTTAAGAATTTAATTATAGGATCCATCCAGCTGAGTCCGGCCCTGATTTGGTGAACTTGGACTACCTCTCTTCTTGCCTCTGTAGGCTCATGCAAGTCCTCAATGAGGATAACTCTCGGCAAATCTTGCGCCGAAGAGGTAGCGAGCGTGGCCAAAGAATCAGCATGTGCATTACCATTTCTGGGGATGTGCAGCAAATTGAAAGATTCGAACTCCGATTGCAGATATTTAACTTATCTCAAGTATTCCTGCATTCTTTCATCCTTCGCCTCAAACTCACCTTGTACTTGACCAACGACTAACCTCAAGTCTGAGAACACCTCCACTGACTTTCCTCCCATTCTTCGAACCATAGCCATTCCCATCAATAGAGCTTCATACTCAACCTCATTATTTGTTGTCGAGAAGTCCAACCTTAACAACTTTTCAATGATGATTCTTTCAGGGGATATCAGCACTAGCCCCACTCCAGAACCTTTCTAGTTCGCTACGCCATCCACGTACACTTCCCAATGTGAGGGGCTCCGTGAACTCGGCCACCAAATTCGCAAGGACCTGGCCCTTGACCGACGTGCGAGGCATGTATTATATATATATATATATATATATATATATATATATATATATATAAACAAGCACACATATGTTATAAATGGTTCTCAAATTGCCAAAAGAAAAAAAAAAGGAGAAGTTAATAAACTAGGCTCATTTAGGCCATCCTCATCAGGTTTGATAGAAAATTAGACATTTTGATCAAAATAAAATGTGGTCCAATCATAAAAAGTGTAGAATTTCCTTCAATTTAACTAATTTTACACCTTAAAGACTTATATTTTCAGACTTATTTATTTATTAAAATAAATGCTACATTCACAATATTTTTACAAAAATTTTACATGACAGGTTGTTATTGGTTTAATCTAAAACCAGCCACTAAAAATATTTTTCTTGCCTACTAGTAACAGCATGTTATTCGCCACCTAAAATTTATTGTGGATATAAAATTTATCTATAATTTTGTCTTTAAACTTATCTTTGAACTTATTCAATCAAAAGAGTAAAAGGACATATTATGATGGCTATTTTTATGAACCAATCGACAGCATCCAAAAAAAAAAAAAAAAAAAAGCAAACAAGCACACCTAACAAAGGCAAAGCGACAAGGCTCCACAGAAGCAGCTTTCCTGCTCAGACTGACTACATTCCTCTTAATCCAGTTGTGCCCATAGGACCTATACCAACTTGCAAAAGATAGCTTTAAAGATACCAACTTGCAGTAGATACCAATCAATTAAATCATCCCAGACCAGCTTGGGCTTAGCCATAAAACAGTTCTTCCATCTTTATTATCGAGAGAGGAAAAAACGTGTAAAGTCGGCTTATAAGTTGGCTGTCAAGATAATTAATTCCTCTATGCAAGGCGAAAGCTCTTCGGCATGGAGAGATAAAAGAATATGTAGGAAACTATGGAAGCTACAAGTTCCGTCAGAAGTAAACATTGTGTGTTAACGTGTGTGGCGTGGATGCTCTAATTCGTTGGCTACTATTCAAAATTTGTGATCTAGGAAGATAGTAGCATAATCAAACATTGTGGGTTAAAGACAACAATTTGGGTCCATTTGGATACAACTTATTTTGCTGAAACTAAAAACTGAAAATACTGTAGTAAAATAATTTTTAAATATGTGAATAGTGCTGTGGGGCCTATTTTTAATTTTTTTTTAATAAAGTAGTTGTGGGTCCCGTGAACAGTGCTGCTACAGTGCGTGAACGGTGCACTCACTGTTTATGAACAGTGCATTTTTTCTCTAAAAGCATAAATAAGTGCAGAGAAAAAAAAAAAAAAAACACGCTGAACGCGGACGCGCAAAACGCGCAATATAAACACATACTTTGGGTAACACATAAGTACAAGCAAAGAATATATCATATCAACGAATCCAAGTCAAGTATATATAATAAAGGAAACATAACTAAAGCAAAGCAAAGCAAAGCAAAAAAAAAATCTTATTGTTTGATTATGTTTTCGTTAATCGTTATGCCCAAGCTTTAAGTGGGTTTCCACGTCCCATTTTGTTGTAATAAATAATTTTAATGCAAGATCATGTGAAAATTATGATTTATTCTTATAAAAATGCTAAAAATATTACAAATTTTATTATATAATGCATGGTTACAACTTGATATTTTATGATTGATGGACTTTAACCACTTAATAAATAAATGTTTTAAATGTGTTTTGATGAGTGGAAACAAATTAGCTTGTAAGTTCTAGCTTTCTAGCCTCTAGGTGATAAAAATTGTAGTATGTGTAACATTACCTATATTCTTAACTAGTCTGCAACTCATGCAATGCACGCAAAAGTTACACATCATATGATTTTTTCTCTTCTTCTATTTTTTCTGAATATGAAATTTGATAATTATGATAATTATTAATATGAATTATTATGTTTATGTTTTTATATGGAATTATATGTTATAGTATTAAGCATTTATTATAATTATGTTTATATATAAAACTATATATTTATAAATTAAAGAAAATATAATGTGCTATGATTTTAATGAAGGATTTAAATATAGAATCCTATAAAAAAAAAAAATCTAGAATAAATTTTAATTCTAATCATATATTAGAATAATTATGTGTAAAATTGTGATGTCTAAAAACTTTATATGGAAAAATTTTATATAGTAAACCAAAAGTCAAGTGTTTTTGGTTTATATATATGCATATATAAACAAGCACACATATACTATAAATGGTTTTCAAATTACCACAATAAAAAGGAGAAGTTAATTAACTTGGCTCATTTAGACCATCCTCATAAGGTTTGATAGAAAATCAGACATTTGATCAAAATAAAATGTGGCCCCATCATAAAGAGTGTAGAATTTCCTTCAATTTAACTACTTTTACACCTCAAAGATTTATAATTTATAATTTATTTATTTATTAAGAGAAATATTTTTTTTGAGAAACTATTAAGAGAAATATTACATTCACAATATTTTCACAAAAAAATTTACATGGCAAGTTGGTATTGATTTAATCTAAACCTACCACTAAAACTAGTTTTCTTGCCCTAGTAATAGCAAGTTATTCACCACCTAAATTTTTTTGTGGATATAAAATTTCTCTATAATTGTGTCTCTGAACTTATTAAATCAAAAGAGTTAAAGAAATATTTTGATGTCATTTTTTAATAAACCAATGGACAGCATCCAAAAAATAAATAAAAGCACACAATCACATAAGCAGCTTTCCTTAGACTGACAACATTCCTCTTACTCCAGTTGTGCCCGCTGTAAAAGATATCAGCTTTAAAGTCTTTCCCTTTCAAATTTGAAGGCCACCAATCAATTAAATCTTCCCAGGGCAGCTTGGGCTTAGCTATCAAACAGTTCTTCCATTTTCATTGTGAGAGAGGAAAAAGCATGTAAAATCGGCTTATAAGTGTGCGTTTGGTTCCAAATTAAAAAGTCAACTTATTTTACTATTCAGCTTATTTTTTCTATTATTCATGAGCCTCATTGCACTTTTTGATATTATGCATGAGATCTACTGTACTATTTCAGCTAACTTTTACATTTATCTAGAGTACTTTTAGCAAAAAGTTTTCAATTTCAGCAAAATAAGCGAATTCCTAACTCATCCTAAATTGGCTGTCAAGATAACTAAATATATGCATGGCGAAAGATCTTCAGCATGGAGGGATAGAAGAATATGGAGGAAACTGTGGAAGCTACATGTTCCACCAAAAGTAAAACATTGTGTGTGGCGTGTGGAATGCTCTAATTCGTTCGCTACTCTTCAAAATTTGCGATCTAGGAAGATAGTAGCATAATCAAAATGTCAATAGGAGGATGGAACAACGCTTCATGCGTTGTGGTCATGCCCTTTAGCTAGAAATGTTTGGGCTTTGGTGAGAGGCAAAATACAAAAATGGCCTACTTATACAGATACTGACCTCTTTGGTCTGTTTAGTAGAGATTGCATGGAGTGCAGTATTGAAGATACTGAAATGTGGGCTATGTTGGTATGGGCCATTTGGAACTCTATGAGTAAATATTACTTTGAAAATACCCAACTCTAGCAAATATTGGATATGGCTCAAATCCTGTTGCAAGATTATGAGAAAGCAAACAGGATTTCTTTGCCCATGTCCAGCAGCAGCTAATTGTCGTTGGAAGTCAAAAGAATCAATCCATATTTTATATGTTTTAACTAGTTGATGATTTATATTCTGTGTAGATGCTTACACTTGTTTGCATTTGTCTTGTACATACTCTTTATCATTAATCAAAATTGTCTATCTTTTATCATTAATAAAGTTGCATAAAACACTTACGCAGTGGTATAGATAAGTTATGGGTCAAATGGCTTGAGTAAAGAGTTTGTATTTGGGATTTTTATTTTGTGGCTAAATAATTATAAGGAGAATGAGAAACGTAAATGAAGGACTTATAAGAGACTGGAGTATGAAGGATTGTTAGTTGTTTCTCGATTAGTGGTGTAGAGAAGAGATTGTGATAATAATAGCTTTGACGCCATTTTTTTTTTTTTTTTTTTTAAGAAGAAGCTTTGAAGCTTTATTGTGTTAAATAAATTAATAAAGTTATTTATCTTCAGCGTAAGGATAGAAATAGAAAATAACCTTAATTTCTTACTTATAATTTCATCATAAAAACAAATTACAAGATATCACTTCCGTCAGTTGCACTTTTCTCTATTGCCTTTTAGGAAATTGCACACATGAGATAGATTTTTTGTTGTTTTAAAAAAAAACAAACAAACAAATAAATGAGATAATCACCATAAAAAAGAAGAAAAAAAAAAGGGAAGATGAGACAATCTTGTTAAACTCAAGGGATTGAGGTTTTTGTTTTTTAGCATAAATTTTGCATAAAATTCTTGAAATTATAATAAAAACATATTAAACAAATAATTTAAATTGAATTGAAACACTGAAACAAAAAGATTAATGCGGCTAGAGAGTCTTAAAAGAAAACGAGAGACAAGTCTATTAGCGTTGGTAATAGTACATGTATAAAAAGATAAATTACAATTAAGATATACATATTAAAAATTCAAATTATTTGCATTCATAATTTAGATATATATTAAACAAAATATGTATATATACATTCGTGGTGGAATAGAGTGACCAAAACAAGTCTGCTTCCCCTCGCCTCTTTGGGGTGGAACAAGGTATTTTTATCATCACTAATCCCATAGCAAGCTGGGCTTGAGCTACCTAAAAGTTTTGTAAGCAATAGTAAATCTTAATTGTTTTTTTATTGGTTAAAGTATATTTTAACCAATACAACCCCTTCGACATTTGGTTTAAACAACTCTCAACTCTAAGCTACCCTATCAATTTCCTCCCATTCACCCAATTGTTCTCATCTAAAACCCTAACAACCCCTTTCGAACTTCACTTCAATCTCTCAAACCCCTTAACAGAATCCTAGAAACCCCAAAGACCAAGACCATAACTTAAATGATCTCGTCTTTATTGCCAAATGTCAATCAAATTCTTCTAAGATGCAAGAACTTACATGCTTACCAACACACCTTTAGATGGAAAAGATCCTTAACGACTTGATTTTTTAGAATAAACAGAATACATCTAAGGAAATTGTGCCTCTCCAAATGATGTTGAGAGTATAACTGAAAAAGAGAAAAAGATGGAGAAATTTGTGTGTAAAAAACTAATAATAAATAGTTAAGCATATTTAAATAAAAACAAAGAAAGAATAAAGAATGTGATGCATTTTTACTAAAATTTTAGACTGATGTAAATGTTTTTTGTCACTCAATATCAAATTATGAACGGTAAAAAATCTTAACTTTAATTTTAATAATGAAAAAAAAAATTCACCTAATATTTTAGGGCTTTTAGTTTATATGTGTGTTACATTTTTACTAAAATTTCAGGCTGATGTAAATGTTTTTTGTCACTCAACATCAAATTATGAACGGTAAAAAATCATAACTTTAATTTTAATAATAAAAAAAGAAAAGAAAAAATTCACCTAATATTTTAGGCCTTTCAGCTTATACGTGGGAAGTCTAGAGGCCCAACCCAAATTCAAAATTTTAATGTCATTAAAAATTTAAAGCTAGTCACCATCCACTTCTCTTCAATCATAAAGTGCCTCACTCACTCTCTCTGTCTCTCTCTCTCTCTCTCTCTCCCAAACAGTGCTCTGGGAAGGGGGGGGGGGGGGGGGAGGGGGAGGTTCGGGGTTTTGTTCAGAGACTCTAAGGAGAAGATTGGGTTTGCGAAGGAGGGCCTGAGGCTGCATAGGAATGAGATAATGAGGGGTTCCGCCATTTGAGGAGGAAGAAAAAGAGGTGGGACTTTCTTTTCTTTTCTTTTTCTTTTTGTTTTTTGTTTTTTGGGTTAAATTGGTTTTTCTTTTAGATAGTGGTTGTGGTTTTGTTTGGTTTGGCTGGAAATGGTCGTGGGAAGGTTCAGTTGGGGTTTAAGGTTTCGGTTTGTGTTTTTTGATAAGTTTTCGATGATGGGTTCAGTTTGGTGTTTTATGTTTTTGTTTAGTATTGATGGAGATGGTTCTGGGATTTTTAATTTTAATTTTTGTGGAAATTTTGGTTGTTATTATTATTATTTGAAATGGCGGTGGTGATTTTGTTTGGTTTGGTTTTAAAAATGGCTCTAGGAAGATTTAGTTGGTTTCTGCTATGAGTAAACTTAACACTCTTTGCCGAAAGATTCTAGGATCACAAAAATCAATCTTTTCATATGGCAATTTATTTTTCACTGAGTCACTCTTAAGGGTTCTTCTCTTTTCCAAAAGAATGGTAGAGTTTCTAAACCTCAGCTTGTTTACATTGGTCAAAAGAACGTTTTAGAGGAGGAACTTCTTGATTGTTGAGACATACTTTAGTGCTTGAGAACAATAAACTCATTGCAGGTATTAGATTCGGGAGTTGACTATGATGGTTTTTCCCAATAAATGTAGTTCTTATAAGTGTAATATATTAAATAAAATATAAAAAAAGTCATGTCAATTAAGAAAATAAGGAAGAGTATGACTTCGAATAAAATAGAACAATGGAAAAGAGTACACGTGGCCAGCCTTGACTAGTCTGTTGAGATCCAGGATTCATACCAACCCAAAATTTTTGGAATTAAGGCTTTGTTGTTGTTGTTCCTTTTCTTTGGCTAGTGTGTGGTCAAAGGTTGAATGCCTGAAGCTCTTAAAATTAATAATATCTGATTCAATAATATTCATTAATCGCATGTAGGATGCACGGATATTCCATTTTTGCTCATATTCACGTATCCGATATGTATCATACTAGATACCTCTGAGATACATACCTAGTCTTTTTTCTTTTCTTTTTTTGAAAAAAAAAGTACAGCTTGAATACCGTTGTAACTCAACCCTTGATAGTGAGAGATAGCCAAAACTTGTAAAAATTTTCATTTATATTGTTTATATATTAGTTTCAATGTTGAACACTTATCTAGTTATCATTTTTTACTTTTTTTTGGATCTTGGTTTGTATTCTAAACATCCATTAGTGGCAATGGATTCACTTTATCATGCATTATTGCTCTTAAATTGATATATGCTTAACAATATATGAAAAATAAATACTTAATAATATATAAAAATATATAAATAAAATATATTTAATAAGTAATTAATACACGTATCTCTAACATATCGTACCTTAGGATTTTCAAGAAATTTTGTCCCTGTACCCATACCCATATCTTACCCATATCCATGCATCTTAGATTAGCATATTCTACTTTGTTTTATACATTCCCTGTAGAGGTCATCTTTGGCTCAGGTTTTTAATGTTGTTCACATTATCAGCTTTTAAAAAATTGTATTGCAGAACATGTCAATCACAAAGGAGATGAAGGCTAGTGACACAACAGCGCAAAAAATGTTCAGCAAGGGGACACTAGTTGAGGTTAGCAGTGATGATGATGGTTTTGAAGGTGCTTGGTTTGCTGCAACTATTGTTAAAGCAGTGGGAAAGGACAAGTTCCTTGTCCAGTACCAGAGCCTGAGGACTGATGATGATTCAGGCTTTCTAAGAGAAGAGTTTGATACCCTGCATATTAGGTCATGTCCACCAGAAACTCTTGTTGATAGTTTCAGTCTTTTTGAAGAAGTCGATGCTTTGTACAATGATGGGTGGTGGGTGGGTGTGATTTCTAAGGTTCTTGGTGGCTCAAAATACTTAGTTTACTTTAGGGACACAGATGAGGAAATAGAGTTTAAGCATTCTGACTTAAGGCCACATCAGGACTGGATTGATGGAAAATGGATTATGGCTTCCCAGGTATGACTACTCTATACTTGAAACTTGAGAACCTTTGTTGATCTCATTTTGTACTTTGGTGTTAAATGGGGTTGTCGGTTTTGCAAACTTGGTATGGCTTGGTCAATGTTACTAGTAATTTAAGGTAAATTCACAACCCTTTGGTCAAATTCAGGTTTTCCAAGATTTTCTCTTTGAAACTTGAATTTAATTAATTATTTTTGAACTCTGTCACAATCCACCTACTTGGAAAAGTTGGAAGCTGATCAAAATAAAGTGAATTAAAAGAATAGAAAAGAGGTAAACCTCAATGAAATTTGCTAAAGCCTTGGCCAGCTTCTTGTGATTCCTTGATCCAAAAGTATTATCTGATAAGCTGCCCCACCTTTCATAAGAATTGACTACTCCATGTGTGCGCGAATGCAATGGGAAGGAAGTGATTGTGTCACTTTTTTTAACCTATATGATTCTTTTTCCTTCTAATTTTCTGTTTCTGACCTTGCCCAAGTTAAGTATTATTTAACCCAAGCAATCCTATATATATATATATATATATATGGTATTGAATTTATACTGATGGTTGGCTAAATATTAATTCATGTCAGGCACTAATGAAGTTGCTTTACTTGTGATTGCTTGAGTAATCAAAGAAGGCATCCCTTGTGTACCAGGAGAGATTGCATTACATCTGAAGGACTGCTTCTTGTAGCAGTGGAAGTCAACTGATGATTTTTTGATAAACAAATTGCAATTATTAGTTGTCATTTCAACTTGGTAACCTATTATTAGGCATTCTCAACAATTTGTTTAGACTTTACCAATCAATTGGAAGCATAGTTTGACTTTATGAACCAAAGCAAAAAGTTAATGATGTAAATGCTTTCAGGTAAATTCTTGTATTGTTTTGGCAACTGACCAGCGAGTCAGTGACTGTTCTCAATTTCTTTCTGCATGAAAAGGGTTTCTCTAGTACTGTTTATTCCTAATCATTCAACCTGCAACATAAATTAAATTCAGAAGCCTCTTTAAGGTTAGATGGCTGCAAGTTCTTTAAAAAAAAAAGTTTAGGTACATGTGATTGAGTGTTACTCAACTGAAATTAGTCATGTGATTTTGTATTAAGCATCAAATAGATTTGTCTTTTAAGAGTTCTATCTGGAGTCTACTAGAGTTGTCTTTAAGAGCTCTATCCCAAGTCTACTCTGGCTGTTCAAAGCCAATATATAAATCAATAATATAAGTGATAAAATGTTTACGACTAATAAGGTAGTAAGTTGTGATTGTTCTATAATAAAAATTTTATATTAAAAGGAAAAAGTTAACAAATGGTCTAAGAACATTTGTTGGTAAATTATTTTAAGAAAATATTTACGGAAATTTTTTTTTAATATTTTGACAGTTTTTTTTTTCTCCATAAAAATGGGATAAAAAATTTTTTAAAATAATTTATTAATAATTATCCTAAAAACATCCGTTAATATGACTCATTAAAAATAGGGTCATTCACAGCTTGACACTTAAAAAAGTTATGTAAAAGATTGACAAGTTATGTAATGATTGTGTTCTCAGCATGCTCAACCTGCAAGCTGGTCACGAATACAATTGGGTATTGTATCTTTCCCATGTTTGGCATTCTACTTTGGTACAAACCTTGTGCTGGATTCTAGCATGAAATCATGCTCCTGATTGTCACATCAATGTTACCCCTCAAGCCACAGATGTTTATGGTATATAGCAAAGCACCACCCATAAACCAACCCATGCATCATCACAGGAGGTGAGTCTGTAATGGGGTTAAAGAGGGTTGCTTATGTTTTGGATGAATTAAATGAATTGTCAATCATCAAAGATTCAAAGTTGCAAGCAAAATTAGGTTCATACAATTTTGGGCCATCAGGCTATATTGGGGCACTACTCATTTAGCATGAGTAGCAAAATGAGTGTGTATGTCCGGTGCATGACATCCCACAAAATATATATAATTCAACAAAAGTGGGTTATTCAACCGGTTACTAAGGATGAGAGGAAAAAAATCTCAAAAAAGGAAGGAAGAAAATAGTTAGATGCTCATTTTCTTCTTCTTTTTTTTTTTTTTTTTTTGACAAACAAGCTCGGGTGTATGCAGCCTCCCTATCTGTCTTGCATGCATCAAGTTATTACAAAGAAAAATATCATGAGTGTGGCCCTAAAATACTAACAAGAGGTTTCGAATTTAGAATCTCATGAACAAACTTGAGGGGTCTACTAATGATTTGGCAACCTATGGGGCCTATACTTTTATAATATACTCCCTTACATCCACATGCTAGACAAGAACACACCATAAACTGAAACAGACTTATCAGACCCATTATCTTACAAACAAAACTCACTAACCAACAAGACCAAACTATAAAAACTTCAGTTACAGTCGCATTTTTGGGTCCTCACTTGGCATGGAATTATGAGCACTAAAAGACTACTTTCTACGGCTGATTTCCATGCAATCCCACCCATTATCCGAAACTCCCTTCAATGGGTCCACAACTCCACCACCCAATCGAACACACCTTTCTTACCAAAGGGACCTTCCGTATTAGCCACAAACCTCATCAAATCGTACTTTGAAAGGGGCTTGATAAAAGAGGCCCGGATACTGTTCGATGAAATGCCTGAGAGAGATGTGGTTGCATGGACTGCCATGATTGCAGGGTACACGTCTTGCAACCACTACAGCCATGCATGGGCTATGTTCTGTGAGATGGTAAGGAATGGAGTGGAGCCAAATGCTTTTACTTTGTCCAGTGCTTTGAAGGGTTGTAAGAGCATGAAGGCTCTTTCGTATGGGGCATTGGTTCATGGCTTGGCCATCAAGCATGGTATGAAGGAATCTATGTATGTTAATAATGCACTCGTGGATATGTATGCTACGTGTGTTAGCATGGACGAGGCATGCATGGTCTTTCAGGAGATAGATGCAAAAAATGCTGTTTCATGGACTACTTTGATAACTGGTTACACTCATAGAGGTGATGGCTATGGAGGGCTTCGAGTTTTCAGGCAAATGTTGCTGATAAGTAGTTGAAACAACCTCAAATTCTATGAAAGTACTTGGGTTCCAAAGCTCACTTGTTATTGTGTATCTACAATTAAAAAGGTTTCAATTTTTAAAAAGAATTCATACCAGCTTTATATATCTCACAGTATACATTAAGTTCTTGAATTTATTTGACAAACAGGAGGAAGCAGAACTCAATCCATTTAGCTTTTCAATTTTTGTTAGAGCCTACACCTCAATTGGCTCATACACTTTGGGCAAGCTAATACATGCTGCAATGATCTCACATGGGTTTGAAACCAATCTTCCTGTCATGAATTCCATACCAGACATGTATTGTAGGTGTGGTGGTTTATCGGAGGCAAATTAGTATTTCCATGAAATGAATGAGAGATTTAATTACATGGAATACCTTGATAACTGGTTATGAAAGATTGGACTCTACTGAGTCTTTACATATCTTTGCACAACTGGAGTCAGAAGGTTTTAGTCCAAATTGCTTCACATTTATCAGTGTTACAGCTGCCTGTGCAAATTTAGCAGTATTGAATTGCGGACAACAGGTTCATGGAGGAATTGTTCGCAGAGGCCTTGACGGGAACAAGGCATTGGCTAATGCACTTATTGACATGTATGCCAAGTATGGGAGCATAAGTGATTCACGAAAAGTTTTTAGTGAAATAACTTGCAGAGATTGGTCTCTTGGACTACTATGACGATTGGATATGGGGCTCATGGATATGGAAAAGAGGTTGTTGAATTGTTTGATAAAATGATCAGGTCTGGTATTAGACCTGATAAGATTGGCAGTTCTGAGTGCTTGCAGCCATGCTGGACTTGTAGATGAAGGTTTGAGGTATTTCAAATCAATGGTGGGTGATTATAATATTACTCCAAATCAGGAGATTTACGGCTGTGTCGTGGATCTGCTAGGGCGTGCAGGGAGAGTTGAGGAGGCTTTTGAGCTAATAGAGAGTATGCCATTTAAACTTGATGAGTCTGTATGGGGGGCACTTCTTGGAGCTTGTAAAGCACATAAGCTTCCGAATTTGGGCATATTGGCAGCTCGTAGGATTTTAGATTTGAGGCCAAATATGGTGGGGACTTACGTGATGCTGTCAAATATATATACAGCTGAAGGTAAGTGGGGGGAAGTATGCAAATATGAGGAAGTTGATGAGAGGGATAGGGAGTAAGAAAGAGGCAGGGCCGCAGGGTGGAGTTGGATTGAGGTAAGAGACCAGGTTTATAGTTTTGTTGTTGGAGATAAGATGGGTTCTCACATAAAGTGGGTGTATGGAGTTTTGGATTTGTTGATTTGGCATATGAAAGAGGCAGGATGTGTACCAGATTTGGATTGCTTAATACATGACCAAGAAGATGCAACTTGAACAAAATCTGAAGTTGAGGGATGGATTGAATACCATATTGATAAAGGTAGAATGATTCTGCAACAATTTTTGGTTATTCCACTACTTTAAATTGGGTATACACAAATGGAAAGAGGAAGGAATTTTGTACGACGGGATTTGGTATTCCTCTTGAGAGGTTCAATTTTGAGACATTTGAATCCAGTAATAGGCTAAAAAGAAATGAAGAAGACACTAAGAACATCAAAAAAGGGCATTGTTTAATTACCCTCAACTAACGATTTAAGATATTCATTTAATTAACCCTTCATTTTGTGCTGCAACCAAATTAAAAATGATGGATAATGTCAATGTACTTAGGTTATATTGTTAGTTTGTGAAGTATCTACATTCCTTTTGCTCTTCAAATTTATTTCATTTGCTCCCTTTTGTAGAAGATGGAGTAAGAAATGAAGAGCATAATCAATAATCGAGAAATACTGAGTTATATAAATTTGGTGTCAGCAATTTAAACATATGGCCAAGTACAAGCAGGAACAGACCAAGCATGCACACAGAGAGGTATAAGCCAATTAGACTGCGGAAAACCAATCCTTGTGCTGCTGCAAACTTCAAAATTGAAACATTACAGGATCCTGCGAAAAAAATTTACAGGAGTAAGCTTATCGTTAGAGTTAGTTACATCTGATGGCTGTTAGGAAGTTTGTTAGTTTATTATTTTATCTTTCCCGCCAGTCTGTTGCTTCATATGTAAAGCAGAGCAATGTAATTCATTATTAGCTTAATACAATCAGTTTTCCAATTCACTCTCTCAAACTTGACAAAAATCATCCCAGACCAGTTTGGGCATAGCAATCAAACAGTTATTCAGTACTCGTCTAATAAGAGAGGAAAAAACACGGTACTTAGGAAGCAACAACAAAGAATTACGACTACAGCAATTTCCAAAGAGTGTGGCACCACTGTATAGGTGCCAGCAATAAAAGCTACCAGCAATGCTCCAATAGACCAATTTATGAGAAGAGAGGTACGTCGAGCCACTTCTCTGTGAAAAACAGCTCCCGTAATCGTTGCTGAAGCCAAAAAGTGGAGGAATACTGAGGTAGTGGAAAGACCAAAAGCTAAAGTATTAGCAATTAGAAATAAACCGAAAACAGATCTTTTCCCCAGTACTGCCAAGCCATCATCCCAATTCTTACTTTCGTTTTGGTTATATCCACCAGGAACCGTGAACGCTGCCGTGAAGGTCACAGTAGCGATATGCGTGGCTACCAACATATTCTTTTAAGAAAAATTCTTCATGGAGGTATACGAAGACCGAAGAGGAATGCTGCCCTAAGTGCCCTTATTCTGTAGTTGTGTATTAAATATTGGGCAATTATTAGTTTACACTATATTATCAATGTAAAATTCACATTGTAGAGTGTGGGTTAAATATATGTACAACATTGTACATATTTGCATAAAATATACAACAGTATCTTCATTTGTTTAGTTTAGTAAGTAAATCTTATAAATAATACAAACTATTTTACAAACATTTACAAACAACCTATATGGATAATAACACATTTGCTATTAAAAATTAAAAATACTAAAAAAACCCACATCAGATTTCAAAAAAAAGCAAATGAAATTTCCATTCCAAAGTCTAAAAAAAATCTGAAAATCCACAGACCATCCATCTCTCTCTCTCCCCGGTGACATACCCACGCAAACCCACATCTGATGCCAGCGCCATCAAATGTACGAAGTGGGTTGTGAACTATTTTTTGGAGATATTCATGGTGTTTCGATCCTAAACCAAAGAGAGAAAAAAAGTTTATGTTTTTGGCCTTTTGCTGTGTTGCACTGTGAACCTAATCTAGTGATTTACCAAGATTCTTCAAAATGGGTCAAGAGAGTGATAGAGAGATAAGGGCGACAAGAGGTGAAGGAGAGAAATTATACAGTCCTTGTAGTAAACTACGTCGCTTGTCCACCATCTCACTAAAAGACTCTCATTTATTTAAAATTGCTAAGTCAATAATTAGTTTCTGCTTATAAAAAATTTCTGACTCAGCAATTTTAAATAGGTGAAAATCTTTTAGTGGAATTGGAATGATAGAAAAGTGACGTGGCTCCCATTAGGGACCTTATAATTTCTGGAGGTGGAGACAGTTGTTTAGGAACTGTCCACTAATTTTGGGTTCGCTTGAAATATTTGGGAGAACACAAGACGGATGAATTTGTGGTGCTGCACGCAATGAGATGTGGATCTAGGTGGGTATGTCATAGGGGAGAGAGAGAGAGGATGTGGACGGTGTGAGCTTTTTCAGTTTTATTTATTTATTTTTTAAACTTTAGAATGAAATTCCTATCTGTATATTTGTGTTTCTAGGCTTACTCAAATTGAGCTTATACTAATAGTACAATATAAACTAATAATTTTCCTTAAATATAAACCATTTTATAAAAAGTAAATGAAAATTAAAAGATTTCCCCCCAACCAAATCAATCCTCCTTTTGTACATCTACCCAGAAAAGGCAAACTTGGGAAAGTTTCTTTGTTCAAAATTCTAAAAAATTGTGCGGTCAATCAGAAGAGCAGGACAGAAGAGTCATACCAGGGAGTTTAACTTCCAATGTAACAGAACATTGTCCGTTGTGGTGAAGCCCTTCTTGTTCGTAAAATTTAAGTCAATGCCTTTACCATATATTAAATAAGATAACATTATATACTGATCATTGATGGCCGCCAAATGCACAAGCGTATTTCCTTCTTTATCTTGCTCGTCGAAGAAACCCTTTGTCTCTGGTCTCCCCAGGAAAAAGTTGAATGCTTAATTCGTTCTACTTTCTGCAACGACATGAAGAGCCGTCCGACTCCTGTTGTCCAACAACTCGAAGATATCTGGACATTTTGTGATGAGTTCTTTCATTACCTCAACCTTGCCTTCCTTGGCCGCAATGTGAAAAGCAGATAAACCATCTTTGTTTCTTAAATATGTAGGGGAATTGCCCTTTTCTAAAAGTAGCTTCACAAATTTCTGATTACCCATAAGCGCGGCAATGTGTAGAGGAGTCCATCCTAAAGTCATCGCCTTGTTCAATTGTAGATGGACATTTTTCCATCGCTTCTTTCACAAAATCTAAGAAGATAGGGAAACCATATCGCTCAAGTTAGTATATGCTCAAAGGTTTTTTTTTTTTTTTTTTAGGTTACTGTTGCTGGAGAAGAGAGCGGGGTTTGCACCTATTTTTTCTCTACGTCACTCAATAGAGTCAATACTAAGATGGTAGCGGCGGACCTAAGATTATGGATGGGAATAAGATTAAAGTGTTTGTTTAAGATGCACTTATAAACTAGTTTATTGTTTATTTTTTTATAAGTTCCAGGTTTCAAGTAATGCACTTATAAAATAAACTACTTTATTGTTTATTTTTTTATTATTTGTAGATCCCAGGTAAGTTACATACTTATTTTATTTAACTATTATAGTTATTTTACTTTAAGCAAAATATTAGAATAAATTACGCCAAAAACAAAGCAGAACTTTAGGTTTGGGGGGTCAACATTACACAGCATAGCCAAAAAAAGTTTCCCATAGGACCAAATTAATTATAAAAAATTCTTTAAAAAAAATCCTTCAAGATATAATTCTTAATTTACAAGATTTTCTCATATAGTTTTATAATCAATATCGGTGGTTGTAACCTCCAAATCTTGAACTCTTTTTGTCTGAAAATAAAATGCATCAATGTTAGATAACCCCTTTATGTCATTTTTTAGCATAGCGGATTCTCGAAAAGGGTAGAGAAATAGCATATTGATGACCCAAATGATAGTTATTAGGGCACAACCAAATGTAGTTGCTTTTCTGTATGTATCTGTTTGTTTTTAGACCCCTTAAAACACAATTGGATTAACCTAGTTAACAAGCCAAGTTATTACTTAGTCCAAATTCCAGATCTAGGTTAACACAATCATATAATCATATCAATGTAAAGTGCGGAATATAAAGAACACAAACATATGATGACCTAGGAAAATCAAACCGGTAAAAAACCTGAGAATGATTTAACCTAACTATCCTTAAGGTAAAACTGAATCCACTATGAAAGAATCGAAGTTTTACAATAACGACTTAGACCACTAACATCCTATTGCTACCTCATGTAGAAAACTTACTGACACGACCACGTGCAATCTCCGAGACCACGGACTCCTTCTTTCTTAGATTCTCCAGAAAGTACAAGCACACCCGCTTGTATATCTTTAAGCTCTTTAATGCGGCAATTGAATGATCATCAAACTCTCAATGAAATCTCCTTCTTGATAATCCTAAGCATGTGTGAAGGCAACCACCTCTCAGATCTCACAAGAGATTCACACACACAGCAAAATAGAACAACCTCAAAAATGAGGCTAGGGTTTCCCTTTTATACCTAGGGTAAAACATAAAACCCTACACGTCATATGAGCTTAAGGCTGAGTTGGAAATTCTGCAAAAAAAAAAAAATTCTGCCCTACTTTCGATCGATCGAGTCTAATTCTTGATCGATCGAGCCAATCAAAATACCACACTCAATTCTACAATTAACTCGATTCTAACTTTACATAAAAGACCTATACTTTGAGCAAGCCTAAACAAGACTAACATCTATTTTGATCATGGTTTGCCAACATTACAAAATAAAAGTTCTAATACATTAGTTCCTAATTACTTAGAACCTAACAAACCCCCCCTTTGAGAATCCGTGACAAAACACAAACACAATGCTCAAAGTTACAAGTAAAATAGCCCTTTACAATCAATAAAGCTAAAAAAAAAATCCAACCTAACTATTATCTATCAGTTGCAAGTGTAGATAGCAGCACAACTGAATCAACCTATATATTTCCTGAAACACTTAAACAAAACGCATAAACGCATGTGTGGAAAATACAAGTAAAACACAAATAACTTCTTGATTTCACATAAAACAAAATAAAGACATATATCATGAATAACTCATAAATACAAATCAATGAGCAGTGAAACTGTTAGGACATATATGTTTTAACTTGTTTAAGAACATATGTCACTTAGTTATGTAAATTGGCTAATCCTTTGACAAAACGCACTCTGCTTGTAATTGGGTAGTTCTAGGTGTTTTTAGTACTTCAAGAAACAATGTTTCAAGGTCAAGTGTTGAAGTCATCAAGTCTGTCCAAGAGAAAGCAAGCTGAAGTGTAAAGTTTTTAAATCTCGACACCTCTCGACAGCTACCTCGACACCTGCTATCTGTCGAGAATTAAAAAGTCAGATTTCCAATCTGATTTTCTTGGGATCCGTGAATATGTTTTTGGACCTTCTTTTCTTCTAACCCTAAACATATAAAAAGATTATTTTAAGAGCCGTTTTGGGTGACACAAGTTGCATTATCATTGAGCAATCTCTGTTTAAGCAAATTGTGATCAACAGACGAAGTTCTTGACCTAGTTCATCTTCCATCAAGAAGTTGCTGTGTATTTGCACCATAGGGTTTTGTAACCAAGCATCTTCCTGCTATTCATCAAGTGGATGAACTGAAGAACTTTGCAGTCAACCATTCTTCCTCAGTTGGTGTTCTGAAGTCGCGTACTTAGATCCACGCATTGGTTAGTCACGTACTTGGGAGCCGTGCATCAAAGGTGGAGACTGTCACTACAAATCAAGTCCAATTGGGTATTGGGGTAAGGGTTCAACTGTAGGTTGGTAAGGTACTTGGGATTCCTTTACTTGTAACCGCTTGATTTGATAATAGTGGAGTTTCGGGAGTGGTGACCTGAAAATCACCCGGTGGGGTTTTTGCCATTAGGGTTTTCCCCATTCATAAACAAATCACCGTGTTATTTAGTTTCCGCTGCATATTTAGTTGATTGGTGATTTGTTTGTGCTTCCATAAAATTGCATGATTAATTGATTAATTAATTACTTGGCTAAATTAATTAATTAGGGTTAATCACAAGGGGCCATTCAGATTGTGACCTATCAGAAACAAGAAACATAGTATCTCCCCCTAACATGAATAGCCCAAAAACAATACATCAAGAGCCAAAAAGAATGTAAATACACAATGAAGCACCTAGATACAATCTAAACTCCATAAGCTCCAACAATCAAAAAACCTCTCCCCCTAACTACAAAAATCTCTACAAGTGTCCAAATGTAAATTTACTTCCCCTTTTTGTGACGAAATGCCAAAGGGCAATTAGAAACCATCATCAAAAGAAGGTGGCGAAGGCGAACATCCAAGATGCGCCAAATCTGCTCGTAAAGCACGGAGCTCATCAAGCATGTCCACCAAAATCTGACCATAAGCCGCCTGAACAGTCATGACAGTCTCCAATGTACGACGAATGTCAAAGTCATCCGAAGTAGATGGCGGAGGAACAGTAGCAGCAGATGCCTCACCAGAAGTAGTACCTGTAGAAGAAGGAGGGGGTGCGGTACCAGAAAGCTCAACACGAGGGCGTTTAGAGCTCTCTCTTATATGAGCAGCCCTCTGCCTAAGAAATGAGGCATCTATGGGAGTAACAATGTGTACAGGCTCAGAAGCGGGGAAGTCATTTAAACCAAGATGCAACAAAATCCTATGAATGAAAACAAGATGAAAAAGAGCATGAGCGGTAGAGGAACTCCTATAAACTTTGTTCAAAGAATGAAGAAACAAATGAGGAAAACTAATAGGAGCATCCGTAACAAGAGCGTACAAAAATGCACATCGCTTCAAAGGAATGGTGTGCAAATGAGATATAGGCCACAAAGAATGACAAGCTATCTTAAAGAAAAGATAGTGTAACTCGGTGAGCTCAACAATAGTGATCCAAGGATCAAAACCCCTCTGGATAGAAGACCCAGTGATATAAGACATGATGTCGTCCAAGGGAGAAGACTCATCATAGGGATAGATAGGGTGTTGGACCAACGATACCCCAAGAGTATCAGCCACTATAGTAGGAGTAATGGTGAACTCTACACCTCGTATCCAACTCTTTACTAAAGTGTTGGAATCATAGACGTGGATAGAGAGGTTCGAGTAGAACTCTCTAATCAGGGTAGCTGGAGGTGGATGACCAATATCCAACAATGGTAGCCAGCCCCTACGCTCAAAATTAGCCCTAATGGCTGAATCAAGCTCATCTAATAACACCTTACGCTCAGCCCAAAATTTTCTCTTAAGGTTCAGTGTCTCATAAAACTCTCGGTTTTTCTCACTTGGGAACAAATAGCTCAAAGGGGAGGGAGCAGAAGAAGAAGAGGGTGTCCTATGGGCTCTAGTCTTCCTAGGCATGGTGCTAGGGTAAGGACAAGACACAAGGACAGAACTAGAAAGAACAAAAAGAAAAATCAAGGGCAAACTGCAAGTTAGCACGAAAAAAATATCGAAATAACAATCTATATGATGCATGAATAGATAAATGTTATGATGCATGCTCTAATGCAGTGATAACAAGTTCAATTTAAGTTTAGAATCACAAATTTGGCTTGAGCATAAAGTTTATAACAAAAAACCCCAAAATTTTGAAAAACCACTTGTTCAATTTGTACTAAATTGACCAATTGATCACCACACAAGTTAGAAAATAGATTATAATGATCAAATTAATCAATCCAACAAGCCAATTTCGTCAATTAAACTCAATTCGAACAAAATCCCCAAATCGAGTAGTTTCAAGCCCTAGAATTATCAAATTCTCACAATACATCAAATTGATCAAATTAAACACCAAAGATCATGTGTATAACATCCCCCCAACAAAAACCCATTGATCAATTTCAAGAATTAAGGCTTGAATCATCAAAAACCCCAAAAATTCATTGGTTCAAAATTATCCCCAAAATGCATGATTTAATGCACAAAACTTGAAAAGAAAAGCAAAAGGAGGGGCAAAAAGGTCTTACCGGCCTTGAGAGAGAAAAAACCTTGAAGAAATTTGAGGGAAAGCGACAAAAATCTTGATTGGAGCCTTGACCGATCGAATAGAGAGAGAAAGTGTTTGAAAAGTAAGTTGAACACGTGATATGTAAAAGGATTTTGCTTCGATATGTAAATGTAACATCCTAAGATGAAATTGCAATTAACCAAAAAAATAAAATGAGCTATTAAGTTGAGGTTTTTTACCTTCTAGAATGGTTCCAAACTTGCGCGGAAGTCTACGATTAATTATGTCATTTTTGCGCACAGCGGATTCTCGAAGAGGGTAGAGAAATAGCATATTGATGACTCAAATGAGAGTTATTAAGACACAACCAAATGTAGTTGCTTTTCTGCATGTATCTGTTTGTTTTTAGACCCCTTAAAACACAATTGGATTAACCTAGTTAACAAGCCAAGTTATTACTTAGTCCAAATTCCAGATCTAGGTTAACACAATCATATAATCATATCAATGTAAAGTGCGGAATATAAAGAACACAAAGATATGATGATCCAGGAAAACCAAACCGGTAAAAAACCTGGGAAGGATTTAACCTAACTATCCTTAAGGTAAAACTGAATCCACTATGAAAGAATCGAAGTTTTACAATAGCGACTTAGACCACTAACATCCTATTGCTACCTTATGTAGAAAACTTACTGACACAACCACGTGCAAGCGCTGAGACCACAGACTCCTTCTTTCTTGGATTCTCTAGCAAGTGTAAGCACACCCGCTTGTGTATCTTTAAGCTCTTTAGTGCAGCAACTGAATGATCATCAAGCTCTCAATAAAACCTCATTCTTGATAATCCTAAGTATGTGTGAAGGCAACCACCTCTCAGATCTCACAAGAGATTCACACACAAAGCAAAATAAAGCAACCTCAAAAACGTGACTAAGGTTTCCTTTTTATACCTAAAGTAAAACATAAAACCCTACACGTCATATGGGCTTAGGGCTAAGTTGGAAATTCTGCAAAAAAAACATTATGCACGACTTTCGATCGATCGAGCCAATCAAAATTGCACACTCAATTCTGCAATTTACTCGATTCCAACTTTACGTAAAAGACCTATACTTTGAGCAAGTCTAAACAAGACTAACATCTATTTTGATCATGGTTTACCAACATTACAAAATAAAGTTCTAATACATTAGTTCCTAATTGCTTAGAACCTAACAGTATCTATTTCCCTTGGGGAGAGAAAATGTCCCTTGTTAATGTTTGCATTTGATAAATCAAAATTAGTAGCTTTAGAAAATAATAATAATAATAATCATACCAGAGAAATAAGTTTTATACACCCGGCCAAACATTACATCTAAACTCATTTTGATTCTTCTAATATATATATATATATATATATATATATATATATATATATATATATATATATGTATGTATGTATGTATATTTTTTATTACTTTACACTACAACAAAAGTGGACTATGGTGACAAAATCTAGTGAGGATAAACAATTTCGTCACCGAATGATAACATTTAGTGAGGAAAAAAAGAATTCGTCACCAAATATTATAAAAATTTTAAAATTGGTGACGAAATCAATATTTCGTCACCAAAGATGTACCAATTGGTGACAAAATCAATATTTCGTCACCAAAGATGTACAAATTGGTGACGAAATATTTATTTCGTCACTATAGGTCATGAAAAAAAGGAAAACCTAGGGTGACGAAATATTCGTGTCACCAAAGACTTACCAGAGGTGACGAAATTCTAAATTCGTCACCCAATATTAGGATGTAGGTGTTTTTGGTGACGAAATAAATTTTCGTCACCTATTGTTTAACCAAAGACTAACCGAAGGTGATGAAATTCCAGATTCATTTTTATAATTTCGAGCTATTTTGGTCATTTTTTAGGTTTAGAGGTATTTTGGTTATTTTATAAGTTTTAGGGGTATTTTGGTCATTTTTAAAGGTTTTGAGGGTATTTTCGGTTATTTTTTAGGTTTAGGGGGTTATTTTGGTAATTTTCATATTTCGAGTGTATTTTGGTCATTTTTAGGTTTTGGGGAGTATTTCAGTAATTTCTTAGGTTTATGACGTATTTTTGTCATTTTTAAGTTTTAGGAGGTATTTCGGTTATTTTTTGGTTTAGGGGATATTTTGGTATTTTATTGTTTCTGGGGATATTTTGGTAATGCTTTAAGTTTTAGGGGTATTTTGGTAATTTTACGATTTTAGAGGTATTTCGGTCACTTTTTAGGTTTACGGTGCATTTCGACAATTTTAGAGGATTTTCGGAGTACTTTGGTTATTTGCAAGTTTTAGGGGCAATTTGGTAATTTTTTTTATTGGGTAATTGGATGGGTTGGAGTTTACCCTTAATAATTTGGTTGAGTTAGGTTTGGGTTAGATTTAATTAGTTAAATGGGTAATAATGGGTAAATGGGTAATATCCAAACTGTTTGCACCTAATAATGGGTAAATGGATAAGAATTTTTGATGGACCCAAAAAGCACTCTAAAAAAATCTTATCTGTGATGACAAAATAAAGTACTCGCAAATACTTGGTAAAATGTGAAATATTTGTGACCAACAAGAAAAGTTGTTGCAATTATGTGTTATAATCGTCACAAATACTAATATTTTGGAGGGAACTAAAATATTAGTATTTTTCACGCTTACATTATCTTCATATATTTTTCATGCTTACAAAATTTCAAGGTGATCAAAGATTAATAGACATGTCATCAATCAATTTTCTAAATTAAAGTTTTTGTAGTTTAAAAAAACACATAAAATATGAGTATAAAGATCAAATGGTAAATTACATCTGATTGGCATAAAAATTGGCATGCATGTTAAGAACATATAGAACATATAATCCAACGGTTGGATTTTCAAAATATTAATTCAATAATAAGTTATTGGGTGGTGTAACATTTTTTTGAGTTACATCAGGTATAACTTGAATCTAATCCTATATTTCTTAATTCAATACGAATTTTGACAAATATATTGTTAGATTACGTTATCTTCATATATTTTTCATGATTACAAAATTTCAAGGTGATAAAAGATTAATTGTCATGTCATCAAACAATTGTCTAGATTCAAGTTTTAGTAGTTTAAAACAATGCATAAAATATGAGTTTATAGATCAAATAGTAAATTACATCCAATTGGTATGAAAATTGGCATGCATGTTAAGAACATATAGAACATGTAATCCAACGGTTGGATTTTCAAAATATGCATTCAATAATATGTTATTGGGTGGTGTAACATTTTTTTAGTTACATCAGGTGTAATTTGAACTCAACCCTATATTTCTTAATTCAATGTGAATTTTGACAAATACACCGTTAGATTACATTATCTTCATATATTTTTTATACTTACAAAATTTCATAGTGATCAAAGATTAATAGGCATGTCATCAATCAATTGTCTAAATTCAAGTTTTTGTAATTTAAAATAACACATAAAAGATGAGTTTAAAGATTAAATGGTAAATTACATCCGATTGATATTCAAATTGGCATGCATGTTAAGAACATATAAAACATGTAATCCAACGGTTGAATTTTCAAAATATGCATTCAATAATAAGTTATTGAGTGGTGTAACAATTTTTAGAGTTACGTCTGGTGTAACTTGAACTCAACCCTATCTTTCTTAATTCAATGTGAATTTTGACAAATTTACCGTTAGATTACATTATCTTCATATATTTTTCATGCTTACAAAATTTCAAAGTAATCAAAGATTAATTGTCATGTCATTAATCAATTGTTTAGATTCAAATTTTAGTAGTTTAAAATAATGCATAAAATATGAGTTTATAGATCAAATAATAAATTACATCTGATTGGCATAAAAATTGGCATGCATGTTAAGAACATATAGAACATGTAATCCAACGGTTGGATTTTTAAAATATTCATTCAATAATAAGTTATTGGATGGTGTAACATTTTTTTTTTTAGTTACACTAGGTGTAACTTGAACAAAACTCTATATTTCTTAATTTATTGTGAATTTTGACAAATCTACCGTTAGATTACGTTATCTTTATATATTTTTCATGATTACAAAATTTCAAGGTGATCAAAGATTAATTGTTATGTCATCAATCAATTGTCTAGATTCAAGTTTTAGTAGTTTAAAATAATGCATAAAATATGAGTTTATAGATCAAATGGTAAATTACATCCGATTGGCATGCATGTTAAGAACATATAGAACATGTAATCCAACGGTTGGATTTTTGAAATATGCATCCAATAATTAGTTATTGGGTGGTGTAACATTTTGTAGAATTACATCAAGTGTAACTTGAATCCAACGCTATATTTCTTAATTCATTGTGAATTTTGACAAATTTACCGTTAGATTACATTATCTTCATATATTTTTCATGCTTACAAAATTTCAAGGTGATAAAAGATTAATTGCCATGTCATCAATCAATTGTCCAGATTCAAGTTTTAGTAGTTCAAAATAATGCATAAAATATGAGTTTATAGATCAAATAGCAAATTACATCCGATTGACATGAAAATTGGCATGCCAATTAAGAACATATAGAACATGTAATCCAACGGTTGGATTTTCAAAATATGGATTCAATAATAAGTTATTGGATGGTGTAACATTTTTTTTAGTTACATCAGGTGTAACTTGAACCCAACCCTATATTTCTTAATTCATTGTGAATTTTGACAAATCTACCATTAGATTACATTATCTTCATATATTTTTCATGATTACAAAATTTCAAGGTGATCAAAGATTAATAGGCATATCATCAATCAATTTTCTAAATTCAAGTTTTTGTAGTTTAAAATAATGCATAAAAGATGATTTTAAAGATCAAAAGGTAAATTACATCCGATTGGCATGAAAATTGGCTTGCATGTTAAAAACATATAGAACATGTAATCCAACGGTTGGATTTTTAAAATATGCATCCAATAATAAGTTATTGGGTGGTGTATCATTTTGTAGAGTTACATCAAGTGTAACCTGAGCCCAATCCTATATTTCTTAATTCATTGTGAATTTTGACAAATCTGTTGTTAGATTACATTATCTTCATATATTTTTCATGATTACAAAATTTCAAGGTGATCAAAGATTAATTCCCATGTCATCAATCAATTGTCTAAATTCAAGTTTCTCTCCCCTCCCCACTCTTTCTTCTTTGAACTGAAGAACAGATCTAGTGAACAGGTAGTTGCTCTTTACGAAGACCTAGACTACTTTTTGCCATTTTTATTGTTAAATTTTCTGAGAAGAAGAAGCTGGAAAACCCGCTTTCGGTTTAGAAAATTCGAGTGGTTTGACCGCGGTTTGAGAGGTTCACAACAAAAGTATAATTTCCGGTTTTATAATAAGTTTAGAAAATTGGAATGATGAACGGTTCCGGTTTTATAATAGTGCCCATGATTTTAAAAACCGGTAAGGTCAAAGAATCGAAAAAAGGAGTGGTTACCCGTTTTATGGTTCAATCGGTGGTCGAACTGGTGATGTCATAAATATTTAATTAATAATTATAAAATTTTGAAAATATATAATAAGTTTATGACTAATAATATATCTTGTTATAATATATAATAAATTTTTTATAAAAAAATTTAAGTAAGTTTTCACCTTTTATATTTAAAAAAATGTAACTAAACATATTAAGTATTAACATTACAATATTATCCTTAAAACAAATTAAAATAATTAGTGGCACAAACGGCCATCACTATAAAAAAGTTGGGCTCAACTATCCATCTTGAAAGCTTGTATAGAAGTCTTTATTTTTTTATGACATAAATTGTAATTGTTGATTAAAAAAAAACATAAAAGTGTAGTTTTTTATTTTTTGATGGTAAAGTGTAGTTGTTGATCTCATAAAGTATATTATAGAATTATTAATGTAAGAAAATAGCAGTTAGTTTTTTATGAATTCATTTTAAAGAAAAGTTTAGTAAGTTTTTAGTTATTTCATTTAATTAACAAAAATAATCCTCTTAAAAAAGAAAAGCAAACAAACATTAAAAAAAAAAAAAAAAAAATCGTTCTCATGAGTTGTAACTTGCTTGTGCAGCTGTGCCAAAGGTCAAAAAGGACCAAAACTATCCACCTACCCCACTGAACAATAATATTTTCAATAAAAGAATAATAAAGATTGATGAGAATAATATTAAAAAAAAAATACTGACAAGGGTGTACTAAAAATTAAATTTAGAGGTGTACTTAAACTTTTATATTGAATTATGTTAGGGATACAACTTTGACACAATTTTGTATCACAACTTGCTATATGGTAAATTGTGATTGACAAGAGTATGTCAGTGGGTCATGTGGAAACACATTCTTACTAATTACAACTCACCATGTGATAAGTTATAGTACAAAATTATAAAAAAAATTATGCCACTAGCATAATTTTTTTTAAATTTGTTTACACATATTTTTTTTAAGAAATTTTTTTACACATTTCAAATGTCAAAATTTTCAGCTTTACCTTTACGTGTGGTGTCAGACACACAAAATAAGATTATGAAAACCACACAAAATAAAAGGAAAAAGAACTAGCTAGCTGTACACTCAGTCAAAGGACAAAACCAAGACCTTCTTAGTTCTCAGCCACTCAAAGTGTATACTGAAGGAGAAAAAAAAGAAAAAAAAAGAGAAGGAAAATGAAGGTGGGTCTGCTGCTACTACGAATGGAAATGAAGACAGTGCAAAGAAAGGGTTGGATGGCACAGGTTTGGATCTTCTACTGAATCGCCATGGAAACTTGAAAAGTGCTTCCAGTGATCAAAGCCTCAAGGACATTCTTCTCCAAATTAATTCTTCCAAAACCCCTGTAAGCACTCAATGATTTTTTTTTTTTTTTTCTGGGTTTTTTTTTTTTTTTGAAATTATATTTGCTTGTTTAGTTTTCATGTTTTGATTAGCTTCAGTGGTAAAGGATAGTCCTGGTTGATTGTTTTATTTTTCAGATCTTTACTATAAAACTGCTATGTCTTTCCTAACAAAAAAAAAAAAAAAAGTGTTGTGTTTTGGTGTTTTAAGCAAATCGGCCTATAACCGGTTCAATCATACCGGTTTTCGGTTTTTAAGGTTAAACCGGACGGTTCTCAATTATTCACTGTGCTTACTGAATTTTTTGAAGAAAAAAGAAAAAATAGCGCGTGCTAAAATTTTTTTTTTTTTTGTTTGGGCGGTGCTCAATTTTTAGGCGGGTTCTAAATTTTTATTTTATTTTTTATTTGTGTAAACAAAACACTGATACTCTCTCTTTCTCCTCCCACAGACTGACCCACGCCTCTTAGCCTCCCAAAAAGACCGGTAAGCTCTCTCTCTCATCGATCCTTTCTCTCTTATCACTCTTCTCTCTCTCTTTAACCCTGTTAAACTTGGTGACTTTGTGGATTATTTATTATTATTATTTTCCCTCTTTAACCCTAAATCCCCAATCTCACACCTCTCTCTTAGAATCGTTATTTTTAGAATCGTTTTTTTTTTAAGAAGTGAAATAGAATCGTTTTTTTAATTTTAATTTTGTCGGCATTGTGTTTTTAAGACTGAGGCTTTCTTGCATGTGTTTGTTACATTGTTCAATTGGCAGTGTGTAACATAGGTTTCTTGTCGAGAGGGGTTGAATTGGGGTGAATTTGCATTGGATGGTTTTAGAGTCCATCTATTGCTCTTTATGCTTTCAAGTTCAAGCATGCCTTTGTGTTAGAATGTAATGTAATCTCTCTGAATTTATGTCTTCAATAAAACTTATTGAACTCCAGGCTATGTTGTATTAGTATAAGATAATTCTCACTTCTGACCTTTGAGACTTTTGAGTTGTACTGTACCCATAGTCTAAGAATGATTTAAGTTCAGTCTGTGTTAAATATCATGGTTCTACCTAGTTTGTTGGTACCTAGTATGATCTTTCCTTCTTGTCATGAGCTTATTTATTAGCGAATTCATTCATAAAAAACTAAAAACGGACAGAAATAAAGTTTCTCTTCCTTTATATAACTGCACCATCAAGGGCTCACAATGAGACTGCCCCTTAAATACTTTCACACTTTTGTTTTATTTAGGATAAGTGGCTATAGAAAATATCTGAAACTTGGTCTAGAGTTAGAAATTGCTATTAAATATTTGTCAGTTTAACTGATTTGTCAAGTTTTTGGAAGTTGTAGTTTGTGTTCTGCTTTAGCTTATTGTCCATTTTTCATGGCAATATGGCCGTTGTTATTGTAAGGGATTGTTCTAATTGCTCTCTGTCTTAATTTTCAGCTTCTAAGTGGATCAAGGGGAAGCAATTGGAAGAAGCTGTGACCATTAAAAACAAGTGAGTTTTGCCAATATATGATTTGTTGCTCAGTTCATCTTGTCTATGATTTGGGTTTTCTTATATATGCTTGTTTATTGTGTGGTTAAGTTTTTGTGTTTATGGTGGTGGTTGGGTTTTTTGTTTAATGTTGGTGGTGGGTTATTTGTTTATTGTGATGGCTGGGTTTTTTGTTTATGGTAGTGATTGTGTTTTTGTGTTAATGGTGGTGACTGAGTTTTTTGTTTATGGTGGTGGCTGAGTTTTTTGTTTATGGCAGTGGCTGAGTTTTTGTGTTAATGGTGGTGGCCGTGTTTTTTGTTTAATGGTGGTGGTGAGTTTTTTGTTTATGGTAGTGGTTGGGTTTTTGTATTAATGGTGGTAGCTATGCTTTTTTTAATGGTGGTGGTTTGGTTTTTTGTTTATGATAGTGGCTGGGTTTTTGTGTTAATGGTGGTGGCTGTGTTTTTTGTTTAATAGTAGTGGTGGGTTTTTTGTTTATGGTAGTGGCTAAGTTTTTAGTTTAAGGTTGGTGGTGAGTTTTTTGTTTATTGTGATGGTTGAGTTTTTTGTTTATGGCAGTTGCTGAGTTTTTGTGTTAATGGTGGTGACTGTGTTTTTTGTTTAATGGTGGTGGTGGGTTTTTTGTTTATGGTAGTGGCTGAGTTTTTGTGTTAATGGTGGTGGCTGTGATTTTTGTTTAATGGTGGTTGTTGGGTTTTTTGTTTATGGTAGTGGCTGGGTTTTTGTGTTAATGATGGTGGCTGTATTTTTTGTTTAATAATGGTGGTGGGTTTTTTGTTTAATAGTGGTGGTGGGTTTTTTGTTTATTGTGATGGCTGGGTTTTTTGTTTATGGTAGTGGCTGAGTTTTTGTGGTAATGGTGGTGGCTATGTTTTTTGTTTAATGGTGGTGGTGGGTTTTTTGTTTATGGTGGTGGCTGAGTTTTTTTGTTTAATGTTGGTGGTAAGTTTTTATTTATTTATTGTGATGGTTGAGCTTTTTGTTTATGACAGTGGCTGAGTTTTTATGTTAATGGTGGCGGCTGTATTTTTTGTTTAATGGTGATGGTGGGTTTTTTGTTTATAGTAGTGGCTGAGTTTTTGTGTTAATGGTGGTAACTGGGCTTTTTGTTTAATGGTGGTGATTGGGTTTTTTGTTTATGGTGGTAGCTGAGTTTTTTGTTTATTGTGATGGTTGGGTTTTTTGTTTATGTTAGTGGCTGGGTTTTTGTGTTAATGGTGGTGGCTGTGTTTTTTGTTTAATGGTGGTGGTGAGTTTTTGTGTTAATGGTGGTGGCTGTGTTTTTTGTTTAACGGTGGTGGTGTGTTTTTTGTTTATAATGGTGGCTGTGGTTTTTGTTTAATAGTGGTGGCTAGTTTTTTTTTTTTTAAAATAGTGTTGACTAGATTTTTTTATTCTTTGTGGTGGTTGGGTTTGTGTTTATGATGGTGGCTGGGTTTTTGTTTTGGATTGCACTTTATTTGTTTTGTTTTAAATTGAGATTTTTCTGCATTCTTTGTGATTTTTCCATGGTTTGTAATGTGGGTTTGGTTTTTTTTTTTTTAGAGAATGTTGTGGGTTTTCTTTCTTTGATAGTTTGGCTTCATGTGATGTTGCATTATGATTATTTTTCTAGTTTGTTATTGGGTATTCTGTGGACATTTTCTGCATTGTCTTTCTAATAATATATATATATATATATATATTTTTTTTTGGTAGTACATCTGATCAAGGATATAGGTTTGCAGTCTAGTTTGTTATTGATGTATTTTCCTTTATACTTGTGCAGATATGGGATTGGTGGCAAAAAGATAGCTTTTGTGGAACTACTTGAACTCAAATAATTTTCTGTAAAGTTTGGAAGCTAAGACATCATTTGTATATAAATGGTTGTAATTACTTTGTGAACATCTTTATTGCATTTTTAGATTGTATGGATGTTTTTTTATGGATTTGGTTTGAAATGAATGGATGTGTTTTTATTTTATTTTATGGATTTGGTTAGAAATGAACAGGTTAATATAATGGCAAGTAATTGTAAAGAATATTAATAAGAAAATAAAATTGGTGACGATAATTTTCTTCGCCATATCTGACTATAAGCAAAAATTGGTGACGAAATAATTCGTCACCTGATCTATTGAAGTAAAAAAAAAAAAAAAAAAAAACAATCGGTGACGCAAAACTTCGTCACCTAATCTATTGATATTGGAAAAAAATATATATTTGGTGACGAAAAATTTTTGTCACCTATCTTTTCTTTTTTGGTGACGAAACATTTTCGTCACCAATACATAAGGTGACGGAGCTTAGGTGACGAATGTTTTTTCATCACTATTTCGTCACCATATGTATTCGTGACGAAATAAGGACATATTGTGACGAAATGTTTTTGTCACCATAGCCCACTTTTGTTGTAGTGTTATTTATTTAAAAATGACTTGTATAAAATCAACCATAACTATTAAAAAAAAAAAAACGTATGTAAGAAAAAGTTTGGTCCTTCCAGATTTTCAAAGGTGCCAAGGATATTAACTATTGAATTCTTTTAGAGCCATAATTTTTGGGAGAAAATGGGCATTTGCCCCTTTTGCCAAAAAATTTTAGCAAAATGCCTCATATTTGAAACTATTTAGGGAAATGCCCTTATTTTGAAACTCAATTTTCTAAAAATCGAGTTTCAATTTAAAACTTGATTTTTGGACAATCAAGTTATAGCGAACTAAAAATTAAAAAAAATAAATAAATAAAAATTCTGGAACTCGAGTTCCATGTAAAGTACTCGAGTTCATGGAACTCGAGTTCCTTGAAAAAATTCAAGTGGAACTCAAGTTCCATGAACTCGAGTACTTTACATGGAACTCGAGTTTCAAAAAAGAAAAAAAAAAATTCTAAGTTCATGTTCGCTATAACTCGATGTTCCAAAAATCGAGTTTTACATTTGAAACTCGATTTTTAGAAAATCGAGTTTCAAAACAGGAGCATTTTCCTAATTAGTTTCAAACATGGGACATTTTGTTGAAAAGTTTGTGAGAAATGATTAAAAGCCCATTTTGGCCATAATTTTTGTTTAACAAACGTTTGCCACAACTCTGACATGATAAATTATGAATGGCGACTTATTGCTTTTTCTCTACAATTTGCTGTCAGCTATGTCAAAACTGTGGAAAAAGTTCTTATACAAGAGTTGTGCCCAAAATTTTCTCTTAACCATTTGGTTTAATCTTTGCCTGGCTTTGTCCCATGTTCGTGGGGTGGCATGCCAAAGGCATCTGTGACTAATAGACAAAACTTTTTAGATTGAGTAATGTTAAAAAGATAATAATAATAATAATAATAATAATAATAATAATAATAATAAATAAATAAATAATTCAGTCTTTTTAAAAATGGTTAAAATGATATATTATGATTGGTGTTGATAAAAATGAAATAAAAGGACACATACTTTATTATACACTTTGCCACAACTTGTATACGTGTTAAGTGGTAAGTAAATTCATTTTCTGAGTTTTATCTAAATACCAGTAGTGGACTCATGTGTAAGTGATGTACTCTAATCACGAGTTAACACATGTATAAGTTGAGATAATGTATGTGATTGTGAAAGAAAAGTGATAAAATTGAGATTAATTGTAGGTTTATATACTTAACAAAAACGAAATTGTTTATATGAAAGTAATGAAATTTTTTTTTTGTACCCAGATACTTATTTTAGTGTTTTCTTTTCTTTGTACTTATGTTAATTCATGCCTGATAAGGCATATAAAAACTAGGTGTCCGTCTATTATCCCGTTTTGAATCGAAGTACAAGCTTTTCCAAGATATAGGTTTTTTTATTTTTTTGGGCAAAAGAATCTAAGTACAAGCTTTTCAAATAGTTCATTTTTAAAGAATTCAAAAAAAAAAAAAAAAAACCTGTACCAAATGGCCACTATATAAGCTTTGTTTGTTTGTTTGTTTTTTTTTTTTTTTTTTTCCAAGTTTTGAACTTGGGACAAACCTAGTCTAGCTTGTCTTCGTTTTTTCTTTTTTCTTTTTTAATTCAGCTTCAAAATTAATCTAGCTTCCTTCTTTTTACTTGGACAGAACCTTGCCTAGACCCGCTTTCAGAAATCTCCAACGGCCCAAGAACAGTTGGGCGTTGGTGAGGTTATGTCATATGTGTTGCCAATCCGTTGCCTCTCCGTTGAACAGTGGTTGCCACTCATGATATGCAAGATATTTTGTGAAGTGTAATGATAAGAATATTATAATTTTTTTTTATTTTTTTATAATAAAATAGATAATAGTCATTTTTCTTTTGTAAAATGGAAACGTTAGGGATATAATCTATTATGGTTAAAATGGTTGGAACACCATAATTTTCATATGGAAAAAAATTATAAAAAATTTGTATCACTCTACTTATTATTTGTAAAATTGATTTGCTAAGATATATGTATTATCCACATAAAGATTTTCCTTTTAGTAATAAAAGGGTTTTTTTTTTTTTTTCCGGTTAAATTTAGAGTGCATTTGGTATAAATTATTTTTACCAACTTATTTTACTATTCAGCTTTTTTTTTGCTACTATTTATGAGTTTCACTACACTTTTTGATACTATTCATGGATCTCACTGTACTATCTCAGCTAACTTTTACTTTTATCTACCATACTTTCAGTAAAAATTGTTCAGTTTCAACAAAATAAGCGAATCTCAAACAGACACTTATTCTCAATTTTTATCCTCAAGATATGTTCTACAGCTGCATCTTTCTTTTGTAAAAGATTTTTTTTTTTTTTTTTAAAACCCCACCACTAATCCCAATCCCAAAAGCTTTTATCCCAATACTATTATTTTTGGAAAATTCTATACTAAAAACTGGCAAAAATAATTAATACCAAACGTACACTAAATATGTGCCAAAAATTTATAAATTAGCTTATTTTTTATATTTAAAAAAAAAAAAAAAAACAAACGGAGACAAAAATAAAAAAAAGCCAAAAACCATTTTGCTAATCAAACATGTCTAGCTTTTATCCCAATAAAATATTTTTGGCAGATTCTATACTACATGTGTGCCAAAAAGTTATAAACTAGCTTATCTATATATATATATATATATATATATATATATATATATATAATATAATAAAAAAAACAAACAAACGGAGTCAAAAATACAAAAAGCAAAAAACCATTTTGCTAAATAAACATGTCTAAAGTCTAGAACCTCTGAAAAAGGACGATTTATTCGAATGCTATGATATTCTAGGCCCATTTTAAATCCTTCGTAACCTAGCTAGCCAAAAGATGTACTAATTAATTAAGAATAATTGTAGGGACACGCCAATCCCAAACACACCCTTTCTTACTGGTTCCTCGAAAAAAAAGAAAAAAAAACCCACCCTTTCATAGGGTAAAATACGACTTCACACACGGTTTCATAAGGGTAAATGTGGGTGTGAATGCAATTGTATGCGGTCAACATTTTCTGTCCACACCTGTTTAATTGAACTCACCAATTTTGATTGATATATAAGTTAGTGCAAAAATATTTAAGAAGCAGGTTGGATTGAGCAGCACTTACAACAACTCGTGTAAAGGACAAGTGCATGCAAGACATTCATGCCATGACTTCCAGCATAGGAGCAGTCGTCTGGAGCTGCACTTAGGATATAATGAGCCATCTTGTAGTTTTCTCTATCCACGGCGAGGAACAGTGTGGATTCTCCAACATTATTTACATGTTTAGCCAGTTTTGGATCCTCCTTCGTTAGTTCTCTTACAATCTCAAACGTATCATCGTTATCATATCGCACAACAACTTGCAAGGCAGTATTCCCATCCTCATTCACCATGCTCAGAAGTTGTTGACCACCTGCTTCAACATCCCGCCTGCCCACCTCACAGCAACATGTAGCGGAGTATTGCCTTCGGAGTTTTTTTCATACACAAGGCTTGGACGTAACCTAACCAACTCTTCCACAACGTGAAATTGTTCGCATTGCAATGCAACGTGAAGAACGGTGTTCTTCTTGGTTGTCACTTGGAGACAGGGACGGAGGCAAGATTTGAAGTTGGGGGGGGGGGGGGGGGGGTGTGGGGCGAAGATAAGGAAAAAAAAAAAATTCAAATACGCATCTATATAGTATTAATGAACTATCAACCAAAACAAATACCCAAAAATCATTGTTTCTTAATATATTAAGATACAATTATCTACTAACAAAAACAAAAGACACAAAACACTATTGTTTCTTTATATAATCATCTATGAAAATGGAACTTGACGCTCTTTCAAATCTTCAAAATCATCTACGATTAAATCCAAACTAAATGTCGAAACTATATCCTTTTCAATGTATAACATCAAAGAGTCCATCAAAAAATCATTTTGTCTGTTGCAGAAAAACTTAACTTTACCTTACAGAGAAAAAAAAAAGAAAAAAAAAAAGAAGAAGGTAAAGTTAAAGACTTTAACTTTACCTTTTGTCCGGTGCCCAACTCCACTTGTCTCTATTATGCCCAACTACCAGTCAACAAAGAAAAAACTAATATCTACAACTACAAACTCTACTCTCTCCCTCTATCTCTCTTATCTATATAGAGAGTTACAAACACAGAGTCACAAAACCAAAAAGCCAAAAAAAAAAAAAAAAAAAAAAAAAAAAACACCACAGGCAGCACAAATTTAATTCACAATCAATCAATCACCAACATCAGTTCAGTTCATCAGTAAAAACACAAACATGAAACACCACCGGTCCACAAGGCACAAGCACAGTTTCCGTAAATCTCAGATTCTCAGATCAGATCACAAACATTTTATATTTATTAAGTTTTGAAGGAAAAGATAAGAGTAAATACCTATGAGCAGTGGCGGCAAGTGGGTTTGAAGTGGGCGGCAACAAGTGGGTCTCGCCTGTGTGGGTCTCTAGTAGCAAGATCAACTGATCAAGATGGGTCTCACTCTCGCAAGCATCACGGCGACATGACGTGGGCGTTGGCAGCGGCGGTAGCGTCACAGGGTAGGTCTGTCTGTCTCGCCTCTCTATCTCTGATCTCTCTGTCTCGCCTCTCGCCTCTCAGCTCTCAAGTCTCACTTTCCTTTCTTTTCTTTTCTTTTTTTTCCTTCGTTTTTTTGCTTTTTCCATTTGGTTTGGTTTTGGACTGCTTAGAGCTGAGTTTTTTTTTTTTTTTTTTAAGATTTACATGGGTCATGGGCCGGCCGAATGATGGGCAGGGGTTCATATTTTTGGGAGGGGGCTAACAATTAACAGTCCTACAAACTGATATTGTTGTTGCTCCTCAAGCTTTTTTAACTCCACTTCCAACTCTTCCTTTTCCAACACCAGCTCCTGCACCTTTTCTAGATCTACCAACTCCATTGCTTCCAACAACACTCGTTTGGGTTAAGACCTTTAATAATAGAAACATGGTAAGTAGGCATGCACAACAAACTAAATGACCAAATATTGGCAATTTGCAAATAATAAGAACAATGTATATAATATAGTATGGAAAGTACTATAGTTGATTGGCTTCCAACAACACTTGATGGGTGACAATCCTCTTCCACTCTTAAGCCCATAAACACATGATTGCCTCCTGTTCTCCTAATTTACAACAAGCTCAAAAAATTTGCAGTTAGGAACTACAATAAGTAGCATATACCAAAACTTAGTTAGCAATAAGCATGTATTAATACATGATTTTGTCTCCCTATAGTAGATGTTGCTCATTGTCTCTACTCAGTCTAGCCCTCACTAGCATCATTAGATTTGGGGGGTACTTTGCATCCTCTTTTGTTGTGACCTAATTGTCCACAATTGGAACATTTTTGTGTGGCAAATGACTTCTTCAACTTATGTGAAATCCTTCGTGCCTTATTAACAGCTTTCTTCCTCTTGTTCTCCTTTGGTTTTTCAGGCTGTACAAGCATCTTTGGAGGCAGAATCTTATCACTTGCTTCCTTTGGCCAAAACTCCTCACCATTGGTAGGCTGGATAAGATGTGATGCACATAATTTTCTACCTTTTCTTTATTGTAAGCAATTGCTAAAACCGCATACTTACAAGGGATGCTTGTTAAATCTCATATGTAGCAAGCACATGTATGCTTATCTAGATCAACTACAAATTGCTTTCCCTTACAATGTACTTCAAACTTTGAGCCACCAGACCATGTAGATGTGCAATCCCTAGATGCTTCCTTGTTAACTTCTAATTTATCTTGAATCTTAAGACATATTGGGCCAGACTTCTTCAACATTGTATCCCTATTTCTTGGGATTCTTTTCATAAGATACCTCCTAATCATCTCACACATGGTCAATATGGACTTATCCCTAGCATCAATTATCTTGGAATTAAATGACTCACAAAGGTTGTTCAACAACATGTCATACTTAGGCCAAGTACGAAAAGCATGTCTACTCCAATGTGCACAGTCAATATCCATCAAATGCTCATAAGCATTGACATCTACATTTCTCATCATCTCCATCTTTGCCTCAAACCCAGATCTGGTGGTCTCTCTTGCTGCTACCCACATTAAATCCTTCAATAGTTTACTCTTATGCTCCTTCTTGAAGTTGGCATATAAATGCCTAACACAGAACCTTGTATGTGCTTTAAGAGCAACTGTTGCAAGAGTAAGAAGTAAGCCCTACATTAAAAAAAAAAAAAGCAAAAAAATGTTATTACGTAAATATTAAAAAATTTGAACACTAAATTTAAGTTTAAATATATACAATAAATACAACATTAAACTTACATAAAAAAGAAACTCATACCTTCTGTTGGTCAGAAGTTAAGGTCTAGCCACGTTCCCTCACAGGACCAATATCAGCTAACAACAACTCCAGAAACCATGACCAACTATCCTTGGTCTCACCCTCACAAACAGCAAATGCTATTGGGTACATCCCGTCATTCCCATCAATCCCAACAGCTACCAATAGTTGCCCCTTAAACCCTCTTAAATGACAAACGTCAAGACTAATAATTGCCCTACATTCCTCCAAAAATCTAGTTCTACAAGCAGCTAGATACGCATACATTCTCTTGAAGTGCAGTGTGGGTATGTGTAGATTAATTTTGGCTGTAGTGCCCAGATTAGAAACTCTGAACTCTTCACAATAATCTCTAGCTCTTTCAAAATGATAGGCAAACCTTCTTTTAAGCATTTTCAATGCAATCTGCCTAGCCCTAAAGGCTTTGTCCAAGGAAATGTCTACTTGAAACTGATTTTTTATACCTTCCTTTATCTCAGCACTTTTGATGTTAGGTCTCCATCTAAACACCTCTAGCCATGCAACTGCAATCCACCTTGCAAAAACCATCCTACTATGAAAAGCCCTAGAACATGTACGTTTTTCCCGATAGGTTTTCATAAGCAAAGATTTTTCTTCACAATCCCATGAAACATAAATATACCACTCACAATTCTCACATTTGTAACTCACCTTGCGAGACTCATTCTTAACAATTAACAATGGATATCCGTGCTTGATTCTATAAGATTGCACAGCCCTCTTAAACTCCTTGTGGTCACTAAACAACATCTATTTCTCAAAAACGAGGTCAGACATATCCACCTCAGCTCTAAATTCAATGTACTTTGGGTGCTCTTCATTATCCTCAGAGTTGACAGGTGTGCACAAAACGATAGAGTGCCCATAATCACTTTCCCCACTTTTTATATTATGCTCCTCATCACTAAAGCAAGTAGGTACCCAATTAGATGTGTTCTGCTCATAAGGGTTTACGTTCGATTGGTCACAGGTAGTGGTTTGGACAATGTGATTGGATGGAGCAATGTAAGTTGATGGGTCAATGGGAGAGGATGGTCTTTCATATCTATCAAATTCACTGTCACCTACCAAATTAGCGTAGTCCTCATCAAAAAAATTGTCATCTACTCCAACTCCTTCATCAACTTCTTTATGAAACTCATGCTCATCAACACCTTTATTACCTTGATCCTCATCAACTTTTTTTTTAACAGCTTGTTCAACATGCTTCACATATATGTGTATTAACCTTTCAGATGCAAATTCTAACCAATCACGTACAGCCCTAACATCATTATCTTTTTTCAATGGAAATTGGCCATTATGAAGTTCCATATGAGGAATTCAGTAAAAAAATTCTGCTACATTCGTAATTCCAAGATCTTCGGCATACTTAGGCATATCAAAAACAACAAAAGTGTCAGGATCAACATCTGAGACCCTTGATTCAGTCCCTCTAGCATATTCAACATGTGTGTCACTATGTGTAATGAATACCCCTCCATGATGTATAGACATATCAAATGGTTGATTCGTATTCAAAGCCTTGCACACACATATGAATGCATTACTAAGATATTACATTTAATTAATAAATTAATAAAATATAATTGACATACATGTATACAAGAGGCATTATTATAATATAATATTTAATTAATACATTACTAACATCACACCATCTTCTTTCAATGGACATAAGCTTATTAAAATCAATATAATACTATATGCAGACAAGAGCTATAAAGCAGAACACATGGACCACTTAGTAAAAATGTGCATTATTTTACACCATTCAATACACATAGCTCATCATCACAGGCTGACCCACCAAAATTAAATATCAATAAAGTAACTAGTTTCGGACAAAATACAACCAAATATATCATAAACCATTGACAACAAATTCCTACAAAAATCCTTTAAAAAATCCGTCCTAATCAACAGTATCAAAGTGCTACAAAAACACAAAAAAAAATTAAAATAAAGAGAAACAAACTCCACCATAAACACACTCAAAGTTCCAATAGCAAAGTAAATGAGTTTAAATCACACACACATAAACTCCAAAGATTCTGTGCATCCAGCAACGAAATCCCAAACAAAAAAAAAAATTGAACAAAAACCTCAACAAACCCAAACAACAAAAGCCCTAGCAAACCCAATAAAAAACCCAAAATTCCAATCCAGTAATGGCAAGAAAAATCCAAAAAGAGAGGGAGAAAGAAAGCCATAGAGAATTTTTGGCCGTACCCATCGCCGCCGTTGTTGCCGCCTTAGAGCTAACTTGGAGCCTTTGATGAACTTACGTCTGCTTCCTTCATGGGTTTTCAGTTTTGGTTTGGGATTTTAGAAATAGGATGAAACGATGTAGTTTATGATTAGATTTTTTTGTGTTTTAGCATTGTGGAAAATGCCACCGTTTTTACTGTGACAGGTAAGCTTTTATTATTAGTTGAAACTGTGTCGTTTTGGGGCTTATTTGGCAAAAAAAAAAAAAAAAACACATCAGTAAGATGACATGGCAGTTAACAGCAGAAACTAACCGAAGGGTGATTTGCTAACGGAACCAAACGTTGAGGGTGTAAAATCAAGGTTTTTAGACCCAGACTGTTCATTAAACCGTAAAAGGGAGAGGTTCAAAATTTTTGAGGTCGAACCGAGGTCGAACTGGGGTCGAACCGTGATGACATCATAATTAATTTAATAATTAATTAAAGCCTAAATATAGATTTATAAAACTAGCAAAATTGACTAATATATCTATATATGTGAGGAAAATTTAATGATTTTCAAGCATATATTTAATAGTTAAATAATAAAGTTAATAAAATAAAATAATAACCATGAAAACATTAAAATTTAAGATTAATTTTTGAAGTAAAGTTGAATATCTTTGAAGGATTTTAATTATAATTTTTTTTTTAATTCCTTGTAAGAGATAGATAATTTAATTAAGTAAAACAAAATTGTGTTAAGTTGTTTTTATTAAAAAAAAAAATTGCTAAGGTGTTAGACCTCATGGTTCTTGCCACCGGTTCGTGTGGTCCAATCCCCATTTTAGGGTTTCATGAAATTAACTAAAAATCTGGTTCTTTAGGCTTAAAAAACTGGTTTTCATCTCGGTTCTTGATTTTTACAGTCCAACCTTCTGATCCTGTCCGATTCTGAAAACCTTGGATAAAATCAAAGTCCTAAAACGTTGAAGTGTAAAATTAAAGTTCTAAAACATTGGGTGTAAAATTCAATCACTCCTAAACGTTAGTGGTACACTTTGTAATTTACCCTTCCTTTTTTATAAGGAGGAAAGGGAAAGGGAAAGCCGGATCGAGCAACTTGGGATTGGGGATTAGGTGTCATTGAGCTACAGGAATAGAAGTGCCTCAGAAAAAAATATTTTACTTGTTTTTTTTCCTTGATTTGGGAGACATGCGTTAATAATAAACAATGTACATTGTTTATTCATATTATCAATTTCACGTTTTGTAAATGGACATTGAACGGTGGACTCCACACGATTTGCAATTTTGGTGCTACTTCACAGCAGCAGCCCCAGAGAACCAGAGCAGATTTATGGAGCAGATCGCAGATTCACAAGCTTGATCAACGGAGGCAGCCCCAGGTTTCCTTGTAATTATTTTCATATCCCAATTTTACCCGGATCTCTAACAAAAATAAAATATATATATATACCGTCTTGGCTTCAGATTGCTGCTGGCTTCTTCTTTTCTTTTGGGTGAAGAAGCAGAGCTGAAGAATAGAGATGTCGGTGGGTTTCTTCTAGTCTTTTGGGTGAAGGAGCAATAGTGACGTTGGTGGGTGGAGGAAGGAAAGATGTTTGATGGGAATTGGGAAGAAACGGGTGGATGAAAAAAAAAGAAAATAAAAAAAATAAAAAATAAAAAGTGTGTTTAGTGAGATACGTGTAAGGAGATTTATAAAATAAAAATTATAGTTGTGTTAAGACACAGCAAATCATTATAAAATTTTTTGCAACAGGGGCATATATTTCATATGTCCAAAAAAAAGTTAATTGATTAATAAAATATTAGAGTAGGGTTGATTACAACTAAAAACAAAAAAGAATTTTTAAACAATTGTGACATTTTATTGCGTTCTTAAATTTTTTTAATTAATATTTTTTATAGAAAAAATAGCACTATCCATATAATATTTTAATAATAATTTTATAGAAAAAAAAAATTTAACAAGTTATTATTAATTATTATCTAAATCTACTATTAATATTATTAATTTTTTTTTATCTACCATTAACAATTTGTCAGACAAAACTTATCTTTGATAATCACATTCAACCAGCCCTCTCCTTCTCTTGTAGTCACTAATGTGAGAGCATGTCTCTTCCCGACAGTTAGCCTCTACTTTTTGGTTCCTTGCTAAGAACCCACGTAGAGAACCCAGGGGTCCACCAAAATTGTGTAGCATTTATATTTGACCCTATCCCACAAACCACAGGAGTACTAACATCAACCAATAAGTTTCAAAGAATTAATCAACCAGTTTAACGGGCAATAATTAACGGAAGATGAATGTATACACAAGCAAGGCATATCACACTGCATTTTCATTTTGAAGTTGGTAAGAATCATTAAAATGGCTGATAGAAGTATCTATGATTTATGAGCAAATATAGTTTTTCTACCTAATGTTAGGGGCTTAATTGCAGCTTGCTTAACTTTATGAAAATCGTAAAGTAGGTGTATCCCTATTTCCTACCATTCCTCTTTATGGGAACATTGATGTGGTACACTATTAGAAGCATTTAGCTCAATTTCCTCCTTGACATTTGTGGATACATGCCGGGTATGTGTGCTAGCAGTTGGAAAAGCAGATGCAAGTGACGTTAACACCCGAATAAACACAACAATATTGGAATGCATATCAATATCATACCAAAATCACTCCATATCCTCAATTCAAGTTATAGACATTTCTCGATGCTCCTTTTGCTCTTAATCATCTCGTTAGGCATGCAAATACATTCCTAAAATCAAATGAAAATACTAGAACACAACTTCCTTTAACCAACAAAATGAAATAAAGAAAGACAAACAAATGTTTAGATACACTCCAAAAACATGGCACCAAAAACAAATTTCACAACTCTATCCTCAATTTAACTCTTTACCACCAGTGGGTGGTCTGGTTGAGTTTTAATTAAGTGTTTTGTGTGTTCCTGCACTGAGCAATTTGTTAACTCTTGGCTCTCTTGCAGCTATGGTTTTGAGCCGTTTTAGCAGCTAAGCTGGTTTGTGTGTTGTGTCTACTGCTACCTTTTTGGTTTCTGTACTGAGCCGTTAGTTAACTCCTGCTCTTTAGCATGTGCTTTTGTGATTTTAGCCATAGTTATCAAAATCGTAACAGGTGAACTATACGAAATTCTGTGTCCGTATAAAAGAAATACCTGATTTTAAGGCCAAAAAAAAAAAAAAAAAAAAAAAAAAAAAAAAAAAACCCATAGAAAACCCGACCATTTTTTAGAAAAAATACTGAATTATTGGTTACTTTTATACTATTTTCTCTCATTATATGTTGAGGGTCTCAGATAACCTAACCTTTTTTTTTCTTCTTTCGAGAAGAACAGAGAACCTAACCTAGCTAAGCAAAAACATATACTAATTATCTTTGCAAAACTCATTACATTAACATAATAGTTTGGCAAAAAAAATTATTCATATCTAGGGCTGTAAATGAATCAAACTATTTATGAACAGCTCAAACTCGACTCGAAAAAAAACTTGCTTATGTTCGTTTGTTTAATAAACGAGTTAAGGTCAAACCCAACTTTAGACTCGATTATTAAACGAGTCAAGCTCAAACATAATAATATATTCGTGAACAATCTCGTTAACATGAGAACTTGAATGTACTATACATAATACTATATATTTATATCATTATATGTATACTTGTCTAAAAATATATTTATATAGACTTGAAACTGGGTTGAACAAGTTTGTAAATTGGTTAATATAATATAAAATTATTATTTGTAGTTTATTCATAACATAAACAGCAGCGCAAGTAGTTCCTTGCTACACTATGTCCACTTCAATTTCCCAAGAGCTTGTGTGAGAAAATGGATGCGGCAGTAAGGCAGTTTTGGTGGAGGCCCAAAGCTGATGGGGGTCATTACCTATCTCCAATGGCTTGGTCCTTGGTCTGTTGGCCTCAAAAGGAAGGTGGACTTGGTCTTAGAACCTTCTGGGACTTCAACCAAGTCCTCCTATCCAAATTGGCTTGGTGTGTGTTAATCAACAAAGATTGCCCTTGAGTCAATCTCCTTTGAGTTAAATACAAGGTAAGAGATAATTGGCTTAGTCATAGCACTCCTAATAACCCATCTATGGAAAAGCTAAGAACGTACAAAACATCTCATATCCAGAGGAGCATGCCTATTAGTGAGAAGAGGAAATACCATAAAGATTTGCGAGGATCCTTGGGTATCGGACCATCCATCTTTCATTCCAAAGCCTAAGGAACGGGTGAATTCAGATGGAGCAATCATTGTGGCCCAATTGCTTCAAAGCTATGGCCTCAACTAGGACAAGCAAAAACTAAATGCACTAAATTTTAGTTTAAGAGAATTTGGATTTTATATCCTGATGTTTAGAATTTGAATTTTACTTCCTAAATTTTAAAAATATTTAGATTTTACTCCCTTAAATTTGGGAGTATTTGGATTTTACACGCTGAAGTTTCAGAATTTAGGGATGTAAAATCCAAACATTCCCAAACTTTAGGAGGTAAAATTTAAATTCTGAAACATTTGAGTGTAAAATTCAAATTCTAAAATTTCAAGATGTAAAATTTAAACACTTCTAAATTTTAGGGGTGTAATTTGCAATTTACCCAAAGTGATAAGACATATTTTGATTCACTTAATCAAAGAGGAGAAAAGTGAGTTTGGAAGGTTGTTAATGACAAAGATGGAGATTTGGTAGTAACTTATTAGTACTATTGAAATAGAAAGGTCAAATAAGGGAAAAAAAGAACTAGATGAAGTGGAAATGTCTATAGTAACAACAATAGTAAAAAGATCACCTTCTCCTGAGAATAAACCTTCCTCACCCAAGTGTAAAAAGTTGTCCAGGAAAAACAAATAAAAATCAATATGACCCATTCTAAATAATTAACCTTGGGCTTATCAACTGATCACTGAAAGAATATATGCCACTTTGTTATACACAAAAAAGTACATGCATTTTTGTTTTTTAATGAACTAAGAATGTTATTCAAAGTAAAGATAATACAATCAAATCAACAACACCACAATAAAAAATAAAATAAAAAAAGCACACAAGCACACCAACAAAGGCTTTGCAACAACCCTACACACAATAAGCCTCCAAATACATAAAATATAAATACAATGATCTTGAATTCTTGATAATGCTTTCCTTGTACTGACAGCATTCCTCTTACTCCAATTGTGCCCATAACGACTTGCAAAACATAGCTTTAAAGTCTCTCTCTTTCCAAATTCTGAAGGCCCCAATCATCATCCTAGACCAGCATGGGCTTACCAGTCAAATAGTTCTTCAATAATAAATTTTTGTAAAGAAAGGGAAAAACAGACTAATTAGGAAGCAGCAACAATGAGTGATGGCTACAGTGATCCCCCAAGAGTGCGGTACCACTGCATAGGTGCCTGAAATAAAAGCCACCAGCAATGCTCCAACAGACCAATTTGTGTAAGAAATTGAATGTTGCACGACTTCTCTGAGAAAAACGTTTCCCGTAATTGCGGATGAAGCCAAAAAGTGGACGAATATTGAGGTAGTGGAAAGACCGAAAGCTAAAGTATTAGCTATTAGAAATACACAGAAAGCAGTGTTTTTCCTTAATACTGCCAAGCCCTCACCCACATTCCCACTTTGGTTATATCCACCAGGCACTGTGAAAGCTGCCGTGAAGGACACAGTTGCGATGAGTGTGGCTACCAACAAATTGGTCTCACTCACTCGCTTCACAAAATCTGATACAGACCTTCCCTCGCCATCGCCATCGCCATTGCCATCGCCATCACCATCGCCTGCCTGTTCTGGTTTTCTTCTAGGGCCCGAATTCCGAATGCCGGCCTGTTCTGGTTTTCTTCTAGGGTCCAAATTCCGAATGGCCATCGCTCCCCTCAGGCTTGGTCGAGCGCCTTTCTTCCATAATGGCTTGATATGTCGCTGTAAAATTTATAAATAGATAATTTTTGTAAAATGTTAAAGCTAGCTACCACATTAAAAACAAACACGTACAAGCGCACAATATATATGTAAGACGTGCAACGTGATACATTCTATCTTTTGAGAAAAATTAGGACAATACTATAAATTGTGAAAGTTTCTTCATTCAAAAATTCTATAAATTGTGCAGCAGTACCGCATTCAGCAGAGAGTGGGACAGAATGGGCATACCTCTTTCCAGGCTTCTCCAAATGGCAGCCTTCCTAAGAAAAGTTTGTCCATTGTGGTGAAGCCCTCCTTGTTCGTAGCATTAAAGTTATCACATTCAGCAAATTCCATAAACCTAAAACTCAAAGCATGCCCTTTGATGGCCGCCAGATAAAAGGGCGTATTTCCTTCTTCGTTCTGTTCGCTGACGAGGGTAAGGAGACCCTTAAACTCTGGTTTCATCCTAAACAATAGAAATGGGAGAAGCTGTCCTCTTTCTGTAGCAGCATGAATAGCCGTCTGACCCCTGTTGTCCAACATCTCATAGATATCTGGACATGCTGTGATGAGTTCCTTTATTACACCTAAATTGCCTTCCATGGCCGCAATGTGAAGAGCAGATAAGCCTTCTTTGTTCTTTGCATATGCGATGGACTTTTCCTTTTCTAAAATTAGCTTGATAATTTTATCGTTACCCAAATGCGCGGCGATGTGAAGAGGTGTCCATCCTGAGTCATCGACTTGCTCAATTGTACATGGCCATTTATTTATCACAGCTTCCACAATTCCTAAGAATATAAAAGGAAAACCATATTGCTCAGGCTAGTATGTATTAATAGAAATTCTTTTTTCTTTTTTTCTTTTCCTTTCTGACACAGTACATGGGCATGAGGAGAGGCGAGAGGGTTTGAACCATCTCCATGTCACTCAATTGCAGCATTCTTGGCATATACAGAAATAATTGGAAATGGTTTAACCTAGTTTTTGAGCATGCTAATTGATGGTATGGAGGAACTAATATTATAGTTAAGGGTCAAGATTAAGATTAAAAAACTAAGTTTAAAACAAAATTGATTGGAAAATGTTAATTAATAAAAGGACAAAGTATACTTTTTCACTTTAAACTATCACCTTGATATTAATAAGTCACAGAAAAATGTAAGCATATGCGAATGAGGTGAGGTCACAACAATTGAAGGAGTACTTCGGCGTTTCAATCATTGAAATTACTAAAATGCCCTTTAGTTCTGTTTTCTTATTAAAAAGCCCTCTATTCTTTTCATATCAGGTGCACAGTACACACCAACCCAGCAAGGAAACAGAAAGTGCCATTAAAGAAGCAAACATAGGAAGCCAACATGACGGCCCTTTCTGTAAAATATTCGGTTTTTGAAAATTATTTTGTTACAAAGTCATTATTGCAAATTATTTAGCTATATAACCTCTTTTTGGAACTCGATTTGCCAAAGTTGAGTTATTGCAATTCAGTGGAATGTGAAATTCAAGCATGAGAAAATTGAGTTTTATGTTTGCCACGTATCACTGAATTGTATAAAACTCAACTTTGGCAAAATTGGGTTATACTTTGAACTTAATTTCTAAGAAAGTTGAGTTCCAAAAAAACATTACATAACTAACTACAGTAAGTTGCAATAAAAGCTTTATAACAAAAATCATTTTCGAAAACCAAATATTTAGCCAAAAAAAAAACAAACAAACAAACAAACATCCAGCAAGACAATAGAGCGAATTGTACAAACTCATTTAACCCAAGCGAAGAATTGCACCAACCCAAAAAGCAAAGAGTAAGATTTTGTTTCATTTTCTTTGCTTTGTTTTCTCGGGATCCAACCAAGGGCTAAGATTTCTTCATAAGGAGTTAGGACACGTACACAAGATTTCGCTAGCCCCTTCAATCCACTTACCAACAAAAATACCACAAACCACCTTAACTCTCTTTCACTGTCACAACCTCATTCTACTTGCGACTCATCGCTGCCTTGTCAAATTTTGTAAATATTATGCTGTAAAAAATATCGCCAACCTGAAGTTTTTGAAGGAAAAGATTGAACGGGTTGGCGATAGCAAAATAACATCATCTCTATTGATTGGGGCACGCAATCTGCAAAATTTAGCAGCACTAGTGGTGATAATGTTCAAGATCCTTCATTGTATAGAAGGTTGATAGGGAAGTTGCTCTATCTGACTTTGACAAGGCCAGACATTTGCTATTTAGTGCACAAATTGAGTCAATTCATGAGTGCATTAAGATAGCTCATCTTCAAGTTGCTTATAGAATTCTCAAAGTACTTGAAGAACACTCCAGGACAAGGGTTATTTCTTTCTATAGAATCTGAATTGTAGTTGAAGTCTTACTGAGATGCAAACTGGGTAGTTTGTCCACACACTAGAAGATCAGTTTCTAGTTTTTGTGTTTTCTTGGGAAACTTTTTGATATCTTGGAAGTGTAAGAAGCAACAGGTGGTATCAAGATCTTCTGCTGAGTCAGAATATAGATCTATGGCTACTATAACTAGTGAGGTAGTTTGGCTTATTTCATTACTCAAAACTTTTGGTTTTGATCACAAATAACCTGCCTTTCTCCACTGTGATAGCAAGACAGCTTTGTATATTGCTGCAAATCCAGTATATCATGAAAGGACTAAACACATAGAAATTGATTGTCACTTCATTTGTGAAAAAATTCAAGATGGGGTAATAAAAACATTTCATGTTCCTACAAAGCATCGAATAGCAGATTTCTTCACCAAATACACAGATTTATGTTTCAACTTAAGCTCCAGGTTGTTTTGATAATTGTAGCTAAAACGATTTGTTGTTTATACACTAGTTAACCAAAATTGCATGCAACACTTAGTTCCTCAGAGCAGTATATAAACTCACACACCCAAACTCATGCACCCGATGTAGGACTACAAGAATCCTACTATTTTTTTGCTTAATACTACATGCCAGAACCAAAAGTGCATGCAACACTTAGTTCCACGGAGCAATATATAAACTCACACACCTAAACTCACGCACCTGATGTGGGACTACAAGAGTCAACACTTAGTTCAGCGGAGCAATATATAAACTCACACACCTAAATTCACGCACCCGATGTGGGACTACAAGAGTCCTGCTGTTTTTTTGCTTAATATTACATGCCAAAACCAAAAGTGTATGCAACACATAGTTTTGCGGAGCAATATATAAACTCACACACCCATACCCAAACTCACACACCTGATGTGGGACTACAAGAGTCCTACTGTTTTTTTGCTTAATACTACACGCTAGAACCAAAACTGCACACAACACTTAGTTTCATGAAGCAGTTTATAAACTCACACACCCAAACTCACACACCTAATGTGGGATTACAAGAGTCATGCTGTTTTTTTTTTTTTTTTTTTTTGGTGCTTAATACTACATGCCAAAACCAAAAGTGCATGCAACACTTAGTTTTGTAGAGCAATATATAAATTCACACACCCAAACTCACGCACCCGATGTACACTAGTTAGTTAGTCAGTGGTTAGATGACATATTTCATTTTTGTATCGGTTTAATTCTTAGTTAGTTAACTGGTTATTTCCCCGTATCTGTGTTCTTAGTATATAAGAACCAAAGCTAGATATTTATCATAATATACAGAATCATTCTTACACAAACTCTCTCTCTCTCTCTCTCTTCCGATTCTTCAATCCATAAACTCCATTGTCAAAGCCCGAGTTTGTGTGCACAAATTCTAACACACATTATGATGATGAAAAGCTTGAATGTCCTTTCTGATTTGAGGCTATGTGGACAAAGGATGAGTCAAGCAAAGAGGTGGAATGCTTGGTTCACTTAGGTGGAGGGTTCACATAGCTACATATTGGCTAGAAAACTTGATGCCACCAAGAAAGAATTGCAAAAATCGAATAAGGAGTGCTTTGGCCATATTAAAGAAATAATAAAAAGTATTGAAAGCAAGATAGCTAGGCTTCAGATGCAAAGCCAACAAAAGAAAATTTGAAACTTGAAGCGACTCTAAGCTTGGATCAAAGAGGAAATAAAATGGAATCAAAAGTAGAGGGAATTGTGGCTTAGAGTTGGCAGATCGGAATTCCAAATTTTTCCATGTGTCACTCTCAAGAGAAGAAGAAGAAAATGCATAACAAAGATAAAAACTTGATGATGGAACATGGATTAATGATGGTGAAGCCATCCAAAATTATTTTAGAGACAGATTTTGTTCCCTCTACAAATCAACTAATCCTAGAATCCCTTCCTCTCTTAAAGAGCTCATTCATAACAAAGGAGGAAAATGAAGTTTCATGCAGAATACCTGCAGGAGACGAAATCAAGAAAGTGAAATGGAGCATGAACCCACTAAAAGCACCAGGCTCAAATTGATTCCCAAGGTTATTCTATAAACACTATTGGAATGAAATTCGTGGACAAGTGATTCTAGCTGTTCAAAGTTTCTATAGATATGGATGGATGCTCAAGGAGCTAAATCAAACATTCATAACCTTAATTCTCAAATCAAAAGGAGCCTGCAATTTCAACCAGTTTGGTTCAATCAGTCTTTGCAAAGTATGTTACAAAATCATTGCAAAGATTTTAGTCAACAGGCTAAGACCTTTGTTGGGCCTCAAGTTGGAGCCAGCCCAGGTGGCCTTCATGCCTAACAGGTGGATTATTGAAAATTTTGTTCTTGCCCAAGAGTTGATTCACAACTTTAAGAGAACCGAGAAAAAAAAAAAAGTCATTTAGCTATCAAATTTGATTTTATCAAAGCGTATGACAAGATGGAGAGGAGCTTCATTCTAGCTGTCCTCAAAGCATTCAGCTTCTATGAGAAATTTGTCAATATGATCAAGCAATGCACATAACCACAGTAAATTTCACCTTTCGTATCAATGGATGAAAATCAGTCAGCTTCACTCCTTCTAGAGCCTTGTGACAGGGGGACCCCTTGTCCCCCCTACCTTTTTATTCTTGGCAGTGAGGTGTTGATGCGGTTGATTAAAAAAGAAGTTAGCTCTAAGAATCTCAAAGGTGCCAAAATTGCAGGTGCCCCACCAATTTCCAAATTTTGCGATGCTGATGATGTGCTACTTTGTTGTAATGCCAAAATGGATGAGCTTTTCTCACTTAAGAAATGTCTGGAGAGGTATCGTGAATGGTCTAGCTCGGAAATTAACATGGAAAGTTCAGGTATGTTCCCCTCTAAAAGTGTTTATTAGCAATTCCTAAACCAAGTGAAGTGTGTCGCTATTTCTAAGACAAAGTATCTTGGGGTTTGTTATTTCTAATCAATAATGAGTCATGATCTCATAGCCATAAGTAAAGACTTTAGAACAAAGTAAGAGCATCCCCATCAGTAGATGCATAATTTCTGTCTATTTTACAAGAAAAAATATGTTTTTTCTATTTTACACACCCACTTTTACAAAACACTTGCATCAGTTTGTCTATTCTACACATTTATTCAATAAAATATTCAGTCTTAACTCAATACCCAGCCACCATCAACAATCAGAGCAATGGCAATCATCAATCCAACATCCATCATCAACCTACACAACCACCATCATCAAGCTAGCCTCTATCATCAACCCACCCATAAAAATCCCAAAACCACTAATCAAAACCCACTGATCAAAATCATCAAAACCCACTAATCAAAATCATTAAACCTACTAATCAAAACCATCAAACAAAGAAAAAATATAGCAACGGCAATTGGCGAGAGATCAAACAACGAGAAACCAACCCGAAACCCACTGATCAAACAACAAGAAATCTGTGGCGATCATCAAATAGGCTTCGTGGTGATTGGCGATCGACATTCAAAGAGGCGTTCGTGGCGATCGTCAAGAGATCAGGCGTGGCGAGAGATCAGTGAAGGTTTAATGGTGATGATTTACTAGTCTAATGATTTGATTAGTAGCGGTGGTGGTGAGAGATGATTTGATCGGCGACGGTGGCGAGAGATGATTTGATCAAGTGATGATTTGTCAACGACAATCGTTTGAGTGATTTAATGGTTTGATGATTAGATCAAATGAGAAAAAATGGAGAGTAAGGTGAGAGTGAGAGCAACTAGAGACAAGGAGAGAGAAAAAATTACTAAAATATTAAATGCAAGTGCTATAGTAACCATGCATATATGCATGGTTACTGTAGCACGTGCATATATGCATGGTTACTATAGCAATTGTGCGCATATATGCATGATTACTGTAACAATTGTGTGCATATATGCACAGTTACTATAGCAATTGTGCATTTATGCACAATTTTACACCCACTAATGTGGGTGTTTTTCTAGTCAAAATGTGTTAAATGAAGGGTTTTTTGTATTTTGCAAGATTTTACATCCACTGATATGAATGCTCTAAGCTCATGGAAGAGTAACAGCCTATCCTAGACAGGTAGAGCCACACTTATCAAATATGTGGCTCAGTCAATCCTGACATACTCTATGTCAACTCTCCAATTCCCAAAAGGTATGTGTGAAGAAATGAATGCTTTGGTGATTCTGTGTGCCGGCCTCAAAAAGGAAAGTGGGACTTCAATCAAGTCCTTCTTTCCAAGCTTGCTTGGTGGGCATTGTTTGAAAAGGATTGCCCATGCATAAACTTGTTGTGTGCAAAATATAAGGCGAGACAAAATTAGCTCAACCAACCCACACCTAGTGGCTCCTCTTGTAGAATATGGCTTGAATTAGGAGTTCGACTCCTTATTGGATTTGGATAATAAAAGAATTTTATTTCTTCTGGGTTACTGTTGTTTGAAGTTAACAAACTCTATTAAAAGTCTTGTCTACTACTTGATTTGGAATTCCTTTTGGAATAGGAGTGATTCTCCTTTTCTGTGTGGAAAAAAAGTCTAGTTCTTCTTGGTTTTAGATATTCTAGCCTACTCAAGTTTCCTATATAAGCATAGTGCTGCTACGGAAAATTAGAGAGATAAGAAAGTGTGTGAGAAAAAGAGACTTTCTCTTGTTTTGGTTCTTTGATATTTGTGGGTTGCAATTTGAAATAGTGAGAGAGGTTTGTTGCCGCTTGTTTATGGTTCTAGGGCTTGGTGATTTGCTCTCTCTTGGTGTTTTGCAACTTTTGGATTTGATTTGTTGCTCTCTCTTTGGTTTGTACGCAATTCGCATTTGGTATTTGGTATTCATATTTGGTATTTGTGAATCTTTAGTTCTTTGGTTCTGTATTTGTGAGAGAGAGCTAATTGGGCGTATTTGGAATTTGGGTTTGTGAGAGTGCCTCTACACCAATTTGTATTATCCCAAATTTGTTATGGTGAAATTTGTTCATCGTTGCTCGTGGATGTAGGCTATTACCGAATCACGTAAATCTTGGTATTCTATGTCGATTTTCTTTTGAATTAATTTTCTTCAGTCCTATTATTTGTTTGTAGATCTTTCACAAGGCTAAAATATTTTCACTATCAATCTTGATAATTTTGAGCTTCCACTATTTTACAACACCTCTCCTATTTGGAAGAGCTTTGAAGGCACAAAAGCCCTCATTGCCCAAGAAGCTTGCTTGTAGCCTAGGAATGGTAGATCAATCAGAGTGTGGGAGGACCCATGGGTCCTAAACCATTTTGGAATTGAAGCCCTTTCCAAAGGAAGGGGCAAACAAAGACGTTGTCTGCAATGGCAATTCCAAAATCACCATATATATACAAATGGATGCAATGATATTTGGATATGAACAATGGCAAATTCAGGTACAATTTCTGTCAAATATGCCTATTGGCTAAGCAAAGGCTCTTTCCCTCCTACCAATAGAGATAATTTAAGGGGCTGTGTTTCGAAAACAAAAATTCATGAATGGCATAAAATGCATCGACCGAATATTGATGCAGATTTTCCTACAAGGGAAAAAATTGGAAAATTCACCAAACTCCCTATTAATTTGTGTCTTTTGCTACGATGCACAGGCATGGACACAGGTACGAATACGGGTATAGGTACAACACAACAACATGAGCAATTTTTGAAAAATTATAACATGAAATGGCAGGTACGACACTGGTATGACATGATATGATATGGATACGACACGGCACCCCAAATGAAGTGTCTATACATTCTAGCTCTTTTGTGTAATTCAAAGAAGGAAACGATGCTGCACCTTTTCACCATATGCCCACTGACAAAGGATCTATGTTTTAACAGCTAAGGGAGATGATCTTCTTCTGTGTATCCTCCATCTGCTCAAACTTAGGAGTCAATGGAGATGATCTCCTTCTGTTCGGTGCAATTCTATGCAACCAAGTGTCGAAGATAAGAAATGGAAAAATATTTGAAGGAATAGATCCAAGCCAAAAAGAGATTAGAGCTTGGCTCATCAAAGCATTTCCTTAGTTTAAAAGTATTAGAACAGCTCCAACACCTTCCTCTCCACCCAAATCTAGGGGCGGCGACATGTTAAGGCCAGTGTGGTCACAGGACCACCCTGACCTAAAGAAAAAAAAAATTATATATAATAAGTTAAAATTTTACATCTGTCTACCCTTAAAAAAATTTGTGACCACCCTAATTTTTTTTTTATGCCCAATAAAATTAAATTTTGGTCCATAATTTGGTCCGAGGTCTTTCAAGCAAAAATAAAAAGCCCAAAAAACTTTTTTTGAACTAAAATCTAAAAAAAAAAAAAATTATAATAATAGCAAGCCCAAATTCCCAATAAAGACCTTAGGGAAAAAAGCCCAAGATCAATCCTCACTCACTACTCAGACAAATTTTTAAATCATCAAAAATAATAATAATTAAATTTTAATAAACTAAGTACCCAATGAATCCTCACCATCGATTGAATCAAATTAATTTTAAACCAAAATAATTCCTAACCTAAAGGGAAATAAGAATCTCAATCCTCAACAGTCAACGAGTAGCGACTCAGCAACAGTAAGACCCTGGTCTCAACGTGCTACCACCCCTCAAGGTATTTCAGCTCTCTCTCTCTTTCTCTTTCTCATCTCTGCTCTAAGAGCAGTGCTCTCTCTCTCTCTCTTTCTCTTTGGAACTGAAAAATCTAATTCTCTTTGGAATTGAATAGCTTTGCCTGATTGCCTTTATTTGATTTTATTGGTTTGTGAGTTTTTCCTTTTGTGTATTGTTAATGTTATATATTTCTTTAATTTTTTGTGTAAGTGTCTGTTGTTGTGTTGATTGGCTCTTGTCTCTTGAGTGGGGGTGGATGGGGCCATGGCATTGAATATTTGGATTGGGGTAGTGGAGGCATTAAAAGTAAGTGAGCAAGACATTATAAAAGATTAAAAAAAAAAAATGTGCAAAGCAAACTAAACAATTAAACAACAATGGGGTATGTGCTAGACTACTAGTGGTCAATAAAGAAAAATAACGAAACAATTAAACAATAATAATTATTAATTTTATTAATATTTCAAATGAACTTATAGTAGTGGGTAAGTGAAAGTGAATGCTGATGCAACGGTGGGAGAATCAAAGTCAATTATTTCTGCAGTGGCCAGAGATTGTAGAGGAGAGTTGGTATCATGCTCGCACCAAATGGGCAATCACGGACCTCTCTCTGCAAAGGCTGAAGCTTTATGGGGGGCAACCTCTCTAGTAATTAGGGGTGGCAAATGGGCGGGTTGGGTCATAAATGGGTTGGGTGTGTAATTACCCATTTATCCATTTATGACCCGTTTATATATAAATTAATTATCCATTACCAACCCAACCCATTTAATTAGTAATTCACCCATTTAACCCAATTATGACCTAAATACCTCTAAAACTACTTGAATACCCTATTGACCTCCAAAATTACTAAAATACCCTTAGATACCTAAAATGATACAAATACTCCCTACACTTTCAAAATTACCAATATACCCTTGGACATCCAAAATTATCCCCAAAATCTCTAAAATGAACAAAATACCCATGAAACCTCTAAAATGACCAAAATACCCTTGATATCTCTAAAATCACCATATATACTTAAAAACCACTAAAATGACCAAAATCTCTAAAATGACCAAAATACACCCAAAAACCAAGAAAATGACCAAAATACCTGCAAAACCCAAAAAATGACCAAAATACCCCAAAAACCTAAAAATGACCAAAATACCCCCCCCCAAAACCTAAAAAATGACCAAAATACCCCCGAAACCTTAAAAAATTATCAAAATACCTTGAAACCTAAAAAATTATCAAAATACCCCCAAAACCTAAAAAATGACCAAAATAACCCTAAAACCCAAAAAATGACCAAAATACCCCCGAAACCTAAAAATGACCAAAATACCCCCAAACCCTATAAAATGACCAAAATACCCCCAAAACCCCAAAAATGACCAAAATATCCCAAAAACCTAAAAATGACCAAAAGACCCCCCGAAACCTAAAAAACTACCAAAATACTCTCGAAACCTAAAAAAATTACCAAAATACCTTGAAACCTAAAAAATTATCGAAATACCCCCAAAATCTAAAAAATGACCAAAATAACCCCAAAACCCAAAAAATGACCAAAACACCCCCGAAACTCAAAAAATGACCAAAATACTTTTAAAACCCAAAAATGACCAAAGTATCCCCCAAAACCCAAAAAATGACCAAAATACCCCCGAAACAAAAAAAATGATCAAAATACCCCGGAAACCTAAAAATGACCAAAATACTTCCAAAACCCAAAAAATGACCAAAATACCCCCCGAAACTCAGAAAATGACCAAAATACCCTCGAAACATAAAAATGACCAAAATACCTCCGAAACCCAAAAAATGACCAAAATACCCCCGAAACTCAAAAAATACGAAAATACCCCCGAAACCTAAAAAATTACCAAAATACTTCTGAACCCTAGAAATTTACTGAAATAACCCAAAAATCTAAAAATTATTGAAATAACCCTAAAACTAAAAGATGACATAAATGCCCTCATAACCTAAAAAATGACTAAAATACCCTTAGAATCTAAAAGATGATCAAAATAACCCCGAAACCTAAACAATTACCAAAATTCCCTCGAAACCTAAAAAATTACTGAAATTCCCTCAAAACCTATAAAATGACTGAAAGACTCTTAGAACCTTTAATTTGTCAAAAATATTCTCGAAACGTCCAAAATACCCTCAATCTCTATTTCGGTAATTTTAGATGTTTCTGGTGTATTTTGGTCATCTTACATGTTTAGTGGTATTTTGGTCATAATTTGGGTTTCAAGGGTTTTTATTGATCATTTTTTAGGTTTTGGGGTTATTTTGGTCCTTTTTTTAGGTTTTTGGGGTATTTCGATAATTTTTTAGGTTTCAAGGTATTTTGGTAATTTTTTTAGGTTTCGGGGGTATTTCAGTTATTTTTTAGGTTTTGGAGGTATTTTGGTAATTTTTTAGGTTTATGGAGGATTTTGGTAATTTTTTAGGTTTAGGGAGTATTTTGGTAATTTTTTAGGTTTAGGGTGTATTTTGGTAATTGTTAGGTTTTTGGGGTATTTCGATCATTTTTTTAGGTTTTTGGGGTATTTTGGTCATTGTTTTAGGTTTTGGGGTTATTTTAGTCATTTTTTAGGTCTTGGTGTATTTCAATCATTTTTTAGGTTTCAGGATATTTTGGCAATTTTTTAAGTTTCAGGGGTATTTCAGTCATTTTTTAGGTTTAGAGGGTATTTTGGTAATTTTTTAGGTTTAGGGTGTTTTTTGGTAATTCTTAGGTTTCGAGTGTATTTCGGTCATTTTTTATGTTTTGGGAGTATTTTGGTCATTTTTTAGGTTTCGGGGGGGTATTTTAGTCCTTTTTTAGGTTTCAAGGTATTTCGGTCATTTTTTAAGGTTAGGGGGTATTTTTGTAATTTTGTGGGTTTTGGAGGTATTCAGTCATTATTTAGGTTACAAAGTAATTTGGTAATTTTTTCAGGTTTCGGGGGTATTTTAGTTATTTTATAGGTTTCAGAGGTTTTTTGGTCATTTTTTCGGTTTCAGGGGTATTTTGGTCATTTTTTGGGTTTTGGAGGTATTTTGGTCATTTTTTGGATTTTGGGAGCATTTTGGTCATTTTAAGGTTTTGGGGGTATTTTGGTCATTTTTTTGGGTTTCGGAGATATTTTGGTCATTTTTTGGGTTTTGGGAGTATTTTGGTAATTTTTAGGTTTTGAAGGTATTTTGTTCATTTTTTAGGTTTTGGGGGTATTTTGGTCATTTTTTAGTAATTTTTAGGTTTTGGGGGTATTTTTTTTTTCATTTTTTAGGTTTTGAGGGTATTTTGGTCATTTTTTGGGTTTTGGGGGTATTTTGGTCATATTTAGGTTTCGGGGGTATTTTGGTCATTTTTTAGGTTTTGGGGGTATATTGGTAATTTTTAAATTTTGGGGGTATTTTGTTCATTTTTTAGGTTTTGGGGGTATTTTGGTCATTTGTTGGGTTTTGGGGGTATTTTGGTCCTTTTTTGGGTTTCAGGAGGTATTTTGGTTATTTTTAGGTTTTTGGGGTATTTTGGTCTTTTTTGGGTTTTGGGGGGTATTTTGGTCATTTTTTAGATTTTGGGAGTATTTTGGTCTTTTATTAGGTTTCAGGGGTATTTTGGTCATTTTTTAGAAATTTAGATTTTATGTTGTTTATTTAAATTTTAGATGGGTTTAGTGGGTATTAGTGGATTTATCCATTTAGACCCATCTAATTAAATAACCAAATGGGTCTTTACCCATTTAACCCAAATATTAAATGGGTTGGGTTAAGACTTATCCAAATAAGGTGGGTAATGGATGGGTTCATGGATATGGGTAAAAATTGCCACCCCTACTAGTAATGCAGCTTCCTTTTGAATCAACGTGCATCGAAGGACTCCAAAGTGTGACTATTTAAAATAACTTAAAATAAATTATGAATAGTGATTATTTAAATTATTTTTATGTCATACATGTTATAACCATATAATTTATTGATGTTTACTTTTTTGGATTCTGTTTACGGTTCTCTTAGGGCATTTATTTAATGATCATTTTAGAAAAGTTTTGGTATCACTTTCTTGGAAAATGTAAAAACTATTAAAAAAAATCATTTGTTTTTAACTTTTCACATAAAATGTTTCTAAAAATATTTTTCTAAATTAATGCACTATTAGAGCATCAATTAACTTTTCTTTATTCTAAAATTTTCTAAAATAAGGTAAAATTTTTGGACTATCCAATACCATTACTAATTAGGATAAATATACCATAACTTTTGAGTAAGATTTGTGGTGTATTTTGGCGTTAGAACTCATTTCCTTCAATCTCATGCGTGTATTTGTTTTCCAAAAAAAAAAAAAAGGATGAATACAGGATGTATTTAAATTTTTTTTTTGTTTTTGTTTTTCTAATAAATTAGATTGACTTGTTTCGTGATAACCTAAAAAAGGGAAGAAAAAGAAGAAGAAAAACACTCAATTCGGGACGAATTGAATAACTAGAACAAGCATAAAAAAAGGTTTTGTTTCCTATGTAATGTAATAACCTAAAAATATGAAATTATAGTTCACCAAAAAATATAAAATAGTTCTTGAGTTGAGGCAGATTTTTTACCTGGAATGGTTCTAATATTTCCCCAAAGGAGTGCTAATGTTTTCCACCACCCAAATTTCTGTAATTCACGACTTAGGATATTCGTAATAGGGTAGTCACCAAATACCATCTTGTATACCCAAAAAAAGCCTATCGCGAAACGATTATATCCAGATGCTTGTCCGTAGTTCCTCAATTCTCTTAGGGTGACTGCATTGGATAAATCAAAAGCAGTAACTTTAGAAATAATTATACTTCATACCAGAGACATATATAAGTTTTAAACACCAGCAAAAACATTACTTTATGGACCCAAGCTTTTCAGGGGAGTGCACAGGTTAGGTTGGGTGGATGGACACCAATATTTTTAGCTAAACCGCCAATGACGTGTTGGAAAACTAATCCGCTACTGACTTACTAATCTCTAAACCCACTGGGTAGCTAGAAAATCTTAGTGGTTTCAACCCAGCGGGTTGAATGGATTGGGTGGTTTGGCAAATGTAATTGACTCAAACAAATTGAATAATTGTTTGCTCCCTCAAATAAAAAAAGAAAGAAAAAAAATTACAATTTTTACTCATAATAATTACAAATACTAAATTTTTATCACATTGAAAAGAAAAACATCTTCTAATCTTAAAAGGCATGTACATATAGTAAAATCAATAACAAAATCATAGAGATAGCGGCTGGAGTTCATCAAGAAGAGAAATGTGAAAAATATATATATATATATATATATATATATATTTTTTTTTTTTTTTCAGTTTTGCAAGTCGGGTCATGACGGGTTAGAGATATCTCATCCCGCTATTCAATCCAACCCACTTATTTAGTCAGCTAACCCGCCCAAAGCGACCCACCTCACTTAATGTACTCACAAGAATTTGGTCGGGTTGAGTGGGTTAGGCAATTTTTTTTGTACAGCCTACTTTTCACAATAATTTTATAACAAAATTTAGGTGTTAAACTATTAATGGTAGGTAAAAAAGTGATACAGTGAACTCATATGAGAACAAATAACAACTTGTCACATAGACTTTGTTGTGAAATTATTATGAAAATATTGTGTTTGTAATCAAAGTTTTAAATTTAATTCCTTTTCTATTTTGATCTAAATTCCAATATGTTTCGGGCAAATTTCGGCTATTCTAGACCGTATTGGATTTTTTTAAATATTGAAGGCCAACTTCATCATTTGACCCATTTTATTCTCATATCATATTTTAAAATTTGTATTGGTTAATTAGATATAATGAATATGAAGTTATAAACATAGGACCTATCTAGTTTCAGTTTTCAGTATTGCGAAAATACGTATTATAGAAATACGTGTCAAAAGTGTTATTGTTATTTAAATTCTGAAAACTGTTGTTAAAAAACAGGTACCAAATAGTCCCATATGTGTGTGTGTATTTAGTGCGTAATCCCGTAATAATGCACTAGAACACACCAGTACCAAATTATTTCATTCCAATTGTCAATTAAAAGAAGTTACTAGAACGGAATTCAAAACCTTGTGGTAATACTACTATTACATGTAAGCTTATTTTCATTAGTTTAATTTATATAAAAAAAAATAAGTTAGATAAAAAAATAAATGGTTTGTAATAAAAAATAAACTTTATAAAGCTGCAAGGAAAATAAATGTGATTCCTTTTTCAGATTTTTAGAGATGTACAGGGTTATTAGCCATTTGGCTTCATCCTTGCCGAGCACTGTTCTGTCCCACGTTGGTAAGGGGCTCGTTGGCATGACTAGGTGGTTGGAGGTTATGATGGCTGGGTAGATGGCATGGTCAGTTATAAAGTTGGGGACTGTATATGTTTCTTGACGTTTATAGGGGCATGACTGGGCCCATAAGTGGCATGTCAGATGGGCTTATCCCATGATGGTGGTGCGTGATGGGTAAGTCTTAGAGGCGGAATTGACACAGGCCAAGGCCATCAAATGTTGGTGCATGGATTGTCAGATATTGGTAAACGATGCGAGGTTGATGCTAGCTAGGCTAGCTTCATGGGTTGTCAAATGGTGTCCAAAGGCCTGATGGTGGCCGGTGGGCTAGGTCATGTGCAGCAGAATGAGCACATGTGCCATGTTGACATGGCATGACGGCTGACATGGTAGCAAGGCCAGCAGAGCCTATAAGGGCCGCATTTCACATACTCATTTAGAAAGTTGCTGGAAGTAGAAGTCATGTGCTATATTAAATATAGCATGCAAACAAAAATAATAATAATGATAGGCTCTGAGCACACGTTCAGAGTCTCTTCTATTTTTTAGGATAAATGTTAAAAATTTGCATCCATTATAAATTAGAATTACTAAATCCTCGAATCACAAAAAAACCTAAAGGTCACGCGCGTGCTCAGGGACTAATATGAAATAATAAGTGTGGAAGAAGATAATATTGGTAAGAAATGAGATGAAATATTAAAGAAGAAATTGAAAGAACATTGTGGGTTTGAAGTCTTTGAGATCTAATGTTATTAGAATTTTTTCTCATACATTCCACAACATTGGAAAGGGTAGAGAATAACAAATGAAATGAGAAGTTTTTTCCAAGAAGTTGTAAATGGTTTCTACTTGAGTTTTCTTTTTTCTTTTTTTCTTTTTTTTCTTTTTTTTTTTTTTTTTTTTTATGTGACGTGGGTTAGCTTTTTTAAAAAAAAAATATTAGCTTTTTTTTTTCTTTTTTTTTTTTTGAAACCGTTGTTCTTTATATATATATATATAGGAATCGTGAGTGGATAGCCTTTCTTTCCTTTTTGGTTAGAAACATGGGGTAGTGGGGCTAGGAAGTGGGAAGTGTGAAGGTAGTGGGAAAATTTATTTTTTTATTTTTTATTTTCGTTGATTTACCATTTTAAGTCTTTTTTTTTTTTTTTACAAGATAGAATTTCTACTCTAACTCAATCTAAGTGTATATGTGTGTGAAACTCCCTCCTGAAGACTTGAACCCCGGCCCTTACCCTCCCACACCCCACAAGCACTTATACTTATGGAGTGACCATCGCACCAAGGGTATGCGGTTGTAAGTTTATTTCTTTTTTTAAGGAATAAGAATAGATTAATTAAATTAAGGGTATTTTTGGAAGTAAAAATTCAATAACTAACTTTCTGAATTTTCTTAATATATAGAGAATTCTCTTAATATATAAAAATAATAGTATGTCATTAATACTAGCCTCATCACACGCGCTTCGCGCGTGAGATGAGGCTTTTTTCTTCTTCTTTTTAATGGTCCTATTTTGTAGCAAAAAAAAAACATATACGTGAGTTTGTGAGTTTGTGGGTCTTAAAGTGTGGGAGTTTTAATTTACATATCTATCTCCGTTGGTTGAAAACTTGTAAGTGGGTATGATGAGGGTATTTTAGGCATAAAAAAATAAAGGAAAGTGAATTTTTACCGGTATGTCCTTTAGTTTTGTCTCTACTTAAATATAAAGGTGTAGGGGCATTTTTGAACTAAAAATTGTAGAATCCAAACAGGGGAAGCCCCTTAAATAGTAGTATAGATGTAACAATCATATTTGAACATGTGATAAATGTGAGTTAGTTATGGATGATGTCGTCACCAATAGCTAATCCATGGGCCATAAATATCCATGTATAAGTATCGTAAATGAGATCTTTTAGTTTGTAAATGAAATAAGCTTTTGAGAGCTCTTCTTTGAGAACTGCCAATTTGATAGCAGATTTCAAATTATGATTGAAAAAACATCATTTACATTTAAAATAGTCACTGAATATACCATCGCAATAGTTGTGAGAAAGATTGCGAAAAATTTCTTGACATCATACTTATTATTTGTAAAATTGATTTTCTAAGAGCATTGATGTTAAAGAATAACCAAACACCCACAATTTAGCCACATTAGCCTCCACAAACTAACCCGAAAATTTAGCAATGAACAGTACCACGCTATTTGTTACGTGGTACTATTCATCGCTACTTGTTGCGTGGTACTGTTCATTGTCAATGTTAAAATTTTTATACTCTCTCTCTCTCTCTCTCTCTCTCTCCCCGATCCACCACCAAGGCAGCAACCCACCTTAGATCCACAACCTACCACCAAAACATTGTTTGATCCACTTCACCCACTTTGAATCAGGCAACCAATAAAAAAAAAACCATCAACCACAAATTTTACAACATCAAACCCTCCATCCAAAATCAAACTCAAGCTTTCAGAGTCATAACAAATAGCCATCAAAAGCCTCAACTCAAAGACCCAGTGAAAGTGAGAAGAAGAGAGAGAGGTTTTGTGGTCATGGAGGAAGAGAGAAAGAGAGAGGGGTTTGGTGGTCATGAAGAGAGAGAGAGAGAGAGAGAGTGTGTGTATGTTCGGTGAGGAAGATTGGAAGAGAGAGTGGGAAATATTAGAGCGAAAGAAATATTTAATAATGAATAAAATAAGTATTTGAAATAAAATTAGATGTAGAGTATTGAGTCTGATTTAAAAGTATCTACAAATGAGTAAGTTAAAGTAGTTTTATGGACCACATTTGACTAAAAATGCTGCTAGGCTGATTTGAGTGCTCTAAGACACATTGGATATAGCTGTGATATTTAATGAATGACAACCAAAAAGAAAAGTGCAAAAATATTTAAGGGGCAGAATGGAGCAACACTTACATCTACTGGTGCGAATGACAAGTGCATGCAAGACATTCATGCCGTGCCTTCCAGCATTGGAGCAGTTGTCTGGAGCTGCACTTAGGATATGAGAAGCCATGTCGTAGAGTTCTCTATCCACAGCAAGGAATAGTGCGGATTCCCCAGCATTGTTTACACGCTCAGCTAGTCTTGGATCCTCCTTAATGAGCTCTTTCACAATCTCAAATTGACCATCCGTATCATATCGCAAAGCAACGTGCAAGGCAGTATCCCCATCCCGATTCACCATGTTTAAAAGCTGCTTCCGACCACCACTTTCAACATCTGGTTTTTTGTCATGGTCTATTAGAAGCTTTACCATTGAAGATTTTCCTACCCTTGCAGTAACATGTAGAGGAGTATTGTCTTTAGAGTTTGTTTTATACATAAGGCCCGGAATTGAATTAACTATGCTTTTCGCAGCCTCAAACTTTTTGAATCGCAGTGCAACATGAAGAACAGTGTTCTTCTCGATTGTTGTCGCTCGTTGAAGGGTATTACACTTGGGTCTGATAAATTCTCAAAGAAACTTGAATTACCGGAGGAAGCAGCTTGGAACACTTCAGGGTCCATTCTGTTTTACCTTCCTTTTTCCTCTGTCTAGCAATGTGAAAAAAAAAAATTTACTAGCTAATACTATTTTATTTCCCTAACACACAATTTGGGTTTGATATCATGTTAAATATATTAGTAACGCGATGTATTATACCATATTGTATATGTTATAGTAGATGAAGAAGGGGAAGCATAAAATGAAACACAAGGATTACGTGATTCAACCTTGTCGACCTATCCCACAGAGAGAACTCTTAAGGACTACATCTTTATTACTCCCTCCGTCCCATTTTTTTTGTCCTCTATTCCATTTTGAGATGTCCCAAAATATTGTCATGTTTCTAAAAATAAAAGTCATTAATTTACTAATGTTCCTATTATACCCCTATTAATTTACTAATTCAATTTTTTAATAAATTTTTTTAAGGATAGTTTTGGAAACTTATACATTTTTAAAATGTAGACAAGACAATAAATAATATTTCCTTAAAAAGTTTGACTTTTCAAACAGGACAAAAAAATTGGAACGGAGGGAGTATATAAGAGTGTAGTACAATAACCTGTGTTACAATAAACCCCAATATGAATATATATAGGCGACTAAATCCTAAACTATTAGTATAAGTAGGAATGGACTTGAGCCTATTACATTAGGCTAATATGTCTAATATATCTCTGACACATTTGAATAACTGACATTAGTGAGCAAATATAGTTTTGCTACCTGATGTTATTAATGTACATCTTGATGGGGAAAATTTAAGGGGTACACTATTTAGCTGCATTTTAGCTAAAATTTTCCTATAACATTTGTAAATACATGCAGGACATGAGTCGCATGAGTGCTGGTCGTTGGAAAAGCAGACTCAAGTGACGTATATCACTCTATATCCTTAACAAGTTGTAGACATTTCTCGATGCTCTTTTGCTCTTAGTCATCTAGCTAGGCATACAAATACATTACTATAAGCAAATGAAAATACTAAAACACAACTTCCTTTAGTTTGACCAAAAGAATGAAATAAAGAAAACAAATAGATGTTTCTTGTACTTTCCCAATTTATGCAAGGAGAAGCACTTATATTGCACATTAATATTCAAAAACAACAACAAAAGCCATCAGTAAAACCTAGAAGCATAGGTAATTAAATGAATGTAATAATCAAATGTAAAATACATGCAATCATTGAAAACTGAAATACATAAAGAAAATAAACCAAAGCTATCAGTAAAACCTAGAAGTAGAACAAAAACCCTAGCCAAAAAGGTCCAAATATTAATCAAAGGACGATAGTCGATAACATAGAGAAAATACCATTTTTGTAAGGACAATCAAATTCACCAAAATTCAATCAAATAAATCTATTAAAATTTAAAAGCCTAACCCCACTTCCTCGTCAAAGCCTCCTAAATAAAAAGAAAAAGTAGAGGAGGAAGTAATTACACTGATTGTTGGGAGTAAATGCACAAGTCACAACCAATGATGTAACAGATCTTTAAGGAAAAGGACTAAAGGTACCATTTGGCCGTAGGGGTTCAGATATCTACTTATCTAGTAAAGACACCGTAATTAATTAAGTTCATAAGCAGAACACCCTTCAAGACCGATAAAGCAGGGAAAACGTGGAGTCTCATTCATTACAATAATGCCATTAATGAGTGCGTTTTAAAATGCTTTAAAAATTAGGGAAAATTACCATATATATATATATATATATATATATGTGGTACGCTTGAAATTTAAGTTGTCTACTTATCATTTAAAAGTTAATATTTTATCCTCTTAAAGTTTATTTGGTTAACATTCATAGCCTACTCTTATACTTTCACCGTTAATACTTAAAAATATAAAAATAAAGATTTAAAAGCATATTTCTTAAAATATGAAAGAAAAGCAGACCTTGATGTCATAACTTGCTAGCTAGCCGTGGGCAACAGAATTAACCAACCTTAAGAATATCAAAAATAATTTTTGTACAATGCTCCATTCTGAGGTACCGCATTACACATGATCGGATCTAGGACTAAGCTAGCATGACTCTCCACTTATATATACTACTATGTCTCTCCAAAGAAAAACTTTTAACATCAGAGTTTGCTTAACAATCCTGCTACAATTTTCTAACTAGATTTGGCAGTTGATCTTCATTTCAAACTTCTGAGGAAGAAAAAAAAGAGGTGGTTTGAAAGAGCTCATACCTGAATAGATGTGATTTAGTACGTCGCACTAGCTTTGCCCAGTTGGTGTCCCAGAAACTTTCCTTTTGATCATCTGTAACTTTACTAAGAGAAACCGTTAAATTTAAAGACAACAATTTGAGTAACACAGGTAATTAAGTGCAAGCAAAGAATATATCATATCAACAAATCCAAGTCAAGTATATAATAAAGGAAACATAACTAAAGCAACAAAAAAATATATTCTTATTGTTAGATTATGTTTTTGTTAATCGTTATGCCCAAGCCTTAAGTGGCTTTCCGCATCCCATTTTGTGGAAATTGTTAGAAATTGGGCTGGTTTTGATCCAACCCATAAACCATGGTCCATGGATCGTCCACATGGATTATCTGATAAGTAAGTTTAAATTTAAACTAACAGATATTGATATGGGTTATCAATATTAGTAGTAGGATAATTTAAACTTAATAGATATTGATATGGATTATCAATATTAGTGGTGGAGTAATTTGAAACTTAAAAGATGAGATCTTTTAGGGATCACATATATCTGATAATAAGTGAATCTCTACTAGTATTTAAATACTCCTACATCAGTCAGATAAAGGTTAGACACAGTGAGTGAACATACGTATAGTTTTGAGTGCTCTCTCAAAATAAGTCATCTCTCTGGGACATCATCTACTGTTCCCTAGAATTTGGAGCGTGGAAATTAGGAGAGACTCTAATAGCCTTTCCTGCGACTTGGAGGTGTTCCACAGAGGAGATCGTGAGGAGTTCGTAAAGCAAGCAAAGAGAAAGATCCGGCAATTTGGTGATCTGTTCCACCAAAGGTATGTGTCTACATGACTTCTAGTAAAGTATATGTTTTTTTCAACATTGGTATCAGAGCGGTTTTATGCTTGTTTTCACTCTTGAATGATGCCACGATCTCTGAAATATATAATCCTATATGCATGCTAAAATTAAAAGTTTAAGTAATTTTTAATTTTTCAGATCTGTAATTTTTTAGGCATGTTATGGCATGTAGAGAGAGAAATAAAAAGCTGTAATTTTTTTTTTTTTTATTGTTTACATGTAATCTGAAATTTACAGGCTAATTTTGACCCATTAAATCTTGTTTAATGTCAAATATTTTTTAATGGTTTGAAAGTACATTCCATAAGCTTTAAAACGACAGTTTACATGCTTAATTTAGACTTTAAATGAGAAAGTTATGGTCTTTTAAAGATTATGGTTGTATTTGATAAAATCCGAAAAACTGTTGTGATGAACAGTAAAAGAAAATACGTTTTTCACTCCTTTAAAAATTGTCTTGTGGTAGTTTACCATGCGTGTAGCACTCTGCTTAGTGCTTGACTGGTTATCCATAAATTAAAGCAATGAGCCCCACGTTGGTGACTTGGTGTATTAGTTACACACAAATTCTTATACCTGTTGTTTCCTTCAATAAGGAAACTGCGCAATGAAATAAGCCACACGATGAGTGGCTATGTGGGTCTGACACTATTGTTTACAAATGCTATGTGGATTTGTTTGCAGTAGTTTACAAAGGATAACTTTGCAAGATATGGATTTCGTAGTTATTGCTTACGTAGAAATAACACGTACAGTGACCTTTTTTATTTTTAATTTATAGTAAAACTATATATATTATATGTAATTGTAGTTGCAATTTTTTTTTAACTGTGATGTTAAAATAGAATTGTGATAATATGAGAAAATTGTGAAATTAGTTTTCTAATTTTCTGTATAATTATGAATGTTTTCAATTTTTGAATTAATTTATGATGTCTTGTTAACATATTGTGATATGATTGAATTGATATTATATGAATGCATTATGTGATGAATATGTATCCAAAGGGTTTATGAGACTCTTTGGCTCATCTCTATAGTTAGAGATTATATTGGTAATTTATGCGACATGTATATTTTTATTTATTGTTATGGTGGATGGATAAGACAATTTTTGAAATTATTTGGTAACGTGGCATCCCCAATTTTTAAATTACAAATAGAATCTTTGTAGTAGGGTACTTGAATATGTAATTTTTTGGGCCATTGTTTTTGGCAATGTAATTTAAGGCTATGTAATTTAATTTTGGAAGCCATGTAAGGGAATGTGTTTCACGGTTACCTATAATTTTCAAATTTTGTCTTAGCATGTTGTATGAAATTACCAATAGGGCTTATAGTGGAGCCTATGCACAATGCGTTGTGCACAAAGATGTATGGACACATGTTATATGTATGATTTAATATGTGGATGGTGTGATGTTTTATTCTTCACAAAATTTTATTTAAAAATCAATTAGATGTGTTATTCCAATTTACATAGTGAGAGATGATTATGAGCTTAGCGAAATTTTCGATCTTACTATGTAGAAAGGAATATCATGGTCTAGTTGGATTTTTTGGAAATAAAATTTAAAAATGTATGTGCTAATGTCAACTTGTGTAATGAATGTAGTGATCATGGCCACTAAGAATGTAGTTGCTGATCTAACTAAGGGAGAGAAACTAGATGGAACCAACTATGATATGTGGCATAGAAAAATTCAATATCTGCTTAATGAACAAGAGGTCCTTGAAACCCTAACCAATGTAATGATGCAACCTGAAAATGGGAATACTGCCCAACATCGTCGTGACTTAGAGGCCTATGAGTCTTGGGTTAAGAAAGATCGTTGTGCACGCTTCACTATGCTGAGTAGCATGCACAATGATCTTATTGGGGAGTTTGAGAACTACCCAAATGCCCAAGAGATGTGGAACCAGCTTAAGATTGCCTTTGGAGGGACTTCAGCAACTAGGTTGCGAGCTCTTACTTTGAAGTTTGAGCAATATGTTATGGATTCAAAGCATAGCATAGCTGAACATTTAAGGACAATGTCTGCATTGATCCGTGACCTAAAGGCTGCTGGCAATAATCTCTCTGATGAACAACAGGTCACAGCGGTGATACGTTCACTGCCTGAACCTACTTGGGGGCAAATGAAGCTTGTTTTGACACATAGTGAGAATATCAAGACTTTTGCTGATATTTCTCGTCATCTCGAGCTTGAGGCAGAGCGCATGGGGGCGCACCAAAACACCCTCCTTGTCGCCCAATCTGGGCAGCGGAAGGCATTCAGGCCTAAACGCAAAGGACAAGGGAGGAATGCCAAAGGAGCTGGTAACCTTGGGCCTAAAGAAGGCATGATAGCAAAGCGCCAAAAGGGCAAGCGTGCTAAGAAGGACAAGGCAAAGATCAAGTGCTACAACTGTGGTAAGAAGGGTCACTTCGCTCGTGAGTGCACTGAGCCGAAGAAGGTATCCATTCTTAACAACTCTGCTATTACTTATGTTTGTACACATGTTTTAGTTGCTCATACTATTCCTGGGTGGATTGTAGATTCAGGAGCAACCAAACATATAGCCAGAGATAGAGTTGGGTGTGTGGATTACAAAAAGATACCAACAGGCACGCAGTACGTTATTTTGGGTAACGGAGCTCAAGAAGAAGTCATAGGAGTTGGAACCTACCAACTCAAATTGCGTCTGGGACGTACGTTACTTCTTCATGATGTGCTTCATGCACCTGGTGTCCAATGTAATCTATTTTCAGTACTTACTATGCTTAGACTTGGATTTAGTTTCCATTTTGATGGTCCTCAGTTGGATTTTTATTTAAATAAAACCTTGTATGGACATGGTTATTTATCTAATAATTTCTTTATGTTGGATTTAGATCATTCCTCTTTTTCTTTTATTGCTCATAATGATGATATTTCTGATTCTGTAATGTGGCATGCTAGACTTGGACACATAGGAAAAGATAGATTGGCTAGACTAGCTAGAGAAGGCCTATTGGGGTCTATCACTAATATAAGCCTACCTATGTGTGAACCTTGTCTAGCTGGAAAGGCCTGTAGGAAGCCTTTTGGTAAGGCTCCAAGGGCAACTCATCCTTTGGAATTAGTCCATTCGGACATATGTGGACCTATGAATGTTAAGGCACGCCATGGCGCCTCTTATTTTCTCACATTTATAGATGACTATTCACGTTTCAGTTATGTCTATCTGATCTCCCATCGCTTTGAAGCATTAGATTGCTTTAAGCGCTTTGTGGCAGAGGTTGAGAATCAGAAAGAAAGGAACCTAAAGGTTTTTCGAACTGATAGGGGTCGTGAATATTTGTCTAAACAGTTTCAGGAACTGTGTGAGGAAAAAGGGATACGCAGGCAATTGACGATTCCTAATACTCCACAACAAAATGGTGTTGCAGAGAGAAGGAATCGTACTCTATTAGAGATGGTTAGATCGATGATGGCGCAAGCTAACTTACCAATTTCGTTTTGGGGGGATGCATTGTTGACTGCTGCCTACATCCTTAACCGTGTGCCTTCTAAGTCAATTCCCACAACACCATATGAGTTATGGACTGGTGCAAAACCTAATTTGGAGAACTTGCGGCCTTGGGGTTGTGCAGGTTTTGTTCACAGTACTTCCCATAAGTATGGGAAATTGGGCCCTAGAGCAAGTAAGAAAATCTTTATAAGATATTCAGAAAGCTCAAAAGGGTATGTAATGTATGGTGAACATTCTGATGGTGGAATGACTGAGAAAGAGTCTCGTGATGTCAACTTCATTGAAGATGATTTTCCAAGCATCAGTGAAGCAAAACAAGATCTTCAGCTTTATGAGCTGCAAGAACTTGAAGGTGTCATACCATCTTTGGGCGAGGGTGGAGAATCACAACTTCATCCTGAAATCGCCAAAGATAGTGGAAGTGATTTTGCTCCTAGTGGGAGCAAACCACTAGATAGTGACACACAAGGATCCAAGGTACGTAGAAGTGAACGTGGAACTATTCCCCGTCGTCATTTTGAGATTGAGGGGGAATCTTTTATATGTGATTCACTGGACCTTGATGAGCCTGCTTCCTATGAGGAAGCATTAGCTTCACCTGCTTCACATGAATGGATAATTGCTATGAGGGATGAGATGGATTCTATGGCAAAGAATCAAGTTTGGGAGTTGGTTGACCTTCCGCCTGGGCGCAAGACCATTGGAAACAAGTGGGTTTTAAAAATAAAGCGCAAGGCAGATGGATCAATTGACAAATATAAGGCTCGTCTCGTGGCGAAAGGCTATACCCAAAGAGAAGGGATAGACTATGATGAGACTTTCTCCCCAGTGGTGAGATTTGTCTCTATTCGCCTTATTCTAGCTATTGTTGCACATTTGGATTTGGAACTCTTCCAAATGGATGTAAAGACTGCATTTCTCAATGGAGAACTAGACGAGGAGATCTATATGGATCAACCTATTGGCTTTGAGGTCAAGGAACTAGGGCGCAAAGTGTGCCGCCTTAAACGTTCCATTTATGGCCTAAAGCAAGCGTCTAGACAATGGTATTTCAAATTTCATAAGGCTATTATTTCGATTGGTTTCGAAATGATGGAAGAAGACCATTGTGTGTATGTCAAACGATCAGGAAAGAGTTTACTTATCCTGTCTTTGTATGTGGACGACATTTTGTTGGCTGGAAATGATATGGAGATGATTGTCACCACCAAAAGGTGGTTGTCCTCTATTTTTGAAATGAAGGACATGGGAGAGGCTAATTATGTGCTTGGAGTTAAGATCTTCAGGGATCGCTCAAAGAAGCTTCTTGGTTTGTCTCAAGAAACTTACATAAAGACGATCTTAGAGCGATTTCGTATGCATAATTCCAAACCCATAGACACTCCAATAGAGAAGGGACATACATTAAGCCTTGAAGATTGCCCTAAATCAGAAAAGGAAAAGAGAGAAATGGCAAGAGTTCCCTATGCAAGTGCAGTTGGAAGTCTGATGTATGCTATGTTGTGTACTCGACCAGACATCTGTTTTGCAGTTGGTATGGTTAGTCGTTATCAAAGTAATCCAGGACCTGTTCATTGGCAAGCAGTTAAGAGGATTTTTCGATACCTTCGTGGGACATCGGATCTCATTCTTTGCTATCAGGGTGGAGATTTGAGATTGAGAGGTTATTCTGATGCTGACTGGGCCAGTGATAGAGATGAGCGCAAGTCCACTACAGGTTATGCATTCCTACTTAGTGGTGCAGCTATCTCTTGGTGCAGTAAGAAACAGTCTTGCATTGCTTTGTCCACAATGGAGTCTGAGTATGTTGCTTGTTCAGCAGCAGCACAAGAAGCTGTTTGGTTAAAGAGATTTTTCCAAAGCCTAAGGGTGACATCTCTTGCAGATGAAGCTGTAAAGATGTATTGTGATAATATGGCAGCCTTGTCTCATGCTAAAGATCCTAAGTATCATAGCAAAAGCAAACACATACAGGCTCGTTATAACTACATTCGTCTTGCTATTACACAAGGAGAGGTGATCCTCCAACATATCTCCACTAGCAGGATGGTGGCTGATCCACTTACTAAAGCCATTGCTAGAGATGCCTTTCAGGCTCATGTTAGGAGTTTGGGACTTTGTAGGATTTGATATGTTTTTGGATACCTTATGGACATTTATGTTTATTCATACTTTATGCAATAATGATGTTATTCATTTTGATTCATCTTGTGATGTGATTGATATTGCATACTGAGCACACATTATTTGAGAATATGTCACCAGGCTTAGATCGGTCTACTCACATAGACGATCACCCTAGCGCTTGAGTAGCGAGCAGGATGAGACATAGTGATCACTTTGTTTTTCTATAAATCAAGTAAGTGATCATCTTGACGCTTAGGGAGGCGTGCAAGATAATATAATGAATGTTGCCTTAGCTAGGCTAAGATGAGACTTATGGGAGTCACACTTGAAGTGTATCCACAACTTCATGAAGCCTGAATAAAGCCAAATGTGAGATCTTGGACAGGAACTTGATGTGTTACTGTGCTAAGAAACTCAGGTTGGTTGCTTTTGTGGCAATTGGACCAAGATTTGTACGGTGTTTGAGTGTGACAAGCCCAGTTGAGTGGGAGCTCCACCGTAGCATACAAATTATACTGTATGTGCTATAGCCGACCAATTAAGGGAGTGATTGGATAGATCCCTACTCCGTCACTATGTGAGCCCTATTCGACCATTATATGGTCCATTCTGTGCCCTTTTTTTGACCTAGAACTATGTCATGAAGTGAATGTTTGATGTTGCTACTTTAGCATGTCATCTCAGGGCCATGATATATACGGTCTCGCGGAGCATGTCTAGGAAAGCGGTCAAGTGTAAATGAATTGACATGAGTGTTTGGGGAAGATTATTTAGAACACACCATTTATTTTATGGCTCATAGCCCGGGCGATTATGAGGAATTTGTTTTTCAACATAATCATGAGCATATTATATGGTATTGGATCAAGTTTTGCTTTGAGTTTTGAACTCATGAGGGATTAAAGAAACTTGATCAGGTGTGATCAAATAATCTGGGGCATAGACGAGATACTATGAGTGATGTACTATGTTAGTTTAGATGGTGACTTAATATAGTACTCCTACCCTACACCTTCTCGTCAGGTCGCACACTCCATTTTTCTGTATAAAGAGAGGATTGAACAAGAGATTGAGAAGAGCCAGTTTTAACTGTAGTACCTAGTGTGGACGAGTGGGAGATGTTAGAAATTGGGCTGGTTTTGATCCAACCCATAAACCATGGCCCATGGATCGTCCACATGGATTATCTGATAAGTAAGTTTAAATTTAAACTAACAGATATTGATATGGGTTATCAATATTAGTAGTGGGATAATTTAAACTTAATAGATATTGATATGGGTTATCAATATTAGTGGTGGAGTAATTTGAAACTTAAAAGATGAGATCTTTTAGGGATCACATATATCTGATAGTAAGTGAATCTCTACTAGTATTTAAATACTCCTACATCAGTCAGATAAAGGTTAGACACAGTGAGTGAACATACGTATAGTTTTGAGTGCTCTCTCAAAATAAGCCATCTCTCTGGGACATCATCTACTGTTCCCTAGAATTTGGAGCGTGGAAATTAGGAGAGACTCTAGTAGCCTTTCCTGCGACTTGGAGGTGTTCCACAAAGGAGATCGTGAGGAGTTCGTAAAGCAAGCAAAGAGAAAGATCCGGCAATTTGGTGATCTGTTCCACCAAAGGTATGTGTCTACATGACTTCTAGTAAAGTATATGTTTTTTTCAACAGAAATAAATAAATTTAATGCAAGATCATGTGAACACTCTGATTTATTCTTATAAAAATGCTGAAAATATTACAAATTTAATTATATAATGCATGGTTACAAATTGATATGTTATGATTGGCGGACATTAACTACTTAATAAATATGTTTTACATGTATTTTGATTATTCATGATTGATAACAAATCAATTTGTGAATTCTAGCCTTCTAGCCTCTAGGCAATAAAAATTGTAGTATGCGTAAAATTACCTTTTTTCTTAACTAATCTGCAACCCCTGCAATGCACACAAAAGTTACACATCATATGATTTTTTCTTTTTTTCTTTTTTTTCTAAATATGAAATTTGATATCTATTAATATGAATTCTTATGTTTATGTTTTTATGTAGAATTATATATTATAGTATTATGCATTTATTATAATTATATTTATATATAATGCTATATATATTTATAAATTAAAGAAAATATAATGTGCTGTGATTTTAATGAATGGAATCCTATAAAAAAAATGTAAATATAGAATAAATTTTAATTTTTATCAGATATTAGAATAATTATGTGTAAAATTGTGATATTTCAAAAATTTATAAGGAAAAACTTTATATAGTCAACCAAAAGTAAACGTGTAGGGCTCGAGTTTTGAACACTGTTCCTAAGGGATGAGTGAATTCAAGCCCAATATAATAAATTTGTAGAGAGTGGATAGAAGAACTGGGCTTGGGCCAGTGTGACAACAGTTGAAGATGATTTAAAAAATGAATAGGTGAAACAAAGACGGACTTGGGCAATCTATTCAATTCTCGACACTAGTCCGAGATACTTCAACTTATTATTTCTTAAGTGACAGTGACAATGGTTACAGAGTTAGTTCGGATTGCTACAGTGTTTTCTCTGGTAAAATCTTCGATCCCTTTTCTCAAGGCTCCCTCTTCTTTATATACTACTTTGCTCCTTCATCTCCACAATACACGTGCAAGTCAAATCTGCTGTTGTTGGTTTTTGTCACATCAACCTCCTCCCAAAGCTCCTAGGTAGTAGCTGTGAGTCTGAAAATTCACTGCTTAGGTATCATTTCCACATTAATGCGGCCAGAGTGTTAGTTGTGGAGCATTTAATGTAGAGACAACAGTTTTTCTTGGAATTGGTCTACCACCATGCTCCAGTGTGCTTACTTGCTGTACTTGCCTTTTTCTTTAGAGTGCTTTGGAAGATTGTTTTTGTCAGTAAATCACTTTTCTTCTACCTCGGCCTTGGCTAGCCGAGGACAAAGTTGTCCTCGGCATGATTTCCTGAGCTGCCATGAACACCACTGTTTTCTTCATATGCGATTATGGGCCTCGGCATGGGCCTCAGGCCCAATACAAAAGGTGGATGTATATTACTGGGCTCTATGACCCCACAAAACGTATTTAGTTTATATATATATATATATAGGGACTAGCGCAAGACCTTCAACCCAAAGAGTGTGGATAATGGCCCAACAAGCCTAAACCAATATATATTTGTAAGAGAGAATGGATTTTATAGGGAAGGAATTCAGTAAATCAAGTACATGACATGATAGGTTAGGATCATGTGAGAAAGATAAAAGAAACACAACTTGAGTGGAATTATGATCCTAGGTCAAGTTCGAGGAGGAACTATTCTTATATTAACTCAAACTTTTTCTCTCAAGTACAAAGAATTCTCTCTTTTTTCCCTTTTTTTCGTCATGCCCCCTTTCTCACGGGAGTCTTTTCTTTATATAGTCATGTTATTCTCAATCCTTGCCTTCCACCTGTTGATTGTGTAGATGATCTCCTGGATGCTTGTTCCATTATAACCTTCCCGGAGTCTCTGTGTGTAGCTGTAAGGCTGAATATCACTGTTTAGGCGTCATTTCCACATAAATGCAACTAGTTGGTTAGGTGCAGAACATTTAATGTGGTGGTAGCAGTCTTCTTCTCAGATATTTCTTAGTTCACTGTTGACTCCTTCCTCTAAAACTTATCTTCCAAAGTATAGTTGCCTCTTGCATGGTATTTTTTAGGTACGGGCTCCAGACTCTCACATCGCCTCCCGAGAAAGTCCGGCTCCTCGGGAGATATCTCTTGTTCGTTGTTATCGGCCATTGTCCTCGACCCATCAACCCACATGCTCTTCTTACTGCTTGACCATCCTTAGGCTCCTTTTCATCCTCAAGCGTGGCCCATGGCCCAATATTCTGCTCGGCTATCTTACCCTCACTATATATATATGTGTGTGTGTGTAAACAAGCACACATATTGTAAGGTTGAATTTTATCAACCATCTTATTGGCTTTATTCCGTGTCAATTTGTTTGTAATTTAGCACTTAATAACCCTGTATTTAGGTGGGATTCATGTCAGGGTAGTGTGTAAAGAGAATGTGAACAATTGCTCAACAACATGCAAAGAAACAGGGACTTACAGCTAGGACTCACTGCTGACTTGCGACTTGCAAGCCGCCAACTGCTGCACACGTGAGAAGCATGCGGGGAGGTGAAGGGTCACGCCAGCTGTCGTACTACAGGACAAAAGTCCTAGGCTAGCCAGGCCGTTAGCTCGCGACTTGAACTTGCGACTTAGACCAGTCGCAAGGCCAAGCCACCAACTCACCCTGTTTAGGAAAAACTGTCTCTTCGTATTCCAAACACACATCACTATATATAGACCCTTATACCCACGAAATGGAGAGAGCTTCCTGAAAGAATTTTGAGAGAGAAACTCTAGAGAAAAACAAGATTGCCTCATTCCTAATCTTCATCTAAGAGAATTTTCAAATTCCTCTACTCTCTTCCTCTCCATTGATACATCCTTGAGAAGTTATTGACCAAATCCTTTTCTCACCACACCCACATCTGTGAGAAGGTCTTTTGGTGCTAAGAGAAGCAGTTTGGAAGGGACCAATGGTTATTGGTTGATACTATGGGTTATAGCAGAATCCGGTAAGCTAGAAAAGAAAAAGGTTCGGCGCAACCTTGTTAGAGTAGGAAGCTTGGAGGGCTTAGGTATCTAGGTAGATTAGGCTTGGAGGGTCTATTGCTGTTCATGTATCCCAACTACATTTTCTAGTAGATTATTGACCGCTTGGAGGGCGGCGGAGCGGTTTTACGCCGAGAGTTTCGGTTTCCTCTTCGATAACACATCACGTGTTGTCCTTGTGTTTGCATCTCTCTTCCTTTATCTTTGCCATTTATTTTCTACTGTGGATGTGATTATAATTGGCTTAGATTGTTTATCAATTCTGTGTTTGGCTTATGTTCATGTTCCGCACATTAATTGTTTGATAATAAGCTTGAATTGATAATTTGTAATTTGGGGTCTAAACGTTCAAGGGTGTTTTACACACATATTGAACATTTACATATCTTATAAATGGTTCTCAAAATGCCAAAAAAAGAAAGAAAGAAGGAAGTTAATAAACTAGGCTCATTTAGGCCATCCTCATCAGGTTTGATAGAAAGTTAGACATTTTGATCAAAATAAAATGTGGTCCCATCATAAAAAGTGCAGAATTTCCTTCAATGTAACTAATTTTACATCTTAAAGACTTGTACTTTTTAACTTATTTATTAAAAGAAATGCTACCATGACAATATTTTTACAAAAATTTTACATGGTAGATTGTTATTGGTTTAATCTAAAACCCACCACTAAAAATATTTTTCTTGCCCACTAGTAACAGCAAGTTATTTACCACCTAAAATTTATTATAGATATAAAATTTCTCTATAATTTTGTCTTTGAACTTATTCAATCAGAAGAGTTAAAGACATATTATGATGTCTTTTTTTATGAACCAGTCGACAGCATCCAAAAAACAAAAATAAAAAAGCAAACAAGCAGACCTAACAAAGGCAAAGCAACAAGGCTCAACAGAAGCAGCTTTCCTGCTCAGACTGACTACATTCCTCGGTTGCGCCCATAGGCCCCATACCAACTTGCAAAAGATAGCTTTGAAGACACCAAACTTGCAGTAGATACCAATCAATTAAATCATCCCAGACCAGCTTGGGCTTAGCTATATATCAAACAGTTCTTCCATCTTCATTATCGAGAGAGGAAAAAACATGTAAAATCGGCTTATAAGTTGGCTGTCAAGATAACTAATTCCTCTATGCATGGCAAAAGCTCTTCGGCATGAAGGGATAGAAGAATATAGAAGAAACTGTGGAAGCTACATGTTCCACCAAAAGTAAAACATTGTGTGTGGCGTGGAATGCTCTAATTCGTTGGCTACTCTTCAAAATTTGCGATCTAGGAAGATAGTAGAATAATCAAAATGTCAATAGGAGGATGGATCGACGCTTCATGCATTGTGGTCATGCCTGTTAGCTAGAAATGTTTGGGCATTGGTGAGAGGCAAAATACAAGAATGGCCTACTGATACAGATATTGACCTCTTTGGTCTGTTTAGTTAAGATTGCGTGGAGTGCAGTATTGAAGATACTGGAATGTGGGCCATTTGGAACTCTATGAATAAACATTACTTTGAAAATACCCAACTCCAACAAATATTGGATATGGCTCAAATCCTGTTGCAAGATTATAAGAAAGCAAACAGGATTTCTTTGCCCATGCCCAGCAGCAGCTAATTGTCGTTGGAAGTCAAAAGAATCAGTCCATATTTGTATATGTTTTAACTACTAGATTTATATTCTGTAAAGATGCTGCTGTAGTTACACTTGTTTGTATTTGTCTTGTACATACTTTTTATCATTAATAAAATTGTCTATCTTTTATCATTAATAAAGTTGAATAAAACTCTTTTGCAGTGGTATTGACAAGTTATGGGTTAAATGACTTGAGTAAAGAGTTTGTACTTGTGGATTTTTATTTTTATTTTTATTTTGTGGCTAAATAATTATAAGGAGAATGAAAAACGTATATGAAGGACTTATAAGAGACTGTAGTATGAAGGATTGTTAGTTGTTTCTCAATTAGTGGTGTAGAGATTGTGATAATAATAGCTTTGAAGCTTTTTTTTTTCTTTTTTTTATTTTTTTTGAGAAGAAGCTTTGAAGCTTTATTGTGTTAAATAAAGTTATTTATCTTTACAGTGTAAGGATAGAAATAGAAAATAACTTAATTTCTTACTTATAGTTTCATCATAAAAACAAATTACAAGATATCACTTCCGTCAGTTGCACTTTTCTCCATTGCCTTTTCGGAAATTGCACACAAGAGATAGGTTTTTTGTTGTATTTATTATTTTTTTTTTTTTAAATGAGACAATCTTGTTAAACTCAAGGGATTGAGGTTTTTGTTTTTTGGCATAAATTTTGCATAAAATTCTTGAAATTATAATAATAAAAATTTTAAATAAATAATTTAAATTGAATTAAAACACTGAAACAAAAAGATAAGTGTGGCTAGAGAATCTTAAAAGAAAACGATAGACAAGTCTATTTGTGTTAGTAATAATACATGTATAAAAAGACAAATTACAATTAAGATATACATATTAAAGATTCAAATTATTTGCATTCATAATTTAGATATATATTAAACAAAATATGTATATATACATTCATGGTGGAATAGAGTGACCAAAACAAGTCCCCTTCCCCTCACCTCTTTTGGGTGTAACTAAGTATTTTTACCATCACTAATCCCATTGAAAGCTGGGCTTGAGCTACCTAAAAGTTTTGTAAGCAATAGTAAATCTTAATTGTTTTTTTATTGGTTAAAGTAAATTTTAATCATGGAAGGTAGAGAGTCTTATTCCGTCTCATTCACTTTTAAACCCCCCCCCCCCTCCCGCGTGAACAACCCCTATTAATCTTGATTTAAAGAACCTTATAAAACCACTTCAACAATTGGTTTAACCACCCCCCCCCCCCCCCCCTCCCCCTCAAATCTAAGCACTCTATCAATTTCTACTCATTCACCCAATCATTCTCATCTAAAACCCTAACAACCCCTTTCAAACTTCACTTCAATCTCTCAAACCCTTAATAAAATCCAAGAAACCCCCAAAGGCAAAGACCACAACCTAAATGATCTTGGATCTATTTGGATTGAACTTATTGTTGTTAAAACTGAAAACTGAAAACTGAAATACTGTAGCAAAATAATTTTTAAATGTGTGAATAGTATCGTGGGACCCATTTTTAATATTTTTAAATGCGTGAATAGTACTGCTACAGTGCATGAACAATGATTTTTGTCTCCTGCACAGTATATTTATGTGATTTTACTGTTCATGCGCTAAAAAAAATTATAAAAAAAAAAAAAAAAAAAAAAAAACCCAAAACTCTGAAACTGAAACGCGCAATCCAAACGGTCTCCTTGTCTTTATTGCCAAATGTCAAACCAATTCTTCTAAGATGCAAGAACTTACATGCTTACTGAGAGCATTCGCAGCAGTGGAGCTAAAAATTTAGCTTTTTAGCTCCACCAAAAGTTATTTTATCTATTTTACCTATACACATGCTACAGCAGTGGATCTATTTTAGCTTTTAACACAATAAAATAATATAAACATCACAATAAAATAATATATTCTTTACACTAAAATAATATATCCTCTACAATAAAATAATATATCCTACTCCAAAAAAAAAAAAATTCCCAGCACCAACCACAACCCCCTCTGCCATTAGCCACACAACCACCTCTGCCATCACCACCATTACCGGCCACAACCACCAGGCAACCACAACACAACATAGAAAAAAAAAAACAAAAACAAAAACAAAAAACAAAACCACAACCACGGCGGCTGGGAAGGCGTGGGGTGAGGCGATCGCGGCTGGGAAGGCATAGGGTGAGAGGATCGGCGACTGGGACGGCGTGGCTGAGGCGATCGGTGGCTGGGAAGGCGTGGGGTGAGACGATCGGCGGCTGGGACGGTGTGGCTGAGGCGATCGGCGGCGTGAGATGAGATGAGATGAGATGAGGCGATCGGCAGCATGAGGCGATCGGCGGCGTGAGGCAATCGGCAAACGATGAGAGAGCGACTGAAAGAGAGAGATGAGAGAGTTTTGAGAGAGAGATGAGAGAGTGACTGAGAGAGATGAGATATGAGAGAGAGTTTTTATTATTTTATTTAACCGGCCGAATAAAAAAATTTTTTTTTTTTTTTTTTGCTTCAGCTACAGTGCACATCTATGCTACAGTGCACATCTATAGATAGATGTGCACTATGAACAACTAAAATTTTTAGATTTGCCACCACTGCTGCAGCGTGGGTTTTGTGTTTGTGGAGCTAAATTTTAGCGCTGCGAATGCTCTGACACACCTTTGGATGGAAAAAATCCTAAAAAACCTGATTTTTTTTAAATAAAAAGAAAACATCTGAGGAGGTGGTGCCTCACCAAATAGTGTTGAGAGTATAACCGAAATAGGGAAAAAGATGGAGAAATTTTTGTGTAAAAAATTAATAATAAATAAATAGTTATATTTATATAAAAATAGAGAAAGAATAACGAATGTGATGCATTTTAATTAAAATTTCAGGCTGATGTAAATGTTCTTTGTCGCTCGATAGTATCAAATTATGAACGGTAAAAAATCTCAGTTTTAATTTTAATAATGATAAATAAATAAAAAATCACCTAATATTTTAGGCTTTTTAGCTTATATACGTGGGAAGTCGAGGCCCAACCCAAATTCAAATTTTTAATGCCATTATAAATTTAAAGCTAGTCACCATCTACTTCTCTTCAATCATAAAGTACCTCTCTCACTTTTTTTTTTTTTTTTTTTTTTTTACCTATCAAAAAAAAAGTACCTCTCTCACTCTATCTGTCCCTTTATCTCTGTCTCTCTCTCTCCCTCCCAAATAGTGATCTGGGAAGTGGGAGGAGGTTCGGGGTTTTGTTCAGAGAAGAGTGGGTTTGCGAAGGAGGACCTGAGGCTGCATAGGGAATGAGTTCATGAGGGGTTCCGCCATTTGAGGAGCAAGAAAAAGAGGTGGGACTTTCTTTTCTTTTCTTCTTCTTTTTGTCTTTTTGTTTTTTGGGTTAAATTGGTTTTTCCTTTGGATAGTGGTTGTGGTTTTGTTTTGTTTGGCTGTAAATGGTTGTGGGAAGGTTCATCTGGGGTTTAAGATTTCGGTTAGTGTTTTTTGATAAGTTTTCGATGATGGGTTCAGTTTGGTGTTTTGTGGTTTTGTTTAGTTTTGATGGAAATGGTTCTGGGATTTTTAATTTTAATTTTTGTGGAAATAATGGTTTTTTTTTATTATTATTATTTGAAATGGTGGTCGTGATTTTAAATGGTTCTAGGAAGATTTAGTTGGTTTCAGTTATGAGTAAACTCGACACTCTTTGCCTAATGATTCTAAGACTACAAAAGTCAATCTTTTCATTTGGTAATTTACATATCACTGTGTCACTCTTAAGGGTTCTTCTCTTTTCCAAAAGAATGGTAGAGTTTCTAAACCTCAGCTTGTTTACATTGGTCAAAAGAATGTTTTAGAGGAGAAACTTCTTGATTGTTTAGACATACTTTAGTGCTTGAGAACAATAAACTCATTCGGGAGTTGACTATGATGGTAATCTATAAAAATAAAAAATAAAAAAGTCATGTCAATTAAGGAAATAGGGGAGAGTATGACTTCGAATAAAATAGAAGGATGGAAAAGAGTACATATGGCAGACCTCGACTAGTCTGTTGAGATCCAGGATGCATACCAACCCCAAATTTTTGGAATTAAGGCTTTGTTGTTGTTATTGTTGTTCCTTTTCTTTGGCTAGTGTGTGGTCAATGGTTGAATGCCTGAAGCTCTTAAAATTAATAATATCTGATTTAATAATATTCATTAATAGCATCTAGGATGCACGGATATTTCATTTTTTGCTTATATTCTAGTATCCAATATGTATCGTACCGGTATCGTACTTGATACAGATACATACCTTGTCTTTTTTCTTTTCTTTTCTTGAAAAGAAAGTACCAATACGTCCAGAATACACCTGTAATATAGCTTGAATACCATTGTAACTCAACCCCCAATAGTGAGAGATAGCCAAAACTTGTAAAAATTTTCATTTATATTGTTTATGTATTAGTTTCAATGTTGAACACTTCTCTAGTTATCATTTATTTACTTTTTTTTTGGATTTTGGTTTGTATTCTAAACATCCATTAATGGCAATGGATTCACTTTATTATGCATTATTGCTCTTAAATTGATATATACTTAACAATATGTGAAAAATAAATGCTTAATAATATATTAAAAATATAAATAAAATATATTTAATAAGTAATTAATACACGTATCCCTAACATATTGTACCCTAGGTTTTTCAAGAAATGTTGTGTCCCTGTACCCATACCCATGCATCTTAGATTAGCATATTCTACTTTGTTTTATACATTCCCTGTAGAGGTCATCTTTGGCTCAGGTTTTTAATGTAGTTCACATTATCAGCTTTAAAAAATTGAATTGCAGAACATGTCAATCACAAAGGAGGTGAAGGCTAGTGACGCAACAGCACAAAAAATGTTCAGCAAGGGGACAATAGTTGAGGTTAGCAGTGATGATGATGGTTTTGAAGGTGCTTGGTTTGCTGCAACTATCGTTAAAGCAGTGGGAAAGGACAAGTTCCTTGTCCAGTACCAGAGCCTGAGGACTGATGATGATTCAGGCTTTCTGAGAGAAGAGTTTGATACCCTGCATATTAGGCCATGTCCACCAGAAACTCTTGTTGTTGATCGTTTCAGTCTTTTTGAAGAAGTTGATGCTTTGTACAATGATGGGTGGTGGGTGGGTGTGATTTCTAAGGTTCTTGGTGGCTCAAAATACTTAGTTTACTTTAGGGACACAGATGAGGAAATAGAGTTTAAGCATTCTGACTTAAGGCCACATCACGACTGGATTGATGGAAAATGGATTATGGCTTCCCAGGTATGACTTCTCTATTCTTGAAACTTGAGAACCTTTGTTGATCTCATTTTGTACTGTGGTGTTAAATGGGGTTGTCCGTTTTGCAAACTTGGCATGGCTTGCTCAATGTTACTAGTAATTTAAGGTAAGTTCACAACCATTTGGTCAAATTCAGGTTTTGGGCAGGGAGCTAAATAATTGACAGTGCAAAGTTCAGTTATTATCCAAGATTTTCTCTTTGAAACTTGAATTTAATTAATTATTTTTGAACTCTACCACAATCCACCTATTTGGAAAATTTGGAAGCTGTTCAAAATAAAGTGAATTAAAAGAATAGAAAAGAGGTAAACCTCAATGAAATTTGCTAAAGCCTTGGCCAGCTTGTTGTGATTCTTTGATCTAAAAGTATTATCTGATAAGCTGTCCCATCTATCATAAGAATCGACTACTCCATGTGTGCGCGAATGCAATGGGAAGGAAGTGATTGTGTCACTTTTTAAACCTATATGATTCTTTTTCCTTCTAATTTTCTGTTTCTGACCTTGCACAAGTTAAGTATTATTTAACCCAAGCAATCCTATATATATATATATATATATATATATTGATGGTTGGCATATTAATTCATGTCAGGCTCTGATGAAGTTGCTTTACTTGTGATTGCTTGAGAAATCAAGAAGGCATCCCTTGTGTACCAGGAGAGATTGCATTACATCTGAAGGACTCTGCTTCTTGTAGCAGTGGAAGTCAACTGATGATTTTTTGATAAACAAATTGCAATTTTTAGTAGTCATTTTCAACTTGGTAACCTATCATTAAGCATTCTCAACGATTTGTTTAGACTTTACCAATTAATTGAAAGCATAGTTTGACTTTATGATCCAAAGCAAAAGGCTAATGATGTAAATGCCTTCAGGTAAATTCTTGTATTGTATTGGCGACTGACCAGCGAGTCAGTGACTGTTCTCAATTTATTTCTGCATGAAAAGGGTTTCTCTAATACTGTTTATTCCTAATCATTCATCCGGCAAAACAAATTAATTTCAAAAGCCTCTTTAAGGTTAGATGGCTGGAAGTTAAAAAAAAAAAAACTTAGATACATGTGATTGAGTATTACTCAACTGAAATTAGTCCTGTGATTTTGTATTAAGCATCAAATAGAGTTGTCTTTTAAGAGTTCTAACTAGAGTCTAGAGTTGTCTTTAAGAGTTCTATCTGAAGTCTACTCTGGCTGTGCAAAGCCAATATATATATATATATATATATATCAATAATATTAGTGAAAAATGTTTACGACTAATAAGGTAGCAAGTTGTGATTGTTATATAATAAAAATGTTATATTAGAAGGGAAAAGATAATAAATGCCCTAACAATATTTGTTAGTGAATTATTTTAAGAAAATATTTATGAAAAAAAAAAATTAATGTTTAGACAGCTTTTTAAATTTCTCATAAAAATGGTATAAATTTTTTTTTAAAATAGTTTATTAATAATTGTTTTAAGAGCACCTATTAATATGACCCATATTAAAAATAGAGTCATTCACAACTTGACACTTCCACTGTTCCACAAGTTATGTAAAGGATCAACAACTTATGTAAAAAATTGTGTTCCCGGCAATGCTCAACCTGCAAGCTGGTCAAAAATACGATTGGGTATTGTTTCTTTCCCATGTTTGGCACTCAACTTTGGTACAAACATTGTGCCAGATTCTAGCATGAAATCATGTTCCTGACTGTAACATCAATGTCACCCCTCCAGCCACAGATGTTTATGTTGTATAGCAAAGTCCCACCCATAAACCAACCCATGCATCATCACAGGTGAGTCTGTAATGGGGTTAAAGAGGGCTGTTTATGTTTTGGATCAATTAAATGAAATTAATGAATTGTCAACCATCAAAGATTCAAAGTTGCAAAATTAGGTTCATACAATCTTGGGCCATCGGGCTATTCTGGGGCACTACTCATTTAGCATGATTAGCAAAATGAGTGTGGATGTCCGGTGCATGACATCCCACAATATATAGAGGGGAAAAAATCTCAAAAAAAGAAGGAAGAAAATAGTTAGATATGCATTTTCTTTTTTTGACAAACGAGCTCAGGTGTATGAAGCTCTCTGTTTGTCTCACACACATCAAGTTATTACAGCGAAATCCTATGAGGGTAGCTCTAAAACGTTGACAAGATTTTTCAAATCCAAGATCTCATGAATATCATGAGACCTTATGAACCATTATATATATATTTTGTTAAAAGATGATGCATAAAAACTAAGAAACTACATCAGTATCAGGATATAGCCTGTTCAAATACATTCCATTGAGATCTTCCTCAAAAACATTTCTTACGTCCACAAGCAGGCATTCAAAATAACTAAAATCAGAATTTAGGTCAGCAACCATCCTAGGTAGCACATCGGCACAACGGTTTGATTGGCGATAGCAGTGTTTGAATTTGATCCGATTAAATCTTGAGATCAACTGTCTGCAATCATCCAAAATATGGAAAACTATGTTATTATCATATTGACTATTCTGTACAGCATACACAATGGCTTTTGCATCCACTATATCAACCTCTTGGACAATGTTACTGCAAAGAATAGAATATTAGTGACCCCAAAAGACCCAAAAACACAAACTTGAGGGGTCCACTAATGATTTGGTAACCTTATGGGGCCTATATTTTTATAATATACTCCCTTACAACAACATACCAGACAGGAACACACCATAAACCGAAACAGACTTACAAAACCATTATCTAACAAACCAAACTCACTGACCAACAAGACCAAACTATAAAAAATTGATGAAGACCTCGCAATGCCCAAATTTCTGCTATAAAAACTTCACTTAGAGCATCCGCATCAGATGTTACAAATGTGCCAAATGCCAAATATTTGGCACATTTGCCGCACCAAACACAAAAATAAAACTTTATCAGATGTTCTAAATCCCAAAAATTATGCAACATAGTTACAGTACCATCTCATATTTGAGATGGTACTGACAAATGTTGTAAAAATATTTATAGTTTTTTATTTTCTTTTCTCTCTCCTCTCTCTTCATATTTTCTTTTCTCTTCTCTCTCACCGGTCCCCTCTCTCTTCTCCCTGTACCAGTTCCCTCTCTCTTCGACCAGTCCAAGATGTTCACCAATAGCGACGACGACAATGCGCTCCGCCAATGCCGACGCCGACGATCACTTCCACGCCAACATCGAAGCCGATTTCTCTCTAGCAATGGTTTTTTTTTTTTTTTTTTGGCTATGGTTTGATGAGTTCGGTTCCGACGGAGGTGGGTGGGTTCAGATGGGCTAGGCTATGACGATGACAGCGATGAAGATGGTGGGTTTGGAGTCTGGGTTGACTTGGATTATGAAGGTTTTGGGTTTGGAAGTGGGTGTGGTTGAGGGTGTGGAGGCAGTGGGTTTGTCGAGGTTTGTGGTTGAGGTGGTGGTGGTGGTGGGGCTTCCGATTTCGTGTTGGTAGGCTATGGGTTGTGGGTCAAGGTTTTGGGTCGGCGGCATTGTGGGTCGAGGTTGGTTGCGGCAGCGTTGTGGGTTTTGGTCCGATGGTTACTTGAGTTTGTTTGTTGATGGGTTGGTTGGGTTAGGGTTTTGGGTCGGTGATTGGTTGAGGCAGTTGATGGTGGCGGAGGATTTGGCTGGGGTTTGGCTAGATTTGTTTGGGTTGGGGTTTGGCTGGGATTTGATGGGTTGTTTGGGTTGGGGTTATGGTTGTATGTTGTGGAATTTGGCTGGATTTGTTTGGCTTTGCTTTGAGTTGTGCTTTTGGTTGCGGAGGATGTGGTGGTTGTGTGGTGGTGGCTGTTGGTTGTTGGCAGATGGCTGTTAATTGTGTTGATGAGTAGTAAATATTATTTTAATGTGTAGTAAATATTATTTTAATGGATAGAATTGAATGATAAAACATTTGATAAATGAGATGTTGTAAAATGATGTGGTAAAATAATAAAGTAGGCCTTTGGTGTGGTAAAATGGCATAATTTTTGCAACAGCTGCTACGGATGCTCTTATAGTCGCATTTTTGGGTCCTCACTTGGCATGAAATTATGAGCACTAAAAGACTACTTTCTACGACTGATTTCTATGCAATCCCACCCTTTATCGGAAACTCCCTTCAATGGGCCCACAACTCCACCACCCAATTGAACACACCTTTCTTACCAAAGGGTCCTTCCGTGCTAGCCACAAACCTCATCAAATCGTACTCTGAATGGGGCTTGATAAAAGAGGCCCGGATACTGTTCGATGAAATCCCTGAGAGAGATGTGGTTGCATGGACTGCCATGATTGCGGGGTACACGTCTTGCAACCACTACAGCCATGCATGGGTTATGTTCTGTGAGATGGTAAGGAATGGAGTGGAGCCAGATGCTTTTACTTTGTCCAGTGCTTTGAAGGGTTGTAAGAGCATGAAGGCTCTTTCAAATGGAGCATTGGTCCATGGCTTGGCCATCAAGCATGGTATGAAGGAGTCTATGTATGTTAATAATGCATCTATGGATTTGTATGCAACGTGTTGTGTTAGCATGGACGAGGCATGCATGGTATTTCATGAGATAGATGCAAAAAATGCTGTTTCATGGACTACTTTGATCACTGGTTACACTCATAGTGGAGATGGCTATGGTGGGTTTCGAGTTTTCAGGCAAATATTGCTGATAAGTAGTTGAAACAACCTCAAATTCTATGAAAACACCTGGGTTCCGTAGCTCACTTGTTATTGTGTATCTACAATTAAAAAGGTTTCAATTTTTAAAAAGAATTCATATTAGCTTTATATATATCACAGTATACATTAAGTTCTTGAATTTATTTGCCGAAAAGGAGGAAGCAGAACCAACCCATTTAGCTTTTCAATTGCTGTTAGAGCTTGCACCTCAGTTGGCTCATACGCTTTGGGCAAGCTAATACATTTAGCAGTGATTACACATTATGGATGGGAACAAGATTAAAGTGTTTGTTTAGGATGCACTTATAAACTAGTTTATTGTTTATTTTTCTACTATTTGCAAATCCCACATAATGCACTTATAAATTACTGAATTGTTTATTTTCCTATTATTTGTAGATTCCACGTAAATCATATTCTTATTTTATTTAACTTTTATAGCTACTTTACTTTAAGCAAAATAGTAGAATAAATCACGCCAAAAACAAAGCAGAACTTTAGGTTGGGGGGGGCCAACATTACACAGCATAGCCAAAAAAAAAGGTTTCCCATAGGACCAAATTATTTATAAAAAAAATCTTTTAAAAAAATCCTTCATGATATAATTCATTTAACAGGATTTTCTCATATAGTATTGTAATCAATATCGGTGGTTGTAGCCTCCAAAACTTTGAACACTTTTTGTCTAAAAAAAATGCATCAATTGTAGAGAACACCCCCCCTAGGGGTCACATAATTTTTTTGACCCATTGTAGAGAACACCACGATGGGTCAAAAAAATTCAACCCAACTCAACTCATCACATAAGTCCAACCCAACCCACATGGGTTGGGTTGGGTCGGGTTGAACCCATGAATTTGACAATTTTTTTTTATTATTATTAAATTGAGTAGAAAAAAATATAAATATTAATATATTAAAAAAACCCAAAAATTAGAATCAATATAACTCTTTAAAGGCAAACAATACTAATGACTAAACAACAATAGTAATTTATTAAGGTTTGGGTGAACTAATTGACTTTTATATAGGATAAGAAGAACTGGTTATTTTAAAAAATTTATTAATTATATAATATTATATATATATATATATATTAAATTAGTATTAGTAGGAGGAACCGAGGATGTGCTACTCTACAATTGGTTTTTTAAAAAAAATATTAAATATAATATATATATATATATATATATATATATAAGTGCCCTACAGCTGGTTTAAAAAAAATTATTAAATATGGATAGGTCGGGTTGGGTTTGGCAGGTTTGTAATTTTATGACCCAAACCCAATCCGACCCACTATAAAAAAAAAATTTGTGTAACCCAACCCAATATATATAAGTGCCCTACAGCTGGTTTAAAAAAAATTATTAAATATGGGTAGGTCGGGTTGGGTTTGGCGGGTTTGTAATTTTATGACCCAAACCCAATCCGACCCACTATAAAAAAAAATTTGTGTAACCCAACCCAACCCACCAAGCCTTAAAAACCGACCCAACCCATTGGGTCGGGTCGAGTCAGGTTTGGCAAGTCGATGGGTTTTCTGCACACCCCTACACCCCCCAAAAAAAAAAAAATACTCATACTTTGAAATCTGAATATCAAATTTTATAAATTAGTTACATAGCCATTTTTTTATAATAAAAAAAGATTAAATAGTGAAGTACATGTAATCAATACAAAGTTAATTAAAGACAGAAAAAAAAATAATAATAATATTGTTTCATACTTGTTGATTTACACTTTTAGTAGACATAACATCCATACTTTTACATCCAGTGTCCATATTTTTTCAAAAATGTTCAAATTTAATATAGAGACTAACGGTGTGTAGGAAAAGCGAGTGGGACCTAATCATTGGCCGATAAAATAAATAATTAAAAGGCAAAATACATTTATTTATTATTTATTATTATAATTTTCTTTTATTTTCACCTTTTTTTTTAGAAAAGCAAAAGACAATTTTTTTTTTTTTTTTTTTTGAGAAAAGGTATCAATCCACTTTATTGAAATTTTTTGGAAAATTAAGTCGTTACATCAACGTACACTAAATAGAAAATGTCTGGTGGAACAGATTCCATCCAAACGGACAAAGGGGTAGACTTTCTTGCTCTCCTAGCTAAAGCATGAGCAACTCCATTGCTCTGCCGCCTCACATGAGAGAAAGAACAGGTTTGAAAACAACCCATTAGAAACTTACAGTTTTTTACAATGTGCCCAATACTAGACCGGTCTGGGCAGTCGCCTGATAAAGCCTTTACAACGGTCTCCGAATCTCCTTCAAAAATGGCCCTTCGCAAACCCAATTCCTCCATGAAGATCATAGCCCTCCTTGCTGCCATTGCCTCTAGAATTTCCACTAATGGGGGCATGATAAGCTTCTCTGCTAAGGACGCCATCACCTGTCCCATTTCATTCCTCACTATGACACCAATTCCTGCTGCTTCTTCCTTCGCAAAGTAAGCCCCGTCGTAATTTGCTTTATATATACCGGATTCAGGTGGTGACCAGCGTTGTGGCTGTGGCTGTGGTCTCACTGTCCTGGTCACGGGTCTGAAAAGCAAAAGACAATATAAGTGGGCTATCTAGTACCCTACGCATCTTGATATCAAATATTTGCGTACAAGCAAATAACATTATATATTCTTGCTAGGTCCACTATGAATAATATTCCTGCTACAGTTTTCTAACAAGATTGGGCGGCTAATCTTCATTCGAAGCTTCTAAGGAATAATATATATATATATATATATATATATATTAAAAAAAAAAAAAGTAGAAAGAAAGAAAGAAAGAGAGCGAGAGAGAGAGCTAGCTCCTCTACCTGAATAGATGTGATTTCGTGGCACTATAGCTCGCTCTTGTTGGTGTTCCAACTTCAGTTTGATCGTCTGTAAATTTTTAGAGACGAACCGTTAAATTTATAGGCTAGAGCTGAGTAACAGTCAAGTACAAGCTAAGAATATATCATATCAACGTATCCAAGTTAGGGATATTATAAAGGAAACATAATTAAAGAAGATTCTTATTATTGTTGTTTTGATTTTTGAAACATAAACTAAACAATCCAAAAAAGAAGGGAAAAAAAAAAAGATTCTTATGATTGTTCTTTTGATTTTCTAAAGTTTTTCTATCAAGGCCCTAAATTTCTTTAGATTGTGGTCTTCGTAGTTGTGAGTTGGTGACTTTGGAAGAGTAGAACCGTAATAAGGATTTTGACTAGAACCATGCTTAAGGTGTTTGGTAGCCGGATTGATATACCCTGGTAAAGAAGGAGTTGGAGACATCAGTTAATCCAAAGACCAATCGATGAGACTGACCAAGGAGGCTTCAATGGCTAAATCAGCAAATGTAAATAAAGACACTTTTATTTGTTTTGGATGAAATTAAATTATGTACACAACACATAGTAAATTTCTTCCTACAAATTAAATGGGAGCTTTTCGCTCGAGCTTATGACATTCACCTTACCAATTAGAGTTCTATTCTTTTGAGCACGGTTTTAGTCTTATTTCTCAAAAATAAATAAATAAATAAAGTTCTATTTTTTCTTTCAGCTTAACCATTTGTTGCGGAGTAGTACGAATTGAATTTTGATATAATATTCCATGTTCTTAATTATAAAATGTAGAAGAAAAAAAACATTTGAAAAATATTCACCTCCTTTATCACTTCTTAGAGTTTCAATCTTCTTATTTTTTTTGTTTGTTCTACTTCATTTTTATAGTGTTTAAACTTTAAACATGAAAAAGATTTATCCTTATCTCTCTTCAAATATACATATGTAAATCACTTTTTATCACCTCCAGTTAATTTACCATCCATCTCACATACAAATGCACAAGTTCTAACGAATTATAATTTCTATATGATATGAAATGACTTCTTGGTCATCTGGGTTTGAATATACTTCTTACACAATGCATTAAAACATGCTTATAATATCCAATCTTTCTATTTGCATTATTATCATATATATATATAGGGTAATTCCACCATACCTCCCCTTTTTTGGGGGTATGGTACCCACTAGTAGGCAACCGACTATACCAAGTTACCAAAATATCACATTTGATAGTACCATTCTCACATTGTGTAATACTAACATCATATGTGACTATACTTTTGTCACATTCGGCGGTTCCTTTATTTTTTTTCTCACATTTGATGATACCATCCTCACATTATGCAATACCAATATCACATGTGACAGTACTTTTGTCACATTTGGTGGTTCCCTTATTTATTTTATTTTTTCTCACATTTAATGATTCCATTGTCACATTAGGCTGCACCAACATCACATTTTATTGTACTTTTCTTACATTCAGTGGTACTTTAATTTTTTCCTCACATTTGACAATTCCATTGTTACATTGGATAATGCCAACATCACATATGACTGTACTTTTATCACATTCGATGGTTCCCTTATTTTTTTTTCTCACATTTGATGGTTCCATTGTCACATTAGGCAGTATTAACATCACATTTGACCGTACTTTTGCTAAATTCAATTGCACTCGTATTTTTTTCTCACATTTGATAGTACCATCTTCAAATTGTGTAGTACCAACATCCATTGCCACATTGGACAGTACTAACATCTTATTTAATGATACTTTTCTCACACTCAGTGGTACTTTAATTTTTACTCACATTTGTGCTAGGAATTGGGAAAATTTGGCTGTTGATTTCGAGGACAACAAGCCTCCAAGAACAGGGGACAAGTGAGAACAGAGAGATAGATAGAATAGAGAGAGGAATTCTAGAAACAACAACAATCAAGTTCATTCCCTTTCCATACAGATCTCCCTAGTCTAATACCCCTCACTAACTAACTCCAAGCCAGCTGTGTAACCACCTTGCCAGCTCATTGCCTCCAACTAACTAACTATATCAACTAACTCTAATGCCACACAAGTCTGATGTAAACCCATCACCAATACAAGTAATACATGTATATCTATACTAAAATACAAGTATACAATGCCAGCTAATCAAATACAACATTATCTAAAGCATAGACATATTACACACTCAGGCTGCACTGGCACATGCACACCTCATCAACTGTGCACACATGCCCCATCAGCAACAGACACACCCCACATCAGCAGCCCAAGCACACCCTGCAGCACCTCACCATGCCGCAACACACGCATGCCTCATCAGCACCACACGCACTCCCCATCAGCACCCCACATACATATACATCTACACACTCCCAACAATTTGACAGTTCTATCGTTACATTGGGATTTGGGTAGTACCAACATCACATGTAACCATATTTTTGTCACTTTTGATAGTTCCCTTAATTTTTTTTTTTTCCTCATATTTGATGGTTCCATTATCACATTAAGCAATACCAACATCACATATGACAGTACTTTTGCCACATTTGGTTGTACTGATATTTTTTTCTAACATTTGATGATACCATCTTCAAATTGTGCAATACCAAAATCACATGTAATAGTACTTTTGTCACGTTTAGCGGTTCAATTTTTTTTCTCGCAAATGATGGTTCTATTATCACATTAGGCAATACCAACATCACATTTGACCATACTTTTCTCACATTTGGTTGTATTTTAATTTTTTTTCTCACATTTGACAGTGTCATCCTCATATTGTGCAGTACCAACATCACATGTAACTGTACTTTTGTCACATTTGGTGCTCCCCTTATTTCTTTATCACATTGGATGGTTTCATTGTCACATTAGGTAGTACCAACATTACATTAGACCATACATTTCTCACACTCGATGGTACTTTTGTCACATTCGATGGTTCCCTTTCTTTCACCAATTACCATAATACCCCAAAACCAAAAAAAAATGACTGAAAAACCCTTAGAACCTAAAAAATGACAAAATCACCCTAAAACTCAAAAAAAAAAAAATTTACCATAGAACCCAAAAAATAACCGAAATAACCATGAAACTTAAAAAATGACCAAAATACCCTTAGAACAAAAAAAAATTGACCAAATAACCCTGAAACTTTAAAAAAAGACCAAAATTAACATAAAACCTAAAATCTGACCGAAATAACAATGAAATCTGTTAAGGACATATTTTATGTAATTTGCTAATCCTTTGACACAGCGCACTTTACTTGTAATTGGGTAGATCTAGTATGTTTTTAATACTTCAAGAAACATGTTGTTCAAGCCAAGTATTAAAGCCAAGAAACACGTGAAGAAGGGATGTTCATTAAAACTGGACAGATTCCCAACAACTGCTTGACAGATACTACCTATCGAGGATTAAAAAGCTGCTGAAGCCCGATGCTCGACAACTTCTCGACAAATAAGTTATCTATCGAGGTTTATGAAAATCAGTTTTTCAGATCTGATTTCACTTCAATCCATGAATAGACGTTTAGGCTTTCTTTTCTCACGACCCTAAGCATATATAAGGAGTGTTTTAAAGGCCGTCACATAAGAGAATACAAGGAGAACACATGTAAAAAGTGACCGAGTGCCTTATTCTCTCTGAAAGAAGCTACTACATCTTTGCGCCTTAAGGTTTTGTAACCAAGCGCTTCTTGATTTTCATTATTGATGAAGTGAAGAACTTTGCAACTAACATCTTCTTCAAGTTGGTGTGTTAGTCACGTATTGGAAGTCGTGCATCACTGGTTAGTCATGTACTGGGATCTGTACAAAAAGGGTAGCGTTCATATATTGAAAAGTTTAGAGGTTCTAAAGCGGTAGAAAGTTTCCACTGTAAGTTCATCTATAAGAATTATAAAGTCTAGGGACAAAGGTTTTGTATTAGATTTGAAACTTCTTTTTACTATAGTGAATTGCTTTTCGGGAAGGTTCCCCTAGGTTTTTTACTGTGAAACTAATTTGTTTCATTGGTTTTCCTACATCATCATATCTTGTCTTATTTATTTTTCCGCTGTGCATGATTTTGACATGATATTGATGTTTGTTTGTTTTAACAAGGTTTATTCATTATAAATCTAATTAACAACTTGGATTTAAAACTTGTTAATTCTATCAATCAGGATCTAAATTTCCCAAATAAATCTAAAAAATGACCGAAATAACAATGAATCATAAAAATTACTAAAATACCCCTAGGACAAAAAAATTGACCACATGACCTTGAAACCAAGAAAATGACTAAAATGACCTCGTAACCTAAAAAGTGACTGAAACACCCTTAGGACTTAAAAAATGACTTAAATATTTATAGTCCACTTAATAATATAAAATTTGCTAAAGAAAAAAAAAAGTGAAAAAAAGTTTACCGAGTACTTGATTTCTTAAAAACAAAGTACCATACAAAAAGAAAAAAAAAATATATATATATATATATATATAAAGATAAATCACTCCACAATCCACACTCTAGCTACTAATTACTATCTTAAATATTTATAATTCATTTAATAATATAAAGTTTACAAAGGAAAAAAATAAAAATAAAAATTACCAAGTACTTGATTTCTTGAAAGTAAAGTACCATACAAAAAGAAAAAGAAAAAGAAAAAGAAATATAAAGATAAATCACTCCACAATTGCCAAAGCCCTTGTAGCTGAATTGGCACCTCCCCATGCACAAAGTGCTTCGAGGTCTAGGGGGGAAAGGGTTCAAACTACAAGGTTAGCAGCATGTTGTAAATATTTCTCAAAAAAAAAATCACTCCACGGTCCACACTCTAAATACTAATTACTATCTTAAATATTTATAATCCACCTAATAAGATAAATTTTACAAAAGAAAAAAAAAAGTGAAAAAACAATTTACTCAGTACTTGATTTTTCCAAAGTAAAGTATAATACAAAAAGAAAACAAAAAGGATAAAAATAAATCACTCCGCAATCCACAATCTAAATACTAATTACTATCTTAAATATTTATAATCTACTTAATATTATAAAATTTACAAAAGAAAAAAAAAAGTGGAAAAATTTTTTACTTAGTACTTGATTTCTTGAAAATAAAGTACCATATAAACAGAAAAAGATAGGGAAAAAAAATAAAGATGAATCACTACACAGTCCATACTCTAAATACTAATTACTATCTCAAATATTTATAATCTATATAATAATATAAAATAGCAAAGTACTATACAAAAGGAAAAAGAATAAAAAAAGGATAAAGATAAATCACTCCGCAATTCACAATCTAATACTAATTACTACCTTAAATATTCATAATTCACTTAATAATATAAAATTTACAAAAGAAAAAAAGTGTAAAAATTTTTTACCTAATCCTTGATTTCTTGAAAATAAAGTACCATACAAACAATCCACACTCTAAATAATAATTACTATCTTAAATATTTATAATCCACTTAATAAGATAAAATTTACAAAAGAAAAAAAAGGTAAAAAAACAATTTACCCAGTACTTGATTTTTCGAAAGTAAAGTACAATACAAAAAGAAAAAAAAAAAAAAAAAAGATAATGATAAATCACACCGCAATCCACAATCTAAATATGAATTACTATTTTAAATACTTACAATCCACTTAATAATATATAATTTACAAAAGAAAAAAAATGGAAAAATAATTTTACCTAGTACTCGATTTCTTGAAAATAAAGTACCATACAAACAGTAAAAGATAGGAAAAAAAAAGAAGATAAAGATAAATCACTATACCGTCCACATTCTAAACACTAATTACTATCTCAAATATTTATAATCCACATAATAACATAAAATTTACAACAACAAAAAAAAAGTGAAAAAAAAAAAATTTACCGAGTACTTGATTTTTCGAAAGTAAAGTACTATACAAAAGGAAAAAGAAAAGCATAGATAAAGATAAATCACTCCACAACCCACAATTTAAATACTAATTACTATCCTAAATATTTATAATCCACTTAGTAATATAAAATTTACAAAAATAAATAAATAAAAAAAAGTGAAAATAATTTACCTAATACCTGATTTCTTGAAAATAAAGTACCATACAAACAGAAAAAGATAGAAAAAAAAAAAGATAAAGATAAATCACTACACAGTTCACACTCTGAATACTAATTACTATCTTAAATATTTATAATCCACTTAATAAGATACAATTTACAAAAAAAAAAATGTGAAAAAAACAATTTATCCAGTACTTGATTTTTCGACAGTAAAGAGCAATACCAAAAGAAAAAGAAAAAAAAATGTTAAAGATAAATCACTTCCCAATCCACAATCTAAATATTAATTACTATCTTAAATATTTATAATCCACTTAATATTATAAAATTTACAAAAGAAAGAAAAAGGGGAAAAAATTTACTTAATACTTGATTTCTTGAAAGTAAAGTACCATATAAACAGAAAAAGATAGGGAAAAAAAAAAGATAAAGATAAATCCCTACACAGTCCACACTCTAAACACCAATTACTATCTCAAATATTTATAATCTACATAATAATATAAAACTTACAAAAGAATAAAAAGTGAAAAAATAGTTACCAAGTACTTGATTTTTTGAAAGTAAAGTACTATACAAAAGGAAAAAGGGGAAAAAAAAAAAGATAAAGATAAAACATTCCGCAATTCACAATCTAATACTAATTATTACCTTAAATATTTATAATCTACTGAATAATATAAAATTTACACAAGAAAAAAGTGAAAAAAAATTACCTAATACTTGATTTCTTGAAAATAAAGTACCATACAAAAAGAAAAAAATATATAAAGATAAATCACTCCACAATCCACACTCTAACTACTAATTACTATCTTAAATCTTTATAATTCATTTAATAATATAAAGTTTACAAAGGAAAAAAATGAAAAAAAAAATAATAAGTACTTGATTTCTTGAAAGTAAAGTACCATACAAAAAGAAAAAGAAAAACAAATATAAAGATAAATTACTCCACAATGCACACTCTAAATACTAATTACTATCTTAAATATTTATAATCCACTTAATAAGATAAAATTTACAAAAGAAAAAAAAAAAGTGAAAAAACAATTTACCCAGTACTTGATTTTTCGAAAATAAAGTACAATACAAAAAAAAGAAAAAAATATATAAAGATAAATCACTCCGCAATCTACAATCTAAATACTAATTACTATCTTAAATATTTATAATCCACTAAATTTTATAAAATTTATAAAAGAAACAAAAGTGGAAAAAAAATTTACGTAGTACTTGATTTCTTGAAAATAAAGTACCATATAAACAGAAAAAGATAAGAAAAAAAAAAGATAAAGATGAATCACTACACAGTCCACACTATAAATACTAATTACTATCTCAAATATTTATAATCTATATAATAATATAAAATTCACAAAAGAAAAAAAAAAAGTAAAAAAAAAAATTTACCCAATACTTGATTTTCTGAAAGCAAAGTACTATACAAAAGGAAAAAAAAAAAAAAGGATAAAAATAAATCACTCCGCAATTGAAAATCTAATACTAGTTACTACCTTAAATATTCATAATCCACTTAATAATATAAAATTTACAAAAGAAAAAAGTGTAAAAATAAAATTTACCTAGTACTTGATTTCTTGAAAATAAAGTACCATATACAAACAGAAAAAGATAATAAAAAAAAAGGATAAAGATAAATCATTACAAAATCCACACTCTAAATACTAATTACAATCTTAAATATTTATAATCCACTTAATAAGATAAAATTTACAACAAAAAAAAAAAGTGAAAAAAACAATTTGCCCAGTATTTGATTTTTTGGAAGTAAAGTACAATACAAAAAGAAAAGGATAAAAAAAAAAAGATAAAGATAAATTACTTTGCAATCCACAATCTAAATACCAATTACTATCTTAAATATTTATAATTCTCTTAATATTATAAAATTTACAAAAGAAAAAAAAAAGTGGAAAAAAAATTTACTGAGTACTTGATTTCTTGAATATAAAGTACCATACAAATAGAAAAATATAGAAAAAAAATAAAGATAAATCACTACAGAGTCCATACTCTAAACACTAATTACTATCTCAAATATTTATAATCTACATAATAATATAAAATTTACAGAAGAAAAAAAAATAAAAAATAAATTTATCCAGTATTTGATTTTTTGAAAATAAAGTACTATACAAAAGGGAAAAAAAATGGTAAAGATAAATAACTCCGCAATTCACAATCTAACACTAATTACTACTTTAAATATTTATAATCCACTTAATAATATAAAATTTACCAAAAAAAAAAAAAAAAAGCCTTACCTAATACTCGATTTCTTGAAAATAAAGTACCATACAAACAAAAAAAGATAGAAAAAGAAGATAAAGATAAATCACTACATAGTCCACACTCTAAATTATAATTACTAATTTAAATATTTATAATCCACTTAATAAAATAAAATTTTTGAAAAAAAAAAGTGAAAAAACAATTTACCCAGTACTTGATTTTTTTAAAGTAAAGTACTATACAAAAGAAAAAAAATGGATAAAGATAAATCATTACACAGTCCATACTCTAAACACTACTTACTATCTCAAATATTTATAATCCACATAATAATATAATATTTATAAAGGAAAAAAAAAAGTGAAAGAAAAAAGTTTACTCAATACTTGAGTTTTTGAAAGTAAAGTACTATACAAAAGAAAAAAGAAAAAAAATGGATAAAGATAAATCGCTCAGTAACCCACAATCTAAATACTAATTACTATCTTAAATATTTATAATTCACTTAATAATATTAAATTTACAAAAGAAAAATAAAAAGTGAAAAAAAAAATTTACCTAATACTTGATTTCTTGAAAATAAGGTACCATACAAATAGAAAAAGATAGAAAAAGAAGATAAAGATAAATCACTACATAGTCCTCACTCTAAATAGTAATTATTATCTTAAATATTTATAATCCACTTGATAAGATAAAATTTTCGAAAGAAAGAATAGTTAAAAAACAATTTACCCAGTACTTGATTTTTTGAAAGTAAAGTATTATATAAAAGAAAAAAGAAAAAAATTGATACAGGTAAATCACTACACAGTCCACACTCTAAACACTAATTACTATCTCAAATATTTATAATCCACATAATAATATAAAATTAACAAATAAAAAAAAATTTACCCAATACTTGATTTTTTGAAAGTAAAGTACTATACAACAGAAAAAAAAAAACAAAAAAAGGATAAATATGAATCACTCTGCAATCCAAAATATAAATACTAATTACTATCTTAAATATTTATAATCCACTTAATAATGTAAAATTTACAAGAGAAAAAAGTGAAAAAAGAAATTTACTTAGTACTTGATTTCTTGAAAATAAAGTATCGTACAAATAGAAAAAGAAAGAAAAACGATAAAGATAAATCACTACACAGTCCACACTCTAAATACTAATTACTATCTTAAATATTTAATCTACAAAATAATATAAAATTTACAAAAGAAAAAAAAGTGAAAAAAATAATTTACCCAGTACTTGATTTTTTGAAAGTAAAATATTATACAAAAAGAAAAAAAAAATAAAGATAAACCACTCCACATTCCACACTCTAAATATTAATTACTATCTTGAATATTTATAATTCACTTAATAATATAAAATTTACAAAAGAAATAAAAAAAGAAAAACAAAATTTATCCAGTACTTGATTATACAATACTTGATTGCTATACCAGATTATCCAAACATCGCATTTAACGTTTCCATTCTCATATTGTGCAGTTCCAACATCGCATGTGACAGTTCTTTGGTCACATTTTATGATTCCATTATTTTTTTTTTTACATTTGACAGTCCATCTTTACATTGTGCCATTTCAACATTACATATGACAATTTTTTTGTCACATTTGAATCACATGTGATAGTTCTTTTATCACATTTGATGGTTCCCTAATTTTTTTTCTCGCATTTGACAATTTCATTTTCACATTGTGCAGTTCCAATATCATATGTGACAGTTCTTTTGTCACATTTAATGGTTCCCTTTTTTTTCTTGCATTTGACAGTTCTATCCTCACATTGTGTAGTTCCAACATCACATCTAATAGTTTTTTTATTACATTTGGTAGTTCCCTTTTTTTCTTCTTCTCACATTTGATAGTTTCATCCTCACGTTATGCAATTTCAACATCACATGTCACAGTTCTTTTGTCACATTTGTTGGTTCCCTTATTATTTTCTCACATTTAACAGTTTCATCCTCACATTGTGCAGTTCTAACATAAAATGTAACAGTTCTTTTGTCACATTTGATGATTCTCTTTTTTTTTTCTCACATTTGACGGTTCTATCATCACATTGTGCAGTTCTAACATTACATGTAATAGTTCTTTTGTTACAATTGAGGGTTCCATCCTTACATTGTGCGGTTCCAACATCACGTGTGATACCTCTTTTGTCACATTCGATGGTTCCTTTATTTTTTCTCACATTTAACGATTTCATCCTCACATTTTGTAGATCCAACATCACATGCGACTGTTCTTTTGTCACATTTAGTGGTTCCCTTATTTTTTTCTCACATTTGATGATTCCATTGTTACATTTGGCAGTACCAACATCACATTTGATAGTACTTTTGTCACATTTAGTGGTTCTTTTTTTTTTTTCCTCACATTTGACTGTTCCATCCTCACATTGTGTAGTTCCAACATCACATGTGACTGTACTATTGTTACAATTGGTGGTTCCCTTTTTTTTTTTTTTCTCACATTTGAAAGTTTCATTATCACATTAAGCAGTATTAACATCACATTTGACCGTACTTTTCTCATATTTAACCGAAATGGCCCCATAACCTAAAAAATTATTGAAATACGCTTAGAACCTAGAAAATGACCGTAATGCCCTCCAAAACCTGAATATTATTGAAATACCCCTGACACCTAAAAAATGACCTAAGGACTCTTGAAATCTAAAATTGCCAAAATACCTCTTGAAACCTCTATTTGCAAGACCAAAATGACAATAAAAATGTTATCCAACAACTCTATTTGCTTGATTTGAAACTCATTGGTTTTAAAATTAACAGATTTTAAAAGCTTGATTTGAAATTAATGGATTTAAAAAGCCATTGATTTTTGAATTCCTTGTTTGGGCCTTTTTATGCAATGAAGGATTTGAAATTCTATTGTTTGGATACCTAAATTTGGATTTGGATTTAAATTTATATTTAAGATAAATAAAATAATTTTTCCAATTATTATTTTTCTTAAACTTTCTACATTTTAATTTTATTAACAGTAATAAATACATGAGGTCATGAAAAGCCATTGATAATCCAATTAACAAAATACTGGCTAAAAATTTATCATCTCAGCCAACTAATTTTTTTTTTTGGCCAACTATTGACTACTAAAATATTCTATATCAACATAAAGAGAGAACCCAAATACATGAGTTTTTTCACAACATTTAAAACTCAAACTAAATTTTTTTTTTTCAAAGTTCTTAACAGCTAAAAAGTTTTATATCAAGAGAGACGATAAAGTATCCAAAATATGTGTTTTTTACACAAAATTCAAAACAAAGAGCCCATTAATACACCAATTGACAAGATAATGACTAAATATCCATCATAACCAACTAAAAAAATGTCTTGCCAACTCTTTCCAACTAAAATATTTTAGAGAGAGTGCCCACAATACATGGGTTTTTTTGTTAACAACATTCAAAATCTCAAAATAAAAAATTGTTTCGAAGTGGATCTTTTCTACTCTTTTTTCTTTGGCAAGGCTCAATTGCATAACTTATTGATACCAAATGTTGACATGTTGTTGTGCAATAGAAGAATTCATCACTTTTCTCCTTCCTCGGTCATAATTTCAACTGCATCATCCATATATTTTGCACCGACACTGGTAGCTCTATCCCTCCCACACAAGATCTCAATGTCCTCCAATTGTAGCAAGACTGCCAACTGCTTTCGTCAAAATGGCTTTCAAAAGAGAAAATGTGAGCCATTGCTTTATGTCAGCATGAAGGTACTAGAGATTTTCTGTAAAATGTGTGATGGGTAGTTATCAACAGCCATCAATTACCAAATTCCAACCCTTACCAAGCTCATCTGGCCCTCATATATACTTCCTTTAACCTATACAAACTCATATAGACATTTTCATGCAATACTTCAACCAAACAAAAATTTTCCTTTGATAAACAAAACAAATTGATTAGCAGGAGTTTCAACAAGACCAAACGTACCGCATCAGACATGTTGCAGTGAAGCTTAGTGACAAAGTCTTCATGGCCAAGCTCCTGAGCAACTCCATACACAATATAAGTCTTAGGACCCATATTTGATTTTTTGGGCAACTGGAGAGCAATGTTTAAAATACCCTTGTGTGGATGTGTATATTCCTTAAACAACAAGCAACAGATAAACTCATCACCATGACATGGCAAGTGTTCAAATAAAGTAGATGGAGGCCAATCTTTTAGCTTCAGTATCAAGGGCCATGAACGACAATCAAACCAACCTTCTGTATACCCAGTAAAAAAATTGGCGGATGTTGATATTAGTCTACAATTCATCACAATAATTAGTATCACAAAGCAAAATTATCAAGGACTATTTGCATATCATTTTATTATGCCTGAGTAGACAGGTGGAAAGTAAAAAACACTTTAAACAAGAAGGGAAAAGTAAAAGGAAAAATAATGACAATAACTCCAAAAAAGAAAATTGGTCTTAACAATCACTAGCATGAATAAAGAACCACCATAAAGTGGTGGTCCTACTATTTTTCATGGGGCTTTTTATCATATATTAATTTGAGACTGAAAGGCAAGGGAAAAGAAGGCAGTCATCTCCCATTGAAATCAATTGGAAGGAGTACATGCAGCAGCTAATTTTCAAGTGAGGAGTATTTAAAGCACTTATTTTTTGTAAATGACCCAAAACACTAATGAACAAGTTGCAAGATAGCATCTCCCTTTTTCCCTTGGATTGAGTAAGATAATCATACTAAAACTCTATTCCTATTTCTTCCAAATTGAAAAACTATTATCAGTGGTCATCAAAGGTTGAGAATTGAATTACTGTGTTCAGAACTAAAAGGAACCTTCCTGAGAATAAAATAAATTCCTTAAAAAAAAAAAAAAAAACCTTTTTTTTTCAAGAATTTTCAAACAGTCTCACTAAAAACTTGTTAGGACATATGTGGGAATTGTTAGAGATATATGTTATGTAAATTGGCTAATCTTTTGACAAAACGCATTTTACTTGTAATTGGGTAGATCTAGGATGAGTTTAGTACTTTAAGGAACAAGAGTTCAAGTTTAGTATTGAGACCATGCAAATCTGTCCAAGAAACAAGTGAAGAAGTGTTGTTCATTAAAGCTCGACAAAATCATATCTATTGAGGTTTAATGCTAAAGCTCGACAGAAGCTGTATTTGTCGAGAATTACGAAATTAGAATTTCTAGATCTGATTTCACGCATATCCATGTGTATTTGTGTAGGGTTTCTTTTTTCACAACCCTAGACATATATAAGGATTATTTTAAGGACCGTCTCAAGTTATGCAAGGTGATGCAACTTGATGCAAAGTCATCGAGCATGCAAATTGTGACTAGAGACAAAAATTTGCCTTAGTTTATCATATTCTTTCTAGAAGTTACTGCGTCTTTGCGCCAAGGGTTTTGTGGTCAAGGAACTTCTTGATCTTCATTGTTGGATGAATTGAAGAACTTTGCAGCCAACATCTTCCTCAAGTTGGTGTGTTAGTCACATACTGGGATCTGTGCATCATTGGTTAGTCACATACTGGGATTCGTGCATTGATAGGAGAGATTACCGCTACATCACAAGTCTAATTGGGTATTGGGGTAAGGGTTCAACTGTAAGTTGGTATTAGGTACTGGGATTCCTCTTACTTGTAACTGCTTGTTTTGATAATAGTGAATTATCGGGAGTGGTGAACTTAAATTCACCTGGTGGGGTTTTGTTTCGGTTGTTTTTCCCCATTCGTAAACAAATCACCTGTGCCAAATTTATTTTCCACTACATTTAACTTAGTTGGTGATTTGTTTGTGCTACCACGCTTATTGCATGTAATTGAATCAAATTAATTCACTTGGCTAATTAATTGATTGATTTACCAAAATGGGTCAATACATTCTTGGCCTATCAAAACTGATAAAGCACAATAGATCAAACACAAACTTCAAGCTTCAGAAATATTTTTTGAACTTGAATCTAATCATATTTTTCATCCAATTTTATAATTTTTGAAAAGAAATTAATTTGAAACATAAATCATTTTCATTATCTTTAAAAGTAAAAAACAAAAGATAGTAAGACCCAAATGAAATATTCTTGACTTGGAGACCAAAAACATCCTAAATATTACACAGGAACCAGTTTAAAATGAAAACAAAAGATGGGGTTTACTATCTCTTTCAAGGTCTATATTACTTGAATGAAATTTAAAAATGCTATAACACACAATGACCACAAAGTTTTTATTTTTTAACAAAACACAAATAGAGCATACTAATTGCAAGTATACATATTTAGTCATTCTCTCAAACACCTAGCATGCATGCCCACTAAAACATTGCTACTTAAATAACACAAAGTTATAAACTTTATAGTGTGTATGAATAAATAACACAATCTAATAATAATAATAAAAAGACATAGTAATACATACAAGTCGGACTAAAAGAAACACAAATTAAATGGAAGATGTTTGACACAAAAAAAGCACCTATTAAATTTAATATTTTATTCTCAATAGTTTAGAAACCCTCAGGAGTTTGCAAAAATAAGAAAAAAGAACAACCAAAGTGATACTGACCTCTTTATGCACCCAAACCAAATCAGAAAAAACTACTTCTGCTCATTAGGAACTAACTTAACCAAATCTATGCATAGAAATTAACATTAGAAAACAACAATAGAAATTACTTATGAAACCACAAATGATATTTGATATTTACAAATCATAGTAATAAAAGTAACATGTTATAGGGTGCCTCAATAAAGTAAAAGTAAATTCAAAGTGAGTGAAAAGCAGAGAGGGAAAAAAAAAGACATGTGAACAAAGAGAGATCCTTCTTTGTGAAAGGTTCAATAGATTTTTCCAAGAACCAAGAAGAAGAAGATGAAGAATTAACAATCAAAGGAATATAAACCATATTGTGCCACTTAGCAAACAACAGATCAGAGAAGAGTAAAAATCAAACTTGAAAATTAAATTAAAATGATTAAGTAAAAGAAAAAGTATCTGACAATTCTTCAAGACTCGACGAAGGTCATTTAGGTGTAGGATTTGATCTTTCTAGGGTTTTCTAGTGACTTCAATCAATAAATAGGAAAAAGATTAAAAATCAAAATCATGATTTGAATACCAAACACAAAACTCAAGGAGGGAAAGCCATGAAGGTTTGAGAGAGGCGGCTAGAGGGAAGAACCCGTTAATTAGAGATCTCTCAAGTGCTTGACAAAAGAAGAGCCCGTATGTTTTGTTTTTTAGGTTTTATAGAAAACCTACATGACTGGTAGCAAGTATCTTATTAAAATTAAATAAATGGACCAGATTAAAACAAGTGAAATCTATAACTAAGATTTAAGTGGGTACCATACCTCCCAAAAAATATGGGGTACCGTAGAATAACCCATATATATATATATATATATATGTATGTATATATGTATATATTTAAATTATTGAAATTTGATATGCTAGCCAATTATGTAACAAGGATTATTTTTATTCCATAAAAGGATGACTTAAATAGTACATACACCTACATATTTTTTATCACTTTTAAAACATTGAATGTAAACAAACAAAAAAACATTTGCATTATCTGTCTCAAATAATCCCGTTCTTTCACAATATAAATTCAATTTCTAGTACACAAAGAATGTTAGTTGAATCTAACTTCTTCTCTATTCACAATTCATTATCATGAATCGCTTCTCCATCTTATGTTTCTTCTTTTATTCTGCCCTATTTTTCTTCTTCTTCTTCTTTTCCCCTTCTCTTGCTTCTCATTTTATTTTCTTTCTTCTTCTTATTTGTTGCTTCTTCCTCCATTTTCTTTTTCCTCTTACTCAAGATTCTTTTTATCTTCTTATTCTTTTTTTTTTTTTCCTTTTTTTTTTCTTCTTCCTCCTTATTATCAGTATGTTGTTTCGAGGTCTCATCACTACTTTGTTAACTCTTTGATTAGCAATTATAAATCAACTAGTATTCACCTTTTGTGTTCAACAAGCATTTTTGCTTCTTCTTCGACACTCTTCTCTTCCTCAAATTTCCTCTTTTCTTCTTCAAATTATTTTTGTTAGGCCTCAAGGCTGTGTGCTGTTGGTTTTGGAGCTTACTTCACTTCTAGTTCTTCATGTCATATTTTCACAACACAATGCTTTTTCAATAAAAATAATTTTTGTTCTTTTATCATGTTATAATTCAATCCTACATAAGAGATACAAATAAAGAAAATATCATATTTCATATTTATTCATTTTTGATTTATTTCTATTGGTTAAAGAGCATAGTGAAATGGGATAAAACTATCCGTTTATATAAAGTATTTTTTTTAGGGATAGGAGTGTAGATAATCACATTTAATCTTTAAACCAAATTCATACAAAAGGAGGATTGAGTGTATTATTTGCAATCAAATATAAAAAAAAATGCTAGGAGCTTGTTTAGTAAGTGGATTTAAAAATAGTTTTATGTTTTTGTAATTAATAACAATTTGTTTCTCTCTCTCTCTCTCTCTCTCTCTCTCTCTCTCTCTCTCTCTCATGTGGTAGTCTAAGACTTCAAGCCTAAGAGCCCGAGTCGCTTTCGACCAATCAAGACTGGGTTTTTGTAGTTTGGTGGGTTGAAAACAACTAATGGAATTTGTAGTGAATTTTTGTGGTGGTGGTAGCATAATAGTAGGGTTTTTTGTTAGTTTTGGAGATTTTGTGCTAGGGTAGTTGTGATTTTTATTTATTTTTAAATAGATTGATAAAAAAAAAAAAGTTGAGGAAAGAGAAAAAATAATTAGATGATCGAGAAAACAAACAAATACTAAAAGGGTTTTTAAAAAATGTCCAACTACCCGAAGCCATCAATCCCTTTTAATTTTACCTATGTCACTTTTGACGTGATAATCACTTCATAATTATACATGTCAGTGGGTACAAGGATCCTTTAATTTTACCACAAGCCACTTTGATGTGATAAGCACTTCATAATTATAAGAGTACGTGGGTCCGCAGGTCCGCAGGTGTTCGGGTTCAAGTAATTATGTAAAAAATAAAAATAAAAAATCCCTTCAACTTCAATAATAAAGTACCATTCTGATTCTCAAAAAACCAAACAAAATTACCGTTCACTCTGTCACACACACTCTCTCTACTCAAATAGTGGTGGGTGGGAAAGTGTGGTGACTGTAACTGAGGATCTAGGAGGTGGGCGGAGGTTCAGGGCAATGGTGGAGGCAAGGGAGGAAGAGAAGGGGCAAGTGCCCCCCCGACCTCCCCAAAAACTCCTATATAATATACCTATAAAGCAATTTGCCCCCTTACAAAAATTTTCTATCTCAACTTTGCCCCAAGCATAAATAAGAAGACTTATCTACTTCTAAAAGAACACAGTCTAATGTTCTGTATAAGTACATAACACATTTTCGTCTTTTTCCAATGAAAAAAAAGTTCAATGGCCCCACATAAAACTAAAAGTATTGTCCTTTTGACAAGTTTTCGAACTACTAACAGTAAATAATGAATTTATACAATTTTTTCACAACAAATTTTACAATTATCATAACAATACTATATAGTATATACAATATTTCTCACAATAAATTTCACAATTGTTAAACATTCAATTTCATTTAGGCCCACCACTTACACTACTTTATTGTCTACCAGTTATATAATTCCCAATGTCAACTTGTGAAAATACCAGCTCTCCTCTTGTTGGGTTCTACATAATCATTATTTTTTATTAAAAAAATGGCCTACTTATATTCATATATACTACCACTAAAACCATAGCCTCCACTCTTTTTCTTATTTTTTAGTTTTTAAATTTTTTTTTTTCAATCTTGTTTTTGCTATAATCCAAGTTTTAACAGCTTAAATGAATAGAGAAAAAATGTTGAATTCAATATTATTTTTTAATAGCATTCAAGGCAGCGAGGATACAAAATTGCTAGTACATTTTTATACTCTTAACCCTTTTACATAATTTATTTTAAGAAATAAAATTGATTGTTTAAACTCTATTTATTTAGATTAATCTCCAAATTGCATTAATATATATTTGTGTATTTAGTATGCTATTAATATCAATTAATTTTTTTTAGATTAATTTTTTTCAGGGTATTGTTCAGAGTTAGAGATTCGAGGGAGCAGAGCGGGTATGGGATAGAGGATCTGAGGTTGCATAGAGAATAAGTTTATGGGGGACTCGGCCATTTGTGGAGGAATAAGCAGAGGTGGGAATTTCGTTTCTTTCTTCTTCTTCTTCTTCTTCTTTTTTTTTTTTTTTTTTTTCATCCTTCTTTGGTTCTTTGGGTTTTATGGGTTAATGGGTTTTTCCCCCTTGTTTAATGGGCTTTCTTAATAATGGTAGTGATTTTGTTTGGTTTGGCTTAAAATGTTTATGGGAAGATTTAGTCGTGGTTTCTGCTATTTGTCAACTTGACACTCTCTGCGTTTGCCTATTTTATGATCAAGAAAAAAAAAAAAAAAAATTTCATTTTGTAATTTATTAATCATGATGGTTCTTCCATTCCAAAAGAATGACAACCTCAGCTTGTCTACATTATTCAAAAGAATGTTTTAGAGGAGAGGACGATCTTCCTGACTCTTGAGAGTTGAGACTTACTTTAGTGCTTATGAGCAATATATTAATTGCAGGTATTAGACTTAGGAGTTTACTATTATAACATTTTATCACTGAATCACTCTAGTGTCATTTTGATAAGATACAAAATGACTGGGAGAATTTAATGGATGCCAGATTTGTGTAGTCAAAGGAATGCATACAACAACAACTACTAAGCCTTAGTCCCAAAATTTTGAGGTCAGCTAGAGATCCTCAACAAACTAGCCATGTTCCACCATTTTATTCTATATGAAGTCATGCCATTTGGTATTTCCTTAATTGACATGTCCTTTTTTACTACTATTAAATTACTAATTAAAAAAAAAATTCTTCATTAACATATTCTACTTTGTTTTATACATTGTTTAAAAGAGTGTGTTTGTGTGTAGGCAGGGTCGACTCAATAGGTGATGCAATTGATGCAATCGTCTAAGGCCCCCAAATAAAAAAAAGGCCCCAACTTGTAAAAAAAAATTATATATATAATATATTTATCTATATATTTTAAGTACTTTTATTGATCAATAAAATGCATTAAAATGCCCGATTGTATCCTAAAATGCAAAAGATTAAAAAAGAAAAAAACAAAAATAGTCAAACTTCAGCTAACAAAATTAAATTTAGGTTGGACAACACATTTTCTACACAGTTGCAAATTGCACAGCAGCACAGGCTGCACAGTTGTGCACTGCACACTGCACAGGCTACACAGCCCAGTAGCCCAAGTAATAGGACAACACGTTTTCTTACTTTATCAATTATTATAAATTATCATGCCAATTGATAATTTAATGTGTATCATATCAACTCATTTGTATTATAGTAACACTAATTTATTGAACCATGTAATAAATTAATTTTTATTTAAAAAAGAAAGATTAAGTGGATTAACTATATTAAAATTAAAATTAACAAAATCTTATTTAAGGTCTACTATGTCACAAGAAAGATTAAGTGGATTAGCTATATTATCAATTGAAAAAGATATGTTAGAGGAACTTAAAAACAAAAACTTAATTAGTAATTTTGCATCTCAAAAAATAAGAAAAATCGATTTTAAATAAAAAAATTTAATATATATTATTTGATTAATATTTAAATATAAAAAAATAAAAAAACTCCACTTAAAATTTTCACCTAAAGTCCTCAAAGTTGTTGAGCCGGCCCTGTGTGTAATATAATTTGCTCTACCCTCCCTTAAAAGTTGTCATGGCTTTTAAGTAGAGTTGTACTGTGCCTTCGTATTAAAACTTATTTCCTTCTCTCTTTTATGTGTGTATGTTTGTTTCTCAAAAAAAAAAATAATAATACTTTGTTTTATACATTCTTTTGTTTATCCTCGTAGAGCAGTAGAGGTCATCTTTTGCTCAGTTTTTGAGTGTAGTTCACAAGGTCAGCTTCCTTAAAACTGAATTGCAGAAAATGTCAATTTTGACAAAGGTGCGTAAAGCAACAACACAAAAGATGTTTAACAAGGGGCCGGGACACTAGTTGAGGTTAGCAGTGATGAAGATGGTTTTGAAGGTGCTTGATTTGCTGCAACTGTTGTTGAAGCAGCGGGAAAGGACAAGTTCCTTGTACAGTACCACCAGATGAGGAAATAGAGTTTAAGCATTCTGACTTAAGGCTACATGAGGACTGGATTGATGGAAAATGGATTATGGCTTCCCAGGTATGACTTCTCTAAACTTGAAACTTGAGAACCTTTGTTGATCTCATTTTGTACTTCGGCGTTAAATGAGGTTGTCTGTTTTGCAAACTTGGCATGGCTTGCTCAACGTTACTAATAATTTAAGTAAGTTCACAACCATTTGCTCAAAATCAATTTTTGGCTATGAAGCATGGGTGTGGATTTGGGTTCGGGTGTGGATTTGGGTTCGGGTTCGGGTATGGATGCGAGTGAGGGACTTGGCAATTTTTGAAAAAGTATGATGCGGGTGCGGTGGAATACAAACACTAACGTATTATTAAATATATTTTTATTTACAAATTATTAAATATATTTTCATATAAGGGTAAACATATACCAATTTAAAAGCAATAATAGTTACAAATAATTCAGTAATTTCAATTTAAGTTGTTTAACCTATAAATAATTTGACAAATATATAATAAGTTAACAACTAATTAAGAAATCAACTCAAGTTTTTATTTTATTTTATTTTTTAACATGTATTTCGGCCAGTTTCTTGGCTAGTTTCGAATGATTTCGGCAGATTTAAGCTAGCTTCAGCCCAAACCAGAAGGAAAAAAAAAAAAAAAAAAAAAACGTAAATCGGCACGTCGCCGAGTGTCAAGTGCGGCAGCCCTAGAGCCGTACCCATGCTTTCTAAATTTTTGGGCAGGGAGCTAATTGACCGTACAAAGTTCGGTTATTCCAAGATTTTTTCTTTGAAACTTGAATTTCATTAATTATTTTTGAACTCTGCCACAATCCACCTATTTGGAAAATTTGGAAACTCATCAAAATAAAGTGAATTAAAAGAATTGAAAAGAGGTAAACCCCAATGAAATTTCCAAAAGCCTTGGCCAGCTTGTTGGGATTCTTTGATCCAAAAGTAGTATCTGATAAGCTGCCCCACCTATCATAAGAATTGACTTTGACTACTACATGTGTGTGTGAATGCAATGGGAAGGGAGTGACTGCGTCACTTTTTTAAACCTATATGATTCTTTTTCCTTCTAATATTTTGTTTCTACCTCGCACAAGTTAAGTACGATTGATGTGCAATACCCTAGGTATTGCACCTGATGCAATTCTTATGAATGGTTGAAATTGATAGTTGCAAAAAGTAACTTTCCATCTCAACTATTAATTCAAAAATTTTATGAAAAAAATTAAGAAAAGTAAAAAGTAAAAATTAAAAAGATGAAAAGTGTAAAAAATTTATAAAGGATTTGGATGAATTGCACCGGATCCTAATCCCTATTTAGCCCAAGCAATCCTACACACACACACACACACACACATATATATATATGGTATTGAATTATACTGATGGTTGGCTAAACATTAATTCATGTCAGGCTCTGATGAAGTTGTTTTACTTGTGATTGCTTAAGAAATCAAGAAGGCATCCCTTGTGTACCAGGAGAGATTGCATTACATCTGAAGGACTGCTTCTTGTAGCAGTGGAAGTCAACTGATGATTTTTTGATAAACAATTTAAATTGCAATTTTCAGTAATCATTTCAACTTGGTAACCTATCGTTAGGCATTCTCAACGATTTTGTTTAGAATTACCAATTTATTGGAAGCATAGTTTGACTTCATGAACCAAAGCAAAAGGCTAATGAAAAGGGTAAATTCCTTCAGGTAAATTCTTGTATTGTATTGGCAATTTCTTTCTGCATGTGAAAAGGGTTTCTCTGGTACTGTTTGTTCCTAATCATTCAACCTGCAACATAAATTAATTTCAGAAGCTTCTTTAAGATTAGATGCCTGCAAGCCTCTTTAAGCATCAAATAGAGTTGTATTTAAGAGTACTATCTGAAGTCTACTCTGGCTGTTCAAAGCCAATATAAACATCAATACTAGTAGTGACAATGTTTATAACTAATAAGGTAGCATGTTGTGATTGGCATGTAATAAAACTGATATATTAGAAATAGGGTCATGTTCTTATTGGTATATAATAAACATAATATATTAGAAATAGGGTCATTCACGGCTTGACACTTCAACAAGCTATGTAAAAGATTGTGTTCCCGGCAATGCTCAACCTGCAAGCTGGTCAAGAATACAATTGGGTATTGTTCCTTTCCCAAGTTTGGCATTCTAATTTGGTACAAACCTTGTGCTGGATTCTAGCATGAAATCATGGTTCTGCTTGTCACATCAGTGTTACCCCTCCAGCCACAGATGTTTATGTTGTATAGCAAAGTATACCACCCATAAACCAACCCATGCATCATCACAGGAGGTGAGTCTGTAATGGGGTTAAAGAGGGTTGTAGGTTGTTTATGTTTTGGATCAATTAAATGAATCGTCAACCATCAAAGATTCAAAATTGCAAAATTAGGTTCAAACAATCTTGAGCCATCAGGCTATATTGGGGCACTATTCATTTTGCATGAGTAGCAAAATGAGTGTGGATGTCTGGTGCATTACTTCCCACAAAATATATATAATTCAACAAAAGTGGGTTATTACGGTTAATAAGGATGAGGGGGAAAAATCTCAAAAAAGAAGGAAAAAAAGAGTTTGATGAGCATTTTCTTTTTTCTTTTTTTGACAAATGAGCTCGGTTGTATACAGTTCCCGCTCGTCTCCCATGCACTAAATTATTACAGAGGGGAATTTTATAAGAGTGGCCCTAAAATGCTGGCAAAAAGTTTCAAATCTAAAATCTCATGAATATCATGAGATTTTATGAACCACTATACCAACTACCTAGCCAAGTAAAAAAATAGAATATTAATAACCACAATTGCCCAAACACAAACTTGAGGGGTCCACTAATGATTTGGTAACTCTATAGGACCTATATTTCATAATAACTCTCTTAGAGTATTCTCATCAGGTGTGTTAAATGCTAATTTAACACACCAAACACTAAAAGACTACCTTCATCATATGTTGTATATGTCAAAAAAAAAAATTTTGAAACATGCTACAGTAATATATAATATTTAATATTATTTTTTTCTCTTTTTCTCTTTTCTCTCTCGTATGACTGTTGTCCTTTTCCCTTTTCCTTTTTGTTTTTTCTTCTTTTCTCTTTGCACTCTTCTATCGTCACTCTCCTCCCTCTCTTGGGCATCTCTCCATTCTTTTGTCCCTCTATCTTCGATGGTAGTGGTTCTGATTCCAGAGGATTCAGATGGTGGTGGCAGATCGTGATGGTGCTAGCTGTTGTGGCGGTGGATCGCGGTGGTTGGGTCCGTAAATCCTCCATTTTTTTTTTCTGTTTTGAGCTCTCCCTCTCTGCATTTTTCAGCCAAACACCTCAAGTAAATTCATTTTCGCATTGATTAAACCAAAATTTCTTTATTTTGGGTTGATTTTTGGTGTTGGCAGGCTGGGTCGTGGGTTTTTTTGATTAATGGGTTGTGGGTGGTGGCCATGGCTTGGCTTTGCTGGGCTGATTTTCTATTGATTTGTGCTTGATATGTTTGGTAACTTGGTTTGATACTAGATTTGGTTTGTCTAATTTGGGTTTGATGTTTGGTTTGTGTTTGATATTTGATTTGTGTTTGATTTATTGGGTTTTGATAAGAAAAAAAGTTGAACTGGGAGGAGGAGAGAGCTTCAAAGAGACTGAAATGAATTTGGGGAGGAAGAGATTGCTACGGGGAGAGAGACATTATGTAAAATGAATGAAAAAAAGGTTTTCACTTTTTTGGTTGTTTGTATTATTTTAATGGGATGATATTATTATTTAATGTGGTGAATTTTAAAATAGAAAATGAGATTTTGTAAAATGGCAAAGTAAAATAATAAAGTAACTTTTGTTTTGTCGCTTCTCAAAAAAAAATATTTGTTTTATCAAAATGACTTTTTTTTTAAGGAATGCTCTTACAACCACAACAGGAACACACCATAAAGGCATAAACTGAAACAGACTTACAGACCCATTATCTTACAAACCGAACTCACTAGCCAGCAAGACCAAACTATAAAAACTTGATGAAGACCTTCTTGGAATGCCCAGATTTCCGCTATAAAAACTTCAGTTACAGTCGCATTTTTGGGTCCTCACTTGGCATAGAATTATGAGCACTAAAAGACTACTTTCTACGGCTGATTTCATTGCAATCCCACCCATTATCCGAAACTCCCTTCAATGGGCCCACAACTCCACCGCCCAATCGAACACGCCTTTTTTACCAAAGGGTCCTTCCGTATTAGCCACAAACCTCATCAAATCATACTCTGAAAGGGGCTTGATAAAAGAGGCCCGGATACTGTTCGATGAAATGCCTGAGAGAGATGTGGTTGCATGGACTGCCATGATTGCTGGGTACACGTCTTGCAACCACTACAGCCATGCATGGGCTATGTTCTGTGAGATGGTAAGGAATGGAGTGGAGCCAAATGCTTTTACTTTGTCCAGTGCTTTGAAGGGTTGTAAGAGCATGAAGGCTCTTTCATATGGGGCATTGGTCCATGGCTTGGCCATCAAGCATGGCATGAAGGAGTCTATGTATGTTAATAATGCACTCATGGATATGTATGCTACGTGTTGTGTTAGCATGGATGACGCATGCATGGTCTTTCAGGAGATAGATGTTAAAAATGCTGTTTCATGGACTACTTTGATCACTGGTTACACTCATAGAGGTGATGGCTATGGTGGGCTTCGAGTTTTCAGGCAAATGTTGCTGGTAAGTAGTTGAAACAACCTCAAATTCTATGAAAACACTTGGGTTCCAAAGCTCACTTTTTATTGTGTATCTACAATTGAAAAGGTTTCAATTTTTAAAAAGAATTCAGCTTTATATATCTCACAGTATACATTAAGTTCTTGAATTTATTTGACAAACAGGAGGAAGCAGAACTCAACCCATTTAGCTTTTCAATTGCTGTTAGAGCTTGCACCTCAATTGGCTCATACGCTTTGGGCAAGCTAATACATTCAGCAGTGATTACACATGGGTTCGGTACCAATCTTCCTGTCATGAATTCTATACTAGACATGTATTGCAGGTGTGGTGGTTTATCGGAGGCAAATCAGTATTTCCATGAAATGAATGAGAAGGATTTAATTACATGGAATACCTTGATAACTGGTTATGAAAGATTGGACTCTACTGAGTCTTTACATATCTTTTCACAAATGGAATCAGAAGGTTTTAGTCCAAATTGCTTCACATTTACCAGTGTTACAGCTGCCTGTGCAAATTTAGCAGTATTAAATTGCGGACAACAGGTTCATGGAGGAATTGTTCGCAGAGGCCTTGACGGGAATTTGGCATTGGCTAATGCAATTATTGACATGTATGCCAAGTGTGGGAGCATAAGTGATTCACGCAAAGTTTTTAGTGAAATGGCTTGCAGAGATTTGGTCTCTTGGACTACTATGATGATTGGATATGGTGCTCATGGATATGGAAAAGAGGCTGTTGAATTGTTTGATGAGATGATCAGGTCTGGTATTAGACCTGATAAGATTGTGTATATGGCAGTTCTGAGTGCTTGCAGCCATGCTGGACTTGTAGATGAAGGTTTGAGGTATTTCAAATCAATGGTGGGTGATTATAATATTACTCCAAATCAGGAGATTTATGGCTGTGTCGTGGATCTGCTAGGGCGTGCAGGGAGAGTTGAGGAGGCTTATGAGCTAATAGAGAGTATGCCATTTAAACCTGATGAGTCTGTATGGGGGGCACTTCTTGGAGCTTGTAAAGCACATAAGCTTCCAAATTTGGGCAAATTGGCAGCTCGTAGGATTTTAGATTTGAGGCCAAATATGGTGGGGACTTACGTGATGCTGTCAAATATATATGCAGCTGAAGGTAAGTGGGGGGAGTATGCAAATATGAGAAAGTTGATGAGAGGGATGGGGAGTAAGAAAGAGGCAGGGAGGAGTTGGATTGAGGTAAGAGACCAGGTTTATAGTTTTGTTGTTGGAGATAAGATGGGTTCTCACATAAAGTGGGTGTATGGAGTTTTGGATTTGTTGATTTGGCATATGAAAGAAGCAGGATATGTACCAGATTTGGATTGCTTAATACATGACCAAGAAGATGCAACTTGAAAAAAATCTGAAGTTGAGGGGTGGTTTGAATACCATATTGATAAAGTTGGAATGATTCTAGAACAATTTTTGGTTATTCCACACAACTTTAAATTGGGTATACAGAGACAGAAAGAAGAAGGAATTGTGTAGGAGGGGATTTGGTATTCCTCTTGAAACTTTCAATTTTGAGACATTTGAATCCAGTAAGTGGCAAAAAAGAAATGAAGAAGAAACTTAGCAGCGTAAAAAAAAAAGGGCATTGTTTAGTTAACCTGCACTGACAATTTAATATATTCTTTTAATTAACTCTTCATTTTGTGCTGCAACCAAATTAAAAAAAGTAGATAGTGTCAATGTACTAGGTTGTATTGTTAGTATTGTTTGGTTATGCAATATCTACATTCTTTCCCTCTTCAAATTTATTTTCAAATTTTGGTTGCCCTCTTCTGTAGAAGATGGAGTAAGAAATAAGAGCATTATCAAGAATCGAGAAATATACTGTTATATAAATATGGTGTCAGCATTTTAAACATATGGCAAGTACAAGCAGGAACAGACCAAACAGAGAGGTATAAGCCAATTAGACAGTGGAAAACCAATTCTTGTGCTGCTGCAAACTTCAAAATTGAAACATTACAGGGTCCTGCAAAAACAATTAACAGGAGTGAGCTTAACCCCCACTTTTTCTTTCTTGGTTTTTTTTTTTTTTTTTTTTTGGGATGGGAGGATCACTCATAATCCAACATACATAATACTAATTTCAGGGAAGAACCACCATCCTGGCGGGTACCTATCTCATCCAAAAAAAGACCTGCAACATAAACAGCGGTACATTTAACTTGGCGACAGTATTTGTGCAACAACATTGAAACAGCTGAATAAACCCGCTTCAAGGAATCACACAAACACATCATTTATTGAATAATTTTCGTACGATTATGCCTCCACATTTCACCGCTTGTATATACCAGTGTCCAAGCTCACCATAGAAACCGATTCTGCCGAAACACACTCCCAATGCATTGAAGTTTCTAAAGGTAATCTAGTTCTCTGGTGAAATTCCATAGTATTTCCAAATGTGATAGTGACTTGACTTCAAACAGTATTATACATTGGATGCATTGTCATTTGTACCTTGGAAATACATGTATTCCCCAACCATTTGACATCAAGTGCGGTAATGAATGAATCCATCAATGGTCTATCTGTAGCATTTGGACAACAAATGGAGTTTTGCTTATCAGAAAGGTCTCCGTTGATAAGTCTTAACCCCAAATTGTCATTTTTGTCTTGCACAACTTATAACTTCACTCTCCACCTTCCTCTTATAAGTTATAAGAGAATGAAGTGTCATTTGAACTAGAGCTTATTGAACCATTAGCTATTTTTATCTAGCACAATTAAGGCATAAGCACTACCTTCCTTCAAGTCTCATAAGGGAGATTTATCAATAATTGTCACTGATTGTATATCACATGACATGATTGTGGAATGTTAAAAGATAGCAAGCTCTGATTGATTAAAGTAGATTGTTGTGCAGAAAGGAATAATCAAGTTTTTGTTAAAAGGATTATCACATTCACGTGAAGTTGTGATAAGAGAATAATTTTAAGCTATGTTTTTTTATTGTAAGGTAGCGTTTGGATCTGGCGTTTCCTTCAGCGTTTCAGCGTTTGCGATTTGATGGGCATGGGACCCACAGCTACAATGGCACAAATTAAACGCGTAAAAGTTCCAGCTGAAACGCTGGATGAAAAGTTGAACGCACCGTTTCATTAAACGTTGTGTGTGTGCGTGTACTATTCATGGACTTGAGCATTATAAAAGGAAATGCGTTGCACTGTGTACTATACTGTTCACAAAACTCTGACCCACGAAGTAGAAACACAAAACAGTGCATTCTCTCCAACGGCTAAATTTTCGCATTCTACCATTCCTTCCTCTCAACTACCGTGGCATAAATGTCTTCAATTTTCTTCAATGCTCCGTCCTCTTCCTCTTTAATGAATTACACCTACCCACCAACCAATTTTCTTGTAGTTGGCATCAGTTTGGTACCTTGGTTCAATGCAATGATGGAGATGGGATAGTGGCACTGATATTACAAGGATTTCAGGGTTTAAGGATTGTGAACAGAGACCAGAATAAGTTTGTCACGTTTTTTGATTGTGAATATATAATTCTTGTAGTTGGCATCAAACATGAGTTGTAGTTCCTTTTTGCATATCTCAATAATCTCTCAAGCTTTATCAAATTTTTGTACCCAAAATTTCTCACTGAAATTGGTACTGACATAGCTGACTAGGAGAACTGCGTTATTTTTTTTTAAATACCTACCACGACTGAGAGAATAAACAAAAATTTTAGGCGAAACATTAGTTATTATTACGAGCATTATTAAGTTTTTAAAAAATTAAAAATTCTAGCTAACATTCCGCAACAAATTTTTTTTTTTTTTTTTTCATATGAATCTATTACCACAAAAGAGAAAAGTGTTAAACACCTTTTTAGTCAAAAAGTAATCCTTGATTAGCAATGGAAATGAAAAACCATTGCACTATGATACATCCACTGATCCACCTCAACCAAATGAAATCCACCACTATTCCACATCCACAAACAACAATTCCTCTATGCCCAATCTAGCACAAATCAAAGCAAGCCAACTCAAACCCCAAAAGCCCACATTAAACACTTGCAATTGCCCAGCCAAACGATATAAAAATAAAAATACGATAAAACAAGAGAAAAGAAAACCCATTTTTTTTTATAAGTAAAGTAAGAAATTTTATTTTTTAATAAGTAAAATAAGAAATTTTTTTTTTTAAAAAAAACAATCAAGTACACTATGAGAGAAAAGAAAACTATTAAACATAATTACTGCAAGCTGGAGAAGTAACACCTTTAAAACAAGCATAAAACATCATTGTTTCATACTCTTTTTTCCTGGTTTATGTAAAGACTAATCAATTACTAAGAAAAGACATATTGCCTTCTCTAACACACCAATTAATATTTCTCTAGTTGAATCCATGTGTAGCAAATTATTCATTGTTCTAGAATTGAGATTTCAAGTGGATAGAAACTAAATAAATGTCATAATTAATTTGCTAAATCCAAATCATCAAATTCAGTATCACTTGAAGTTCTAGCCATGTTTAAGCCAACCTGATCTTATGCCTGTTAATAGTTGCATCCATTTCTTCAACAAGATCAACATAAACTTCATTATTGGCATACTTGGCTCTGTAGTTCTCCATGGAACACAGGATGCTATTGCATCAATTTCAAGTTAGTCACGCACTCCAAGAAACCATATGTTTCTCAGGCACCTCATTAAACAACTGAGAAGCCTTAATCACATGAACTGTCCTGCCCAACTTCACAATCAAAGCATTCAAAGCAATCGTATTCCTTTCTGGCATCAAATAATATATACACTTGGCATAATCCACCCCCCAAGATTCTGAACATAACCTGCCAAACATGAATGATGAAACCGACTCCAAAACAGGACTTTCATCAAACTGACCAGTTTGGCATTTTCCAAGTTGCAGGGAAAAACGCTTTGGAAATCAGCCCATTATTAATCTTGTCAGTTGGAGTTCAATTTCATTAATCTTTTCATGAATTCTTCACTATCCACCTATTTCGGGAACAAAAATTCTAGACCTGCATAAAAATAAAAAATAAAAACTTACAACTTTTGTCACAACTATAATGGTGACAGATTATAAGTAATAGAAAAGGAGTATATAAAAATGAATGACAACCAATCACAATTTATCATGTTATTAAAAGTTGTGGCTTTTGGAAAACTTTGAAAGTAGTTCATGAGTCATAAGGTGAAATACTGGAACAGAGAGGTGGTAAAGCAACTCTCCATGTTGGAGTTAATAAAGTGTGAGAGTATTTTAGTCATTGTGGTTTGAGATTGGAGAGTATTATTATTACAGATATAGAGTTTCTTTCAGAAATTTATTTTAGTTTCTGTAGTTTCAATTGGGTGTATAGAAAAGTTAGCTTCTCATGTGCTCTGCAGATGGACTTTAAAGTTGTTTAAATTTTAGTAGTTTTCCACTGAATTTTATTGAAGCTTCTTGAGAAGAATTCATGTACCATTTTGATGCTTTGATTTAATAGAAGTTTGCAGAGAGCCCTGGCTAGCATGTTGCTATTCTGTGAGCAAAGCATATATGACAAGGAGTATTTGATTAGCTGTCAGAAGATTATATGACTCCTCCATGTGTCGTGTGTGGGGTGTTGGTGGGAAAGGTTGTTTCATAATGTGACAGTTTTATTTTTTTAATGAAGTACTATATAATAAACAGGACTTAAAAAGTGTATTACTGTGGAATATATATCGTATAAGGCTTAAGAGTATATAACTGTAGGATGACAGATAAAGTGGTCAAAATGGAATAAGTGAGGGCATTGCTCAAACATGTACAAAGCTCTTAAAAATTACAGGCTGTTTGATAGTGTATTTTAAATAATAATTTTTAATATTTAAATAATATTATATATATTTTTATACACTTTTTTATTGTACATTTTTTAAAAGAATACAAAAAATGTTACTAAAATAACATTACCAATCAGCCTCTTAATCACCCAAAAACAAGTTAGTCTAAACTACAATTGGATTTTTCTTTTTTTGCTTTTACTCTAAGGCTCCGTTTGGTTGGAGTGAAAATAGGAGGGGTGAAAAATGAAGAAAGGAAAACATGTGAAAAAATGATGTTTTCTCTCGTTTGGTATAGGAAAGAAAACACAAAGGATAAAAAATGTTGAAGAAAAAAATTCACCGGGCCCACAAATTTTTTTCCTCCCGATTTGGGAGGAAAACTAGGAAGAAAATAGAGAAAGGGGGGGGGCTTAACACTTAAAATTACATATTTACCCCCCTTGATGTGTTTTGCGTGCTTGACTTGTGAGACTTGTGAGTTCAGGTCCTTGGCTCCTTTCTTTCTTTCTTTCTTCTTTTTTTTTTTTTTTTTTTTTTTTGTTTTAGTTCTTGTCTTTTGTGTTCGTACAGTAACCTTTCTTTTTTCAATTGTTTTGGTTTTTTTTATTTTTTTGTTACAAAAAAAATTGTTGGTTTTTTATTTTTTGAAAAAAAAGTTTTGGGTTCTTGAACTCCTTTTCCTCTTTTTATTTTAATTTTTTAATGAAAAAATCATTCATACATAATTTTTTTAATAAAATATAATGTATTATTTTTGTTTTACCTAAATTAGATATAATAGTAACTTTATACAAAATTTATTTTCTATCCTCTCACTTTTCTTCTCCAACTAAATAAAAGAGTTTTTTACCCTCCCACTTTTCCATCCCTCCAACCAAACACATAAGAGAGAAAACTAAATATTTTTCATTTTTTCACATTTTTATTTTCTTACAATTTTTTATCTTCTCACTTTTTCGCTCCTTTATCTAAACAAACCTAAATTTCACTTTCTAACCTTGCACAAGAATCAAACAACTATAAATTCTAATTGTAAAATATACATATTGTATTGAAGTTTTCACTAATGGTTGGCTAAATGTAAATTCATGTCATTCTCAAGATGTGATTTGTGATTGATGGAGAAATCAATAAAGTCATTCCTTGAGTAGCTGGAGGATTCCCTTTCTTCTCAAGGGGTTTAATCAATGTGAGTTTCCTGCATAAAGACACATGGCACATCAACCAAAAACTGTTTTTGGGTAAAAACAGGTTTTGGTGGTCCGTATCTTCTGATGTAGATGGACCAGCCACCCCAGCTATGTGTGGCTAAATGAAAGGCATGACTCAAGGGCTTGAGGTCTACTTTATGTAGATTAGCTCTCTGGGCTGCTTCCTACCACATTTGAACCCCAAAGACTATCGTCCATCAGGGAAAAATTAATTATGAGAAGACTTTGTGAGCGTGATATAAGATGTGAAATTATAAACAGAATTGAGTTTTTTTTTAGAAAGACACAAGACAAACAACAAACACCGGGGAGTGAGAAGATTGAGTTTAATATTACACAACTCACAACATACAAAACTCAGTAACTTTTGAATGTTGTGTGAAGACCTTAAACAGAATTGAGTAATATGGTAGTTTCTGTAATTCTGTTTAGAACAAGGTAGTTTTTTGTTGCTTGTGGGGTATGATACTGTGCTAAGAGTCGGTGTAGCCAACAATTGTTGTAAATTTCAGGGTGGCTAAGCCTTGAAATGTTGACCTGGGTGTTTGTTTCTTATTAGCTGCAACCAGCTGTGTAGTTATTGAACTGGTTGTAAATTGTTAATTGAGGAATGAAACTGTTTATTCATTTAAAAAACTTTTTTTTTTAGAGAAAAGATTGAATCTAATCCTCTAGTGGATTGGATCATTATGATAATAACATGTATCTACTTTTTAGTCATATGCAGCCATTGTAAGGAGTCCCGTGTACATAAGGCATTGGACCCAAACCAAGCCCTAAATAAAATAAAAAGTAATAGAAAATAAAGGAATGGTGGGGAAAAAAAAAAAGCATATTTTTCTATTTTTCCTTCCATGTGTTTTGTTTGCAAGGGTGGAAGAAAATGGAAAATACACATTGTATGAGACGGTGAGTCCCACTTACTCTTCTCTTATTTGAGAGGAACTAAGATGGTGGGTCAGGGAGGAAAACTGCTCATCACTTTTCCTTTCCTCCACCATAATTCCCTCCAACAAAACAACAAAATTGTTGTCCTTTTCTTCCCTCTTCCCTCAAACATAATGACAAACACATAAAACCAAAAAGGAAGAAGCACAAGAACAAGAGCAAGAGCAAAAAGGATTAGCATTTCTTTTAAGTTAAGTTTTCTTCTTAGCTACACACCAGTGTTATGGTTGTATCATTAGTCATTACTACATCTTCTTCTTCTTCTTCTTCTTCTTCTTCTTCTTTTTTTTTTTAGATTCATATTGACCAAACCACAAAAATATATATATATATATATATATATTCTTTTGCAGGTTAGTTCAATAATAGCAACTTTACCGATGGTCCCTGTTTTTTTCAACAAGTCCATGTAGAATATTATCCATTTTAGATTTTAGATATATCGTTGACAAAAAACGAAACTTCATTGGAGTCAAACAGAAGAAGAACTTCCCCACCATAATGTGTCAAAAAGTGAGAAAGACAGGACAGCTGGTTTCTTTTCCATTCCCAAAATTTTTTTAATCTGCTTTTTTTTTTTTTATTACTTATGCCTATAACCTATTAACAGCGTGTGTTGTATTTGCAGCAGTGTCTTTTGCTGCAACGTACCCGACAAACTGGTACATGTCTTTAAACCATGTTACCTGATCCAAATTTCCATAAATTTTAAAAGGGCAAAACTACATTTCTTAGATGGCTCGGTTAAAGTGTGTTTAGACCATGTTACCTGATCCAAATTTCCATAAATTTTAAAAGGGCAAAACTACGTTTCTTAGATGGCTCGGTTAAAGTGTGTTTTAGAGGTACACATTAAATTATTTATATTTAAAAATATTTTTTTGAGAATTGAAAAAGTTGTTAATGTTTTTTTAACTTTCAATTAAATTTAATAATAAATATACAATATAATGCAGTTTCAATATATATATTTATAAATAAAAAAAACCTCATGTGAGAATATGAGATTTTGCGATGTAGTACATTTTTTGATAATTCTTTCATTTAGTCTACCTTTTCGTCTCCTTTTTTTTAGAAGATTTAACATCATCATTTAATTAGCATCATGTGTCACTCTTCTTTGAAAGGTAAATGGATACTATTCTTCATTTAACCTTCCACCTAAGGAATTTTTTTTTATAATTTGATTCATTTAACCTTCCACTTAAGCAATGGTTTTAGTGAATCAATAAGTTTTTTAATATTTATTTATGTTCAATAATAAATTATTTATTTCCGTAATATTTAAATTTTAATAGCATTTTTAGGCCACCACTTAGCAAAAATGTAAAATAAGTAGCAAAAAATGCCAAAATATTTTCCACCATAAATGGCTTACCAACTTGTAAATGCCAAGTAAGTAAAATAAGACATTGGGTGATAAATCGTCAAAATCAAAAGTTTCTATGTTATCCCAAATTCCCAACTAATCATTTTATTCCACACATTTATTCAAAACTATGAGAGTCTAAGGTTTGATATGTGGCACATTTCTTGAGTATGAAAGAATATCTTTATTTAACCTTCCACCTAAGCAAATATAATACTGTACTACTTAATGAGTTACACCAAAAAAAAAAAAAAAAATTCTAATCTATTATACATGAACTAAAGAAAGATTTTCATATGACCTTATAATATACCCATGCATTGAGCAAGACATCTTCTTGTTGATCTCATCTCTTTTCAATGATATGTTATATAATAAATGGGTTTTACTAATATGTGCCCGTATGGACACGGTTAGCAGCCCAAGCCCAAAATGCATGGGATATTGACCCAGTAGGCCCAGTAAGCTCAATACAATAAATTTGTAGAGAGTGGGTCAAAGAACTAGACCCTAATGAATTTAACAACGGCTAATATGGATTTAAAAGATGATCAAGCAAGAACAAGGCACATTGGACTGAATAAATTCACTGTTCGAGGAGGGAAATCTTGGCATAAATCAATAGAATTGATTACAAGTGCAACCATGACTGCTACAGTATTCTTTCTCTGTTTTTCTGATCCCCTTTTCCTTCGAGGATCTCTTACATTATATATCTTCTTCCTGATGATCTTGACCCTCCATTTGTCAATCGTCCAAGCCACCACTTGAGTGCCCATCCCATCAGACACCTCTTCTGGCTCTCTGTGAATTGCGGTAGCTAAGGAAGCACTGTTCAAGGGTCTTCTTCACATAAATGTGGCTGCAAAAGTAGCTGCAATGCATTTAATACGGAGGTGGCAGCTTTTCCTTAGATATTTCCGAGTTCCCATCATCCTTATACGTGTACGATGCACCTCCTTATTGCTGGATCTTCTTGGAAGGTCACCTTGAGCGTTGGAATACAAATTTGAACTGCACTCATCATATCCGAGGAGGAATTCCTCCTCAGACCACCCTCCATTCGTTCATTACTTATGAGACTTTAAAATTGGATCTCCTCATAATTATCTGCACCTCCTCGGACATTCCCCCATCCTCGGATAGGGCTCACAACCCAATATGTAATTTTTGGACTCTTATCCCTACAGTGCCCTTAGGGCATATATTAGTAAAACATTTTAGGAAATTTTTTATGAAAAAGTGATTAATTGTTTTGACAACTTTTTCGATTCTCCATAAAAATTTTTAAAAATGGATGGTTAATGTATGCCCTAACCGGATCCATAATAAATTTTAAAACATAATACTACCTAATAATTGAGTTATACATAAACTACTTTTTTTTAAAAGACTATTATACATGAACTATAAAGAGATTTTCATATGAATTGATAATATACTCATGTATTGAGCAGACATCTATGTATTGATTTTAATTGGAGAACTTAATATACATCATTAAGAAATTAACCATAACTAAAATTTACACGTTTAATAACAATATATCATGTAATTAAAAAATAAAGTTTGCATTTTTATCCAAAGAATATGATTACTTTATTAGAATTATTCTTCAATTGGGGACTGCTTGAAAAAACAAATCTTGGTAAACCTTTACAAGCGTGGATTAAACAACTATCCTCCAAGCTATAATCTCTATTATCTAAGGTATCAAAAACTCTTCATAAAATTCTGTAAAGTTCACTTTTTTATTATCAGTAACACTGGCATAAAAGGTAACAAAGCATCACAACAATAAACAGAGCTTTTTTAGAACTCATGCTGCTTCTGAAAATCAGAGATCTTTTCCATCCTCAATTTCAAAAGCCGAAACTGGCAATGTCCTGGACAGCCCTGTAAGACTCTTGAGAGTAATTTTATCAGTTGGAGGATCATCCACAAAGATTTCATTGAGTGAAACCCAAATCAAAAGCTCCTTGGCCTTGACCCCACTAAGCCTCTTGATTTTTTTGTGCTCAATATAAGCTGAGACTTTAGTGGCAAAAGAAACAAGCTTGCCAATCTTTTCAAACTTGTGGGTTATGCTCATTTTCTGCCTTAGCCACACAAAGCCAGTTTCTTTCAAAACCCACATTCCTCAATGTCTTGCAGGGGCAATAAGCCATTGGGCAAGCCCATTTCTGTGAGCAATAACTTTTACTTCTCTTGACAGAACTGATGTCCATGGTAGTACTCAGCCTTGGCCTTGATTTCCTCTGCAACAAGAGACATTTTTGTGTTCTCTGTTTGTTCAAAGTGAATAAGGCCCTATTTGGATTAGCCTTGTTTTGAGTCATATGACTCAATTCTCATCACTCAAACTGAGAATTGCGTGGGACCCACTGAGAACTGAGTGTTTGGCTTGATTTCCTCTCCCTGTTTTCATTACTCAAACTCAATTTGGGTTGAGTGAGAGTGATGAAAACCGAAAGCAAGAAAATTGTGTTTTCTGTTTCTGAGTTACATAACTCAGTGGCAATTCCGTAAAATTTTTGACCTCATGGAGCCCACCCGTATGACTTGTCCCATCAAGTAACGTCTCTCTCTCCAACCGGTTCTTCTCTGTCTCTTCTCCTTCTTCATTTTTGTTTTCTTTTACCTAGAGCTCTCTCTTCTCACTGACCCTTTATTGCTCCTCCACAAGCCACCACCACCACCATGCCAGTCATCACCATCACGAGCAACCACAAGTCGTCACCATCAAGCTCAGCGATTTGGGTCTCCGATCAACCATAAATCGTGACTTGGGTCTCCAATGTCGTCACCATCAAGCTCAGCCCAGATCGATTCATCTCCGATCTAAGGATTCTGATCCAAGCTCGTGATTTGGGTCTCCAATCAACCACAAGTCATGATTTAGGTCTCCAATCCAAGCTCAGACTAGATCCTTCGTCATGGACATCAACTTGTATTTTGCCGTGGACATCAGTTATGAGTTAGTATTGGTAGATTGGTAGTCGTTGATGGCGCCGGTGAGTGGCTGTGGGTTGAAGGGAGGGAGAAGATAGAGAGATAGAGATGGAGAGATGGAGACAGAGATGGGCTAATGAGACCTGATGCTTCAACGGGGATTCGATAGGCGATAGGAGATCGGAAGCTTCGCCGGTGATAAGACCTGATACTTTCTTCTCTCTTTTCTTTTTTCTTTTTTTCTTCTTCAATCAAACACATTTGGTTAAGGGCTGTTGGTGGGTTTGGATTTTTGATTCATTCGGATTTTTTGGTGGAGGTTGTGGTTGTGTTGAAGGCTATTGGTGGTGGTGGTTGTGGTTGTGGATTTCTGGATTTGCAGTTGGTGGTGGTGGAGGTGGAGCTTCGTTGATGGTTGTGGATGAAGGGTTTGCCATTGGTGGTGGTGGAGCTGGGTTTGAAGACACGGGTAGCAACCATATTCTTCTGTGCAGTGTCAGTGAGTGGGTCCATCATTTTGGCAAAAAATGAAGTTAAAAACTGAGATACATGACTGAGTTTTGTGACCAAACAAAAGTGTTGGAATTTTTAAGTGACAGTGGAGTTTGGGTGATGAGTTATGGATTTTGAGTTTGAGTTATGAAAACTGAGACACTCCTAAACCAAACGGGCTCTAAGTGATTGTGTTTGTGAATAACGTAGAGTGGTTTGAGGAAGAGGTAGAGTTGAAAATTGATAAATACTGTAGTCTGTGTAGTGGTGAAGCTGTATTTTTGCCCTTTTTTTTTTTTTCAAAATTCCCATCATGCTGTTAAGGTTTATTGACATAAATATTGATGGGTTTGGTAACTTTAGTTAAGACACATTTAATACTCTTATATAAATATATTTTTTAAAAATAGAAATTAAATTGTGTATAAATATTGAAAACAAGTACATACAATGATAATAAATGTGTGTTAATAATTTACCGAAAACTAAATTCCTCTAAAATTTTAGGTGTATATTACAATGGGTCATGCTAACGAGTGTCCTAAGGGCACTCGTTAATAATTCATTTTAAGAAAGTTTTAATACTATTTTTATGGAAAATGAAAAAAGTTGTCAAAATATTAATTACTTTTTTTTTCATTTCCCATAAAAACTTTTTTTAAATGGATTACTAACTAGTGCCCTAAAGGCACTCGTTAGCATTTTCCTAGAATTCATATTTAAATACTTATTATTCATTAACATGTACCGTGTTATTAACAATACCTAATACTATTACTATGTATTATTTTTACTTATAAACTAATTATAGTTTTTCTTTTTTAGAATCATACTCATTATAGTTTAAAATGAAAAATAAGAAAATCAAATACGTATATCATAATTTGTGAGTATAAAGTGGAATATAGAAAGTGAGATTATTATATCATTGTCTTTCATCCAACGCCAAATATGTGTGGGCAAATTAATAAATTACTAAAAGAAAAAATTCAGTTTTTAAATATCTATTATTCGTTAATACGTGGCTTTACAGTACTTATTAACAAAATCCAACATTGATTATATCTACAATTATCCTCACATTGATTATATCTACAAAATCCAACATTGATTATATCTACAATTATCCTCACTTATCCAAATCCAAATTGAAAGGTATTTCGGTTTGAGTAACTATGCATTTTTCTTGTGTGTGTATCATTTTTTTTTTTGAGAATGTGTGTGTATCATTTTAAGCAAGTGTCTCTAGCTGAAAAAAATGGACAACATCATGAAGATTAGGGTAAAAAGAAAATAGGGACTGAAGTCGTCTATATTTCCTAAGTAACTTCATCCTAAAATACTAAGAATTGTATTCATCCATTTTAAAATGACTAGATTGGATTATATTACATCATCATAATTTTAAATAGATATCAAGTTGTTAAGTATTATAATTTTCTCCATTGAAAAATAAATTATTTTATAGTTCAAGTTATAAATTATAAATTTAAAGGTGTATTTATTACCACACTGTCAAATCTAACAAATAAAATTGTAATCATGAAATGAAAAGTTTGTAATAGTCAATTTTTTTTCTTTTTTAAAAAAAAAATTATATATATATATATGTGTGTGTGTGTGTGTATATATATATAGTCAATTTTTGTTCAAATGTTGATAGCTTTATAAAATCTAATGTACGCATTTCAAAAAATTTTCCTGAAAAAAAAAAAAACCAAAACAAAAAGAGAGGCAACATGATAATTTAGGTGAACCATAACAGGGCAGTTTGACTCAGAATGGTGCTTGCGTATATGTCCAGTACCTCACAAGGGGACGGAACCACACACTGTAGAACCCACCTCTTTGTGAGGTACCCAGCATGTATGCTCGGTTCAAGATATCCAAAATCGTGTTTTATGACACACGGTCAAACAATTACGGCAGAATTTTAATAATAAAAAATTGTAGACTGATAGTTTAAATTTCTTTAAATTTATATTTCCCAAATATTGTAAGTTTGTAACTAAAGTACCATTTCATTAACAAAAATAATGTTCTCTTTTATGAACAATTAAATACAATGGTGTAATTCACTGGTCAATAGACTCAATACAATCATATAATTGATTTTAATTAGCGAGCCAATACATACCATTAAGAAATTTTACTAGATTTTACACATTCAAAAATATGTAATTAAAAAATTGCATTTTTATTCAAAGAGTTTGATGGCTTGATTAGCATTATTCTTTAATTGGGGGCCGGTTGAAAAAAGCAAATCTTGGTAACCCTTTACCAAGCATAGATCTCAAGCTATAATCTTTAACAGCTATGATATCAAACAATGAAACTCTTCATAAAATTCTGAAAAGTTCATATTTTTATTATCAGTAACACTAGTAAAGACGTAAAAAAAAAGCATCACAACATTATCAAGATTGAAATTTAAGAACCTAGGAACAAAGTCTTTTTAGAACTCAAGCTTCTCCTGAAAATCAGATTTCTTTGACAGCTTCCACAGCTTCCTTTTCCTTGACTTCCTCCTCAACTACAAAAGCTGAAACTGGGAATGTCCTGAACAGCCCAGTAGGAGTCTTGAAAGTAATCTTTCCAGTTGGAGGATCATCCACAAAGATTTCATTGAGTGTAATCCAAACCAAAAGCTCCTTAGTCTTAACCCCACTTAGCTTCTTGATTTTTTTGGGCTCAACATAGGCTGTGACTTCAGTGGCATAAGAAACAAGCTTGCCAATCTTTTCAAACTTGTGGGTTGTGCTCTTTTTCTGCTTTAGCCACACAAAGCCAGTCTCTTTCACATACCCACATTCCTCAATGTCTTGCAAAGGCAATAAGCCATTAGGCAAGCCCATTTCTGTGAGCAAAAACTTTGATTTCTCCTGACAGAGCTTATCTCCTTGGTAGTACTCAGCCTTGGCCTTGATTTCCTCTGTGATCAAAGACATTTTTTCTTGGTTTTCCTCAAACTTCTTCTGGGTTGTATTCTTTGTTTATTCTTGAGTGAGTGTGTTTGGGAATAATGTAGAATGAATTGGAACAGAGGTGGGATTGATAATTGATATATAGAGGTGAAGCTGTACTTTTGCCCTTAGTTTTTTCCCAAAATTCCCATCATGCCATTACCGACATAAATCCTGGCAATTTGGACAAGAACTGCTTTTATAATTATTATATTTATTACCATACAGGTGAAACATTGATTTAGGCCATTAAGTTTTTTCCAGAACAGGACCAAGATCATGAATTTATGATCATCACAAGATTGAATGTTCCTTGGGTTTGTTTAGCTACACACTTTTGGTGTGAATGTTTTTTTTTTTTTTTATGAATGCTCCTTGGGTTTATTTAGCTACACACTTTTAGTGTGACCGTTTTCTTTTTTAAATGTGGAGAAAAAAAAAATCTTGTTAATAGATATTTTTAAGGCATTTGTTAAAGAATTATTTTGAGAAGATTTTAATACTATTTTTATGAAAAATATAAAAAAATAGGTAAAAATCCTTTTCTTTTCTTTTTTTTGTTAAAAATTTAATGTCCATCCATTAACATTTCTTAAAAAGATAGAAGGAAAAAAAAAAACCAAAACCAAACAAAGTGAGAGGCAACATTATAATTTAGGTGAACAGTGAAGTATAGGGGGCAGTTTGACTGAGTATGGGCTTGTGTTTATGATATAGTTGAACAATTATGGCAGAATTAAAGGGGGAAGCGGTGGTGATGAGGCAGTAGCCAATGAGAGAACTCCACATGTAATACGGTTGGGTACACTAATCTATTTATTAGAGTTGACAAGCATCCACTAACAAACACCCACCTAGATTTATTAAAAAAACAAACACCCGCCTAAATAACTCTTTGGTTTTTTATTTGTTTGTCAAAACATTTTTGACGGGTTGAGTATAAGTACGTAGAACCTGCATTCCATTATGCTTTTCCATTTTTTAATATCAAAACATGTCAGCTAAATCTTAATGTGGAATTTAATGATGAAGCACATCATTCACTTCGCATTTTAGTGCTTGAGTTCGAGTAATGTCTAATATCAGGATGGCTAGATCATGCACGAGAAGGATTTATCTTACTAATTAGAATTATAAGAGTCTTACTCTTATGATTTCACCTTTTTTTTTTCTATGAAAAAAAAAAGTATGAAGCAATCATGATATATTAATATTACATATCCTATCAAAAAATATATACAATATATGACACTCACTTCATAAAATGTGTATATCCTACATTTAAAAAAATAAATGTGCTGTGAGAGGTAAAAATATATATAATTTGAACATTGGTAGGGTATTCTTTTTTTTATTTATTTTTAAAGATTTTACTAACATGTGTTCTTAGAACACACAATAGTATACCACTTTTAGGGGAAAAAAAATTATCAAGAATTGAAAAAGTTTCCTAATAAAAAATTTTAAAAATAAATTTGTTAATGTATGACCCTATATAGCTTGAGCTTTAAGGAGAGAGTACTTGCCATCACATTAAAGTTTGACAATTGAAAAAGAATTCTTGGTTCCAACTTGAAAAATAATTAATTGCGGGACCAACTTGAAAGTGAATCTTTAAGGCACACGTTTGGCATCTAACTAACATATAAAATGCTAAAGATAATTCTTAAACTGTCTTATTCGACCAAAGGAAAAAAAAAATTTATTTAACTATCAAGAAAGTACTTATTTGAATTTTTCACTTTTTACCTAATTGAAGGACACACCTATGAACTTCTATAGTTCTATTTGTCAGCTTATTGTGATAACCCATTTTCATTTAGTAAATATTATGTTGATAATTATATACTTATATATACAAGAATTTTTTTTATAAAAAAAAATGCTAAATTATATAGTACGCTCCTAAAGTTTGAGGGAGTTTAGATTTTATATTATAAAGTATCAGAATTTCAATTTTACCTTTCGAAGTTCTATTCTGCTTGCATTAGCAGCCCCTCCATCCATATTTTCGGTCAAGTGCCAATAAACTTGCCACTCTTATTTAGTTTGTCCAGTAAAATGATGTGACATCATTTTTATAATGCCATGTCATTTTTAATTATTTAAATTTTAACTTTTTTTTAGTATACAAAAATAATGTGATATCATTTTATTAGACAAACTAAACACACGTGACAAATTTATGTAACACTTAACATAAAATATAGATGGAGAGGCGGCTAATACAAACAAAATAGAACTTCAAGGGTAAAATTTAAATTTTGAAATTTCATGGTGTAATATCCAAACAATCCCAAACTTTAGTAGTATAGTTTGCAATTTAACCAAAAATATATGTACATGACTCCCTTGAAAATTTTCAAAATAATCGCATTCTTGTTAGTGTAAAAATGTCTATAGATAATACCCAAATAAATTAAGGTGTACTCTTCTCAAAATATATGTTAAATGTAAACGGGTCTATAGATAATACCCAAATAAATTAAGTTATACTCTTCTCAAAATATATATTAAGTGAAGTGATGTTACATATAAGTTGTTTGATATAAAATATTTTAAATATCTCTCAAACTTCCATTCATTTTTTATTATGCCATTTAGTTTTCAATTGTTTTGATCATGTCTTTACAAGTTAGAATTGATTTAATCAAAATTTTAGTTCAATATGCTTTCAGCAATTTGTTAACCAAAGTGTTTTACACTATATTCATATGGCTTTTAAATCATTATGTACATGAAAAATAATGATTAGCAAGATATATATATATATAATTAAGGTGTACTCTTCTCAAAATATATGTTAAATGTAAACGGGTCTATAGATAATACCCAAATAAATTAAGTTATACTCTTCTCAAAATATATGTTAAGTGAAGTGATGTTACATATAAGTTGTTTGATATAAAATATTTTAAATATCTCTCAAACTTCCATTCATTTTTTATTATGCCATTTAGTTTTCAATTGTTTTGATCATGTCTTTACAAGTTAGAATTGATTTAATCAAAATTTTAGTTCAATATGCTTTCAGCAATTTGTTAACCAAAGTGTTTTACACTATATTCATATGGCTTTTAAATCATTATGTACATGAAAAATAATGATTAGCAAGATATATATATATATATATATGTATATAATTCTCTTTTACAAATAAAGGGATTTAAAAAAGGGACAAAATCAAATATAATAATAGTTCTTTAAATATTATTATTACTTTTTCATATAAGCAAATCTTATGAACTAAAAGTGAAACAACACAGTTCAAACAACTCAAAGAACACAAGCAGCTAAGCTGCAAACACCATATTGACAAAACAACCCCAAAGAAATCCCAGATACTCATAATCCCCTACCCATCTAACCTCAAAAAAAAAAAATATATATATATATATATATAATAAAAAAAGGTCACACAAATAGATCTCCCAAACTCTAGACATTCTTTCAATTCTTGCAACATTGACCACAAAACAAAAGCCTGACAACAAACAAAGCGAATTTATGGTTGAATTCTTAATTTAGAGCATAGAGCATGAATGCATGATCAGTAACTGGAAGATTAAGAGGAAGAAAAACTCTAGTCCTCTCCATCTCACATCATTTAAGATATTCTTTATTTAGAGCTCCTATGAAATCAAGGGCCCCTGATGCAGTAACTGAATTCTCAACCTCCAAATGTGATGTACTGTTGCTGCCATAGAAACTTTACCCTTTCTTGTTGCAAATTTCTTAGTATCATCAGCTGGAAATAGCCCCATTGTATTAACTCTAAATAATTGCATCGGAGCATTTCTACCAAGACAACACCTACTCACTTGCTTCCATTCACGAAGAGAGAGGGGACACTCCATAGAACAAATGGTTCCTACATTTTGTCTTTTCTTTTTTTCAGCAAAGAAAAATGAGACTTACTTGTTTTCAGCAAAGAAAAAGGAGACTTACTTGTGTAATCATCGCCCCACGTACCAAGATACAGGTTAGTAAGCTCAAGGGTACCACTTGCGCACAACAAGACATACCACTACTCGCGCCCATATTTTACTGCCTTGCCAACCCCAAGCTAGATAGCATGTCTTCCAATTTTAATAATAATAATAATAATAATATTCAAGTGCAATGTATGAAAGTGGCGTGATTAAAGAAATACTAAGTCGCATGCTTTTAATTAAATCAATAGTAAAACGCATGAGAAAATAGACAAAACTGAAGGGATACACGTACATTTCTTTTTTATTAGTATTATAAAAAGAATTATTTTCTAAAATTAAGAATATACATTTTAATCATTTTATTTTTTGTTTTGTTTTAGTTTTAGAATAATTCATATCAATTCAAAATGGATATATAAGACTAAGGTTAACACCACCATCACACCACACCCCCCACAAAATAAAAAAAACACTGGCTTTTCTACTGTATGGAATCCACGCATTTGTCACAAAGATAATACATATTTCCAATACACAAGATACCCCCTCCCTTAAATACACAAATAACTAAAACCTACACGTAAAGTCGCATTTACGTGAGAAGAATGTGTATTAAATAATTTTACCAAATAACTCATGTTCGTAAATACATGACAACCCAAACCAGGCAACTGCCTCCTTTATGGTCTCTGAGGGCCATGACACTGATATAGAAGCAAACCCTGAAATATATTCAACATAAAAACAAAATTGGACGGTTGAGCACATCAAGCAAACCTAACAAAATTTAGTTGAATGTTGGGAGTTCAACTAGCTTTATTAATGGTTCAAGTATCATCCAAAAACTTTCTTAAACAAAAATAAGGTTACAAATTAAACCCAACCGGTGCACAATTTGTGCAAGAATATGCCTCAACGTGCAATATAAGTCAACACCCCCCCCCCCCCCCCCCCCACCAACAAATGCTTCAAAAATGAAACCCAAGCGCCTGAGAAAGCCTCGGGGTTGATTTCCTCTTACAACAAATCACTGTCTTAGCTCTTTAATTTATCTATTGGATGCAGCCCTGATATTGTTATGGCTCTCCATCCCCATTCCGGGGTGGAAGTTGTTTAGCAATGATTCAATGTGTTTAACTTCTTTTGGCATTGACCCGGTGAGGACCTGATATATAAAACAGTGTGAATTCTTATAAATAATCAATGGGATCTTCGTTTACTTAAATACAAATAAAAATGTGGCATATTACTGCACCAATGAAAGAGAAAATTACAAAGCTTAAAACATAGCAACGACTTTCATATGACATCTTAATCAACTAGATCAAGCTACAAACTATAATGATGGTTCTCATTAACAATAATTGTTGGTAAAACTGTTGCTTTTCTCTGGTTTCAACCAATAAACAAAGATAATATGAAATAATTATATTAATTTAATATCATTATCAAGGAATTATGTAAAAGATGAAACATAGTAAATGTTATTAAAAATGACCAAGATGGTAGTCAGTAAACATCAATAAAAGCTGCAACTGCTACAAATAAAGAACACTTTTCTTTTGATATATATAATTGTAAGGCTCAAAAGGACTGGAAAAACCAAAATTTCTCCAGTAGTCAGGCAACCAATAAAATTATTACGAACTTAAATCTAATTTATACCTCATGACCAGTGTCTGTAATGAGGACCTCATCCTCAATCCTTATCCCAATGCCTCGATACCTGCATCATACATTCTCAGTCCTCAATATATGAAGGGAAATGTTAACAAGCACCGTGCGGTGCTTGTTAAGATTTCCCTTAATGGGTTGTGTTAATAAAAAGGACAAAAAATTATTAAAAGGATTGCCAAAAAGGATTAAAAAAAATTGCTAAAAAACTGTCAAAAAGAATAAAAAGCTGCAAAAAGTAAAAAAGATGTGCAAAAAGCTATTGTTAACTGGCACCGTAACACAACCCATATATGAATAGCATGTATAGTTTATCAAAACATTCAATGCTAAGAAACTAGAAACCCATGGTTTAATGTTATCACATCCAGGTAGGAGGTATCAGATTTGATATTTGGTGAAAGATGGAAATTAAGAATAACATGTCATGAAAGAGATAGATAGCTAATTGCAATGACAATAAAAGCAACTAATTGGCAATTAGCTACCCATCAAGAGTAATATTAAGGAACCTACAATGAAAGTTCAAGGAAAATATATCTGACATTGGAAGACCGCAAATTATGAAGGAATAGGAATTTAGTCACCAAAAACAAGGCTGAAAATTTAAAGCTGGACACTCTTGTATCAAGGCTTCCCACTCAATTCACTATAGCGGGCATGCCACCACATAGGATGAGAGGAGATAAGAGCAAAATAAACATTGAATGTTCAAGCAATTTATAGTTTCTTTCATAAAGAATACTCTTGCAGTTAAGGCTAGTGGGCAAAACACCTTTAATTTTGCACTGCTTGAGCAAATAAGAAGATAGCTACAAAGTACAAACTGTGCTAACAGCCAAGTTCATAAAAGTCTCAATATATAAGTACAAAATTAGATGTAGCAATTATGTCATGAATTTCAACAAGTACCTCTCTGGAACATCCAAAAAAGATGAGATGTAGACTCCTGGTTCAATTGTTATCACCTACCCATGAACAAAAATAAGGTCAAAATTGCAGCAAAAAAATCAAAGTATGCTAACAGTGATACAAGTGGACACAGACATACTTGCAGTTGGCTGTTTATCACAAAACACATAATTTGCTGGTTTTTCTACCCCATTCCCATGTGATCAATTTTTTTTTTTTTTTTTTTGATAAATAAAGTAAGAATATTATTAATAATAAAAAGATTGCCAAGCCGAGTACATTGGAGATGTACTATGGGAGCACAAATCAAGAAACAAAAGAACAACGGTCTAGAAAAATAGAAAAGGAAGAACAAGAAAAATGAGAAAAGACCACACTCCATTCAAAAAGAGTGGGTAAGAAAAAAGACTTAATCTCCAGCAAAGAGCGTTCGTAACCCTCAAAGCTTCTAGCATTCCTTTCACGCCAAATGCACCAAATCAAGCAATGAGGCACTAATTTCCAAACATCAATGTGATGATGTCGCGCAAACTTTCCTTGCCAAGCCTCAAACAACTCAAGAACAGTATGAGGTATAACCCATTGAATACCAAACAAGCAAAAAACCAAAAACCACAACTCCCTAGCTATGGAGCAATGAAGTAGAAGATGATCCACCGACTCCCCACACCTCTTACACATATAGCACCAGTCAAGCACTATCACTCTTCTTTTACGAAGGTTGTCTGTTGTTAAGATCTTACCTAAGGAAGCACACCAAGAAAAGAAAGCTACCCTTGGAGGAGCCTTCGATTGCCATATCATTTTCCATGGAAACAAAATTACGAGGGTAGAAGGAGCTGTAATAACCTCTAACCTCAAAACCTCTATTCCTTACAGGCTTCCAACAAACCTTATCAGGGCCAAACCCTCACACTGACAAAGAATATACCAACCCCATAAACCGGTCAAAGGCTTCTTCTTCCCAATCTTGTGGTAGACGACGAAATTGCACATTCCAATGAAACCTCTCAGTAGACCAACCCATAACTTCAGCCACCGAGGAATCCTTAGACCTACTAAGACAGTAAAGCTCCGGAAAGGCCTCTTGGAAAGTACAATCCCCACACCACACATGCTTCCAAAATTTCACTCTAGTACCATCCCCACGTCATAAACAAGGAGTTTAGAGAAGTTTAACCAGCCACTTCTAATGTATCTCCACAAGCTGACCTCATAAGGACTTGTCACCTTCTTCGTACACCAACCACCCCAAATGTTCCCATATTTTGCTTCTATAACCCTCCTCCATAAAGCATCAGTCTCCGTACCATACCTCCACAACCATTTACCTAGTAAGGCAGAATTGAAATTACCCAACCATCTTATACCCAACCCCCCAACCTGCAAAGGCCTACAAACCTTGGCCCAATTAACTAAATGAATTTTAGGTTCACCACCAATCCCATTCCACAAAAATGTGATCAATTATATCACAAGGATATTTAATACGATGTATTTTCTTTTCTGTTCTTTTTTGAAGAGAAATGTGCCCTAAGAAAGGGAGGGCCCTAAACCTTTTTTTTATTTTTCATTTTTATGAATAATTTCCTCTAGGTGCCAATACTAAAAAAATCATCTTGAGAGAAAAATATATATAAAAATAAAAAAGAGCACACACACACACACACTTTAAACAAACAAACAAAACAAATAGTACACACTCAACCCACCCAAAAAGGATGTGCTAATATTAAAGTATCACCGTTTCAGCCACAATATGCCAAAAAAATACAATATCTCCAAGGTAGAGAAAGTCGAATTGTTGTCAATCAGGGAGGGAACTTACAGCACCTGGCTTTAAGGGCCGGCTATAGCTGATCATAGAAGAATCATGAACATCCATTCCTAGATTGTGACCTGGACAGCAAAAAATTTTTATAAAAAAATAATAATAATAATAAGTGATTAATTGCATAAGAAATTTAGTAATTCTTATCTTCTTAATGAACCAATTCTAAATTTAATAAACTAACACATTTGAATTACTATAGTGGTGATGCAGGAGCATAACCATAAACTATCTCAATATTTTATTTTGGATTTTCATTAGATAATTTTAGATTTTAATGTTTTTATTTATTTAGTTTGAGTTATGATAGGGATGGAATTTCACATCCTTAGATAAGGATTAGTTTAGTATTTGGATTAGTTTGGATTAGTATTTGAGTTCAATTAGGATTTGTTTTAGGATGTTTATCTTTATCTCTTGAGATTCTTGGAAGCTCTATATAAAGCTCCAGATGATTTATTCTTTAATCAGACTATTCAGATGATTATTAATATTATTAAGTGATTATTCATGCAAAGTTTGCATTGCGTTTAATAGTGAATCCAAACAACCTTAGGAGGTGAAGCCTAAGGTTTACTGTGGGATTAATCTAGGTGGGAAGCGTAATCAATATTTTAAGGCTATACCTTTGCATTCCTAACATTTGACCAAATATAAAAAGAATAAAAAAAATATAAATCAACTTGAATGCATGTAAAGAGGGGCATAGAGAAACCTATAGAAGTGGGGTTCAGCAGATTGTATAAACTGTTTCCCTCATCTTTTAAAATTCCAATCTCCTTGAATCCTTTGCGCAGCATTTCAACCTATGAAAACCATACAGTTTTACAGAGATTACATCATTTATTTACAATTCAACATTATTTAACCTTCAAGCAAATAGTAGATAGAAGGCAAGACCATAAAGTAATATATACTTCCACAAGGAGTAGGGATGTGGTCAAAGGTGAAAGGCGACCTTAAGGTGCCAAGTCCTTGTATCGCCTGAGACATGAGGCGCCAAAAACACACTCACCCAAGTGAAGCAATATGCCAAACTCTAAATATAGTTAATATACATATAATGAATTCAAATCATTTGTTACTAATGCTTATTAGGCACAGTTTAAATTTTTTCAAATGGTAGGAGGTTCTATTAATTAATCTAAGAACAGAATTTATGACAATCTCATATAAAAAAAATTCAAAAAAAAAAAGGAAAGGAGAAAAACTCTTACAGTTAAAAGTTTATATGATTGAAATTATAAATAAATAACTATTTCTAAACTGATGCGGAAAGAAAGAGAGGTGAGAGAACAAAGCAAGAGAAGAATCCTTTGATCTGTTTATGGATATGGTCTACTCTTCGACGGTTTGGGGTTTGGGTCCTGATCGGGTTTGTTGGAAGCCAGCTAGGAGTAGAGGTTTTGAGGTTAGAGGATTCTATCTTTCTTTCTACCCTCCTACCCTCTTATCCTTCCCTTGGAGAATGATATGGCATTCGAAGGTTCCTCCAAGGGTAGCTTTCTTTTCATGGTCTACTTCCTTAGGTAAGATTTTTAACAACAGATAACATTCGCAAAAGACGTGTGCTAGTTCTTGATTGGTGCTATATGTGTAAGAATTGTGGGGAGTCAGTGGATCATCTTCTTTTTCATTGCCCCATAGCTTGTGAGTTGTGGTCGTTGGTGCTCTGTTTGTTTGGTATCCACCGGGTTATGCCTCAAAAGGTTATTGGGTTGTTTAAGTCTTGGCAGGGTATGTTTGGACGACATCGTAACATAGATTTGTGGAGACTTGTGCCTCATTGCTTGTTATGGTGTATTTGGCGTGAAAGAAATACTAGAAGCTTTGAGGGATGTGAACGCTCTATGTTAGAGATTAAGTATTTTTTTTATACACAATCTCCTCGATTGGAGTGTGGTCTTTTGTCATATTTCTTGTTCTACCCTTCCTGTTTTACCTGATCGTTGTAACATTGGTCCTTGATTTGTGCCCCCTTAGTACATTCCCAATGTACTCGGGTTGGCTGTTTTTCTTTGCTTAATAATATTTTCGTTACTTATCAAAAAAAAAAAAAAGAGAAAGAGACACCTGCTAACTTGAATTTAAGTATAGAACTATCCTTTTTCACCAAATTACAAAAACTGACCTTTTTTTGGCTGAATTTCATTGAGGCTCTCACCTCAAGTGCCCTACAGCCTGTTTAAGGCACTTGGGCGCTCACCTTTGACTACACCAAGTAGGGCCAACTAGGTAATTTCCATGACAATGAAATATTGTGATGACCACAAACATTAGCATAATTCCTGACAAGTTAAAAATGTTTTGTAGGTCGGATGGTTGTGAATTTTAATTTCCCTACATATATAGGTGCCTTTCAACTGATAATGTAACAAAGTAAAATAGAGAAAGCTACAGATATAAAACACAATGCAAAAAAAAAAAAAATTGCAACCCTTTTTTTATTAAAAAAAATTAGAAACAAAGATTTAAACTTGAGCAGCATAGAGCAATTGCTATTCTTTGCTCTTATACTTTCTGAATTTTCTTTTTCTTTCTTTTTCCCCTTTTTGGATAAGTTCTTAATGAATGAAATTTTAATCTTTTCTAAAGACAGCTGATGAAAAGCAAAACCATAGAAAAGGAAACAATTTAGGTTCAAATGATCATACTGAATAATTGTGTATTTGACTTATGGTAGCACCAGGTTTGCAAAGCTTCAGGCATTCCTTGTTTGTTTCTAGTATAAGATCATAAAGTTCTTCCTGAAATAAACACACTGCAGGCATAAGGGGTTGTAATAACAGAATATTCAGATAACAAAAGCTGATACGAAATAGAAAAACTCAAAGAAAGAAAGCTGACAGAGAATGATTACAAGGAATTTTAAGATTATATGAAACTTTTCAATGCAATTTGGTTTGCAGTTGGCAAATTCCAACCAGAAAGGGAAGGAGAATGGGGGGAGTGCATAAGCCTAGAATGATAACAATTGTTTCCTACCATGGTGCTTAAATAAATGCATGTGAACCTAGATTTTAAAAACTGTTTCAAAAATGGTCATTTTGTTTACAAAAACTGATGCAGAACAGATAGGAAATTGGAAATAAAAAAGGAACAAAAGTATCAACAAAACAAACCCTAGGCTTCACCACCTAGAGCCTGTCTGCAAACCCTAGGCATCACCACCTAAGGGCATTTGGCATCACCACCAAACAGAGAAAACAAAGGAGGAGACATTCTCAACTCATATCAATTAATCTTATTCAAATTCATCTGTCTTTCACCATTACAGGAGTATTAGTTATATATGGTTTAGGGGATTACATCAATATGGAAAACATCTAATTTAAATCCCTAAAAAGCCTCAACATTAATTAACAAATTCAAATTCAAAAACAATATTAATTGCAAATTAAAACATAAAATCTTGGCTCCCTGCATCAAAAACACTAGAAAATTACATAAAACAAACTTCATAAAAAATTTGGTTAATATTTTTTAATTTGATGTACAAGATGGGGCAAATTTATCTTATCAAGCTTTTGTCATATATCAGATAACGGAAGAACATTCAGCAGTGCATTCTACAGCAGAAGAGAAACCAAATTTTGATGGCACATACTTGAGCAGAAGAAAATCTTCCACAGGGTGGCCAGGTACGAGTAAGGTCACTGGCATAACCATGCAACTCACATCCAACATCCATCAAAACAAGTTCCCCATCTTTAATCTGCAAAATAAATTATAAGACTATTACAAGCATGGATTTTTCATATATAATAAAATATCATTTAGTTCATTGATTTTGTGAAGACAATAAAAACTAGATACCAGCTTTGATTAATGGACTCACCTTCTGATCATTTCGAGAATAATGTATAACACTAGCATTTGGCCCACCACCAACGACAGGGTTGAATCTGGTCAGTGATTATAAAATTAATAAATCATTGGCAAGAACCTAGCATTAAATAATATTGACAACTCAGACATCCAGGCTTGTTTGAAACTTCAGGAAACAATTTTGATTACAAAATTGGGACATATAAACTGAGTTAGAAACTAAATCATTTTTTGGATCCAATGATCCAGAAAGGAAAAGAACTTACGCCATTCTTTGAGCACCTCTCATTCGGCATTCATATTCAACCTTTGCTGACAGCATGCCCTCATAAGGATATGTCTTGGAGTGAAACATCGTCTGCAGAAGCGCCTATTCAAGACCAAAATACATATTATATATATAATTTATTACAAGGAATAATCCAATTTACATTACCAAGTTATTCATGTTTTAGAGAGACATAGCATCAGTTTAAAGTACTGTGAGTACTACAATTTGATGGTGAAGAAATATATTTCACAGTGGAAGCAAGACTAACTTACTAGAAGGCTTGCTTCCCTGCCCAGTGCCCGATCCCCTTTCTTTTGTGTAAATGAACGAACTTCAGCACAATGAGCAAGACTGAAGAAAATATAATTGACCCATATCCCACTCAAAATTTAAATTTCTTGGCTCCAAATTTTTATGTGACATCTATTTGAATTAACTAGGCCTTGAACCAACTGATTGTGTTGGCTACATGAATTCTTTTTAAAATAAGTAAACCAACTGATTTTTGTTGGCTACATGATTGTGTTCTTTCTTTACTTTTCCTTTATAATTATTATATATCAATTAAGGAAATAACAAAGAGTATGTGATGCAGAAGCATAACCAAAAACTATCTCAATATTTTATTTTGGATTTTCATTGGATAATTTTAGATTTTAATGTTTTTATTTATTTATTTTGAATTATGATAGGGATGGAATTTCATATCCTTAGATAAGGATTACTTTAGTATTTGGATTAGTATTTGAGTTCGATTAGAATTTGTTTAGGATGTTTATCTTTATCTCTAGAGATTCCTAGAAGCTCTATATACAGCTCTAGATGATTTATTTTGTAATCAGACTATTTAGACGATTATTAATATTATTCAGTGATTATTCACGCAAAGTTTGCATTGCGTTTGGTCGTGAATCCAAACAGCCTTAGGTGGTGAAGCGTAAGGTTTACGGTGGGACTAATCTAGGTGGGAAGCCTAGGTTGTCCTGCATCAGTATGACTTCAAATAGAATCAAATAGAAGAAAAGAACATGTGGCCGGCCCTAACTAATCTATTGAGGATCAATAGCCAATTGCAAAATTTTAGGACTAAGACTTCGTTTTTGTTGTTGTTGTTCTAAGTTATGCATGCGCCTAGTGGGTTTGATCCCAAGACCACACCCTCCACCCATTCTTATGGGATAAAAAAGTGCCATGTGAGCTAGAGCTCTTTGGCTTAACTAATTACAGAACTAATTGTAAAAGCAAACAGAACCATAAAGTAGAAATTCTTCTTAAAATGGGTGCAAACCTGGTCTATCTTTTTCAAGAAGAAAACAGACTTGTAGGATTAAGTGACCTAACTCTATGTAAGAAAATTTTGATCTCTTCCAACAAGTAATAATAACTATGGTATGAAAAGTAATACTGTCATATTATATAAACATTATAACACCAATTCAACCGAAAAAAATAAAAATAAAAAAAGAAAGAAAGAAAATAATGCCCAGCAACTGCTCATTTACAAAGACCAAAATTAGATATAGCATAGACTTATGAGTACCTGGCAAGCAATTGATGCAGATTCTTTCATTAACTTGAGCTCTGCTGGTGACTTTATCCAACGTAACTCATGAGTGAAAGTAGACAGGTCTCCCACTTTGCCATTCTTAGCAAACTTTTGAAAGGACTCCAATTTCATATATGTTGGTAAGGCTGTCTGCCTGTTGTGGAACAATTTGGAGCATCCGTATGTCAAATCTGGAAGGTACTGCAGTCAGTAAAAAAAATGTTACCGTTATTTATAAGCACATGAGCAGCCATAGTGTTGAACTTTTATGAAGATTATAGGATACGAAAAACTGTGAAGGCTTAGTTTATAGGTCATGTCAACTTCTGATTAAACACTAGAGTAGCATTTACAATTCAGATTACTAAAAAATCAGATAAAGACAAAATTCTTCTGTGAGACTGGCTGTCAGACTTTGGTATGAATGAGTAAGCTCACCAAATGCCCAAAAAAAGAGAGGAGAAAAGAGAAGGACAATGATCTGGTCATGTAGTTAACTGATGAAAGTTGATCAAATGTCACTGTTTACTACAAATTACAACTATGTTAATTGTTTCAAACAAATTGTACTGTGATTCCAGTCTGGTGCACCACCGTGGATCCATATATATATATATATATATATGCTACTTGGCTAGGAAGATGCATGTCATATTGGAAAGGAAAAGAAGAGATATAGCAGCCAATTTAATGATACCTCTATGTCCTTAATGCTTAAACTTCCATTCAAAATATTAATTGATTAATGCCTACTACCAGAAAAAATGGAGACAATTTCCTCAATCAAATTCTCTACTTTTCAATGTCACATCAGCAGTCAACACACCTTATGTAATTCGCGCATTGGATATGCCTTCTTAGCACAGAAAATTTCTAATGCTGCATCAACTCCAGCAATTTGCCCTTGCCAAATAACATCCTATACGAATAATAAAGAAAAAAATTTAGTGACTTCTTCAATTACTGCTTTATCTATGTAATATATACAATAGCCAAAATTAAGAAAACATCTGTAGATTAATGTAACTACCCTTGCTAAATGACAGCTTTCTCAGCCCTGCAACAGGTATAGTAATATAACATCATGTATCATATATGCAACTTTGGGTTTACAAAAAAAAATGATGAGATAAATACATGTTTGGATATAATTACATGCAAGATTGCATGTCTAGACAACCAAAAATCATAGGAATCTAATGCCACAACTGCAGTAGATATGCAAATGCAACAGAATTTCATAGGGTATGAAGAAAAATCTGTCATTGTCTCATAGAAGACTGAGCATACATGAGAGTCTGCTTCTGGCATGAACATCAATAAACCACAGTCATGACCTAAAACTGCCACGCCACCAGGTTGTTGGCAGCCAGTAATATACAAATAATCAGCATCTTGTCGAAATGTGTAAGGCACAACATCTGTCATCATCTTTACAGGGGCAGCTGCAATTATGGCCAGACTATTTTCTGGAAGAAGATCCAACAACCTATTTCTTCTTGAGATGTATTCCTCAGTAGTTATTCCAGGTGTCATCTCCCCTTCTTTTAGTAACTGAAAAGTGAAAAGGCAAACAAAATCAAGTCCATAAATTTTACTAGTGAAAATTAAAATCTTACTGGGGAAAATTAAAATTAATAACAATACCAATATATAAAGCAAAATCATTCATCAAATATATATATATATATATATATATATATATATATGTGCACAGAAAATCACTATCCTACCCAAGAAGGTGGCCATAGTGATGTGACTAGTATGTGCAATTTCCTAGTCACTTTGTGCATGCACATAAACACACATAGATGTTAAGTAGGAGAACCTGAGGATGAGATGCATGAGTTGGCTGTCCAATATCAGCAACCATCTTCGTACAATATGCACGACAACCTGTAGCCTACAGAGTCAACTCATATGAAACCAAATTAGAATAGAACTGTGAAGATAACAAACAAGTTATCCAATTTTTCATCATAAAAAAGTTGGATCATTAACATGAACTAGACCACCAATTGCTCGATTTTATTGACAGAACATTTCTACTCTAGGGAGGGAGCACCGTGTGAATTTGGAGGGAAAACCTATAATTCTTCATGTTGAATAGAAACTAAAAGGAGGGAGAAAACAATATAAAACTTGCACTGGAACACACTAGACACTCACAAGCATCAGAGACTACACGAAAAGTGAACCCACAAACTACATTATTGACAAAATGTTTAAGAGAGGAAGATATAAGCAGTAGCAACAACAACAACGAGGAACATGAGAAAAGAGTACTTATTGCTATCAAATTCATGAATAATTCTCACCATAGAGAGTAGATGATTGACACTCTTATTTCATATGCAAGAATTAAAACAAGCACCAAGTACAATATTGAGACAAGGCCAGAAAACTACACTTCAGCAAAAACCAAATTTGTAAATTTCCATAAACATAATATATTACCAATCCCAATACAACTTTGAAAATTCCATTTAACATACTCAACAAATTATCATCAAGCTTTATACCAAAAGCTAAACGGTAGTTGTTCAACAAAAATTTAAGCTTTTAGTCCACGATACTAAATGACTATTTGAGCAGTACCAATGTGCTATTTCAATCCCAGTATTAGAGAAACCAAAAAAATAAAAAGCAATAAGAACTCTTTGTTAAAAAATCCCAAGAAAATTGCTTTAGAAAATGTTATAGACCAAAACATACAAGTAGGTCCCTTAAAGCTACCATCTTTACCAACATTCAATACAAATGGGACAATTTGAGAAATACCCACTCCATAATTCAGTCCAAATTTTACATAAACTCAATAATAATAAAAATGAAAAGAAAAAAGGAAACTAATATGAATACTTATTGAGTTCTCAAAGCACATACTTGTTTGTGAGAGATTCCCTGCATTAGTTTTCTAACAAGAATCTGCATTTTGTTGCTGACTGCTTCGTCTCTTTTTTGATGTTCTCTCTCACTCACTTTGGTTGATACACTGTTTCACTGAACAAACTACAAAGTAATTAAACTTTGGTGTCACTGAGATTTTCAGTTTGAAAGGGTTTAAGGGTTCGTAAAAGTTTGTGACTTTTTCACAGGTTAAGGTGGTCGGGAACTGAAAACGGTGCGCGTTTTTACAGAAGCCCAATGGTGTTCCTTCCTGTTATCTAAACGACAGGCCGCATGGGGTGTAAGCCTAACATTTATAAGGGCTGTAGAAAACAACATGTCGGACTTAGTGGCCAAACGACATGCGTAAGAGCTGATACACTCTTTGTGATACACTCTTTATGACTTTATCCATAATAATAGATGAAAGTGTATAAAGTATAAACAGCATCCAATTTAAAGAAGAAAAAATTATAATAATTTTCATATACTGCCAAGTGTGACAGGGTCACGGATGTGAATATCTAGTCTTATAGAGTTCTTAAAATCTGGACAATTCATTGATAAGTAAATAGTTTAGAGTTTGTTATGTTATCAATATTTAAACTAACATTTATTATTTTAGCATCTATTTGAAGTTGTTAATAATGTAACGAAATCTAAATGACTCGTTTGTTAATGAATGGTCAAGATTATAAAATTTTTATAACAGAGTTGCCCTAGAAATTTTAGAAATATCAATCTAAGGTAATTTATATAAATGGTTTGTCTAAAGAGCATTTCAGGACCCAAAAAAAAAAGTCGTAAATGTGTTTTTTGAACTTTTTTTATAGTGAGCAAGGATCTAAGACTACTTAAGTAATCACGTTAGCCAAAACTTATAATACTTCAATTTATGAATGTATACCTTTGATTCGTTTTTTTAGGAAATTTATCTCCAACACACACTGCGAAGGAAACTTTTATGCTAAACTTTTGGCAGAGGCAAAGAATTTCTCTATGAAACATTTTTGGTTGTATTTTGATCCTTCTATGTGAAATGTAAGCCAAATTTGGGCTATATTTGGACCGTTTTGTGCCTCATATGGCAATGACTATAGTTGGTGTCATTTCAACACAACACATAATAAATAAATATCTTAATTACTATTTTATGATTGATGATGCATCAATTTGTACTCCCTAATGTCACTCTCTTTTAGATATGCCAAGTATTTTGTTGCATTATAAAATTACATGTACACAGTACATACTCATAACCCTAGCTTACTTTTTAGTGTCATTTATCTTAGTGGCCATGGGTAGTTTCTTGGGAAGATAGCCTTCTGAGAATCACAACCTTCTAGCAATTATATATCTTGTGAACCAACTGTGACAATAGTTTCAAAGCGAGTACCATTCTAGGCGTGAGTGTGACTGGCACTAGAGACTGCCAAGTTTGGGAGGTGATAAGATTTCGTTTGGTTATGCATTTATCTGGAGATTATTTACCTTATTTGTTTATATATCACTTTTTTTTAGGTCCAACTTTACTTTTATCCACTTTTAACAAATAAACTAACCTAAACACCCTTAAAAGAAAAAAAAATAGGGCAAGTATCAACACCTTCTGAGTAAATAATTGCCTATATTACCAATTAGTTACTATTTCCTTGCAATGAGAAATCCATCTTATGCAACTAACAGAGTTTGTAAAGACCAAACAAGATTTCAAGATTTCATGTCAAGCATAGATTTGATAGCATCATCATGACCAATGAATGTTCATATGGTGTGAATTATGAAACCATTTCCTCCCCTTTTGAATTCTAAAGTCCCAGATGTAAAGATGAAATTGAAAATGTTCTATGTAGATTCCTTTATAAACAGTAATCACTAACCCACCCTTGATATTTCATAACTGCAAACAAAATAAGTCAAAATCTTGCACTGAGAGTACCAAGTGGGATGTTTAATTCTGTTAGAGAAAACGATGAAGAAAATTTCTAATTTCATCAATATAAGGAGACCGAGTAGGAATTATATGACCAGAGTCGTGTTCAATTATCACAGAGCATCCATCATCAAATAAAGAAGCAAGGTCCCTGCTAGCTTGGTTTGCAATCTGCCTGTCTTTGCCATGGTCACTACCGAAAATGTGAAGCGAAGGGCAGTTGATCGCTTGACATTCAAACTCTGCCAATTTAATAGCAAACCCAGAACACAAAATCACAAATCTAAAATCCATTTCACTTTTGAGCCTCTCTTGTTGTGCAGAAACTAAGGCAGCCATTGCTGCACCCTGAGAAAATCCCAGAATCCCATCAAATGGCCCTTTCTGAGAAAACACAGAATTTAAATATGCCAGAGATACATCAAAGCCATCAGTTTGCTGCAGGTACTGGAGAGGGTCAAATGAACCATTTGCAATTTTCCAATCAACTTCCCCACTTATATTGAAATCGGGGGCTACTAACCAAGCAAACTTTTTCCTGCAATTCTCGGATGGTGGAGGATGTGTTTGCTGTAATGAAGATGATGCACACTCTCCATGCGACTCTGTGATGCAGGGTTGGTAAATGAAGGGTAACTCATGAGGTGCATCAACAAAAACAAGCTCAACAATGTTTTTGAGTTTTTTGGCTAATGATGCAGTCCTTCCTTTGAAACTGGAGGCATTCTGCCGAAACCCATGCAGGCATAAGATTCTTAGTTTTATTGGAGATTCATTACCTGTAAAATTGCATTTATTAGGGTGTGGGGGAACAACAAAATGTGGGAAAACGGGAAATACTTGTAGAGATTAGTTGTCAAAAAAAAAAAAAAAACTTTCTGAAGACTAATAAGATTTGGCCATAAGTACATGCAGTCTGTGTATGCACATATGGTGTTTAACTACCAGCAACAGAATCAGTAATTTTGATCAATTTACTCTTTGATAGAAGGGAAAGCAAGGTTATTTGAAGTGATTTAGATTACAGACCTTACCATGGCTCCAGGGCAGTTGAGGTGAGAGTTTGGTATCCAAGGAAACCAGTTTATGCTCTTCTTGTAATGACGATACTTGAGTTTTGCCATTTTCAAGTGATGGAACTGACTGAACACCCTTACCATATTTCTGACATAGCTCACAAACGTATAGAGCACCCTCCATCTGTGGACCATGATGACAAAAAATTCAGAAGCAAAAGTACAAGATATGGAGCTCAACTTACGTATTTGACAGATTGTTCAGATAGATTAGTGGAGAAAAGGGATAATTTTTTTACAAACAAAGACTATCACCTAAAAGCCAAAAATAGATAAAATAAAGAATTCAATCTCAATTCACACCAGTTTCATCTAAAACAAGTCAAAGTTAGATCCAAAATCGCACAGCTAATTTCAAATAATGAATAGGATTATTTGTGTGTACCCTGCAACTATCACAGACCAAAACAAGCATCCTACAATGGGCGCATCTGCAGCGTGAAGAATAATCATCAAATGAGGAGCCACAAAGAAGGCAGGCACCAATGATATTTGGATCTGAGCTCCCAACTGATATCCTACCAGACAGAAAACAAAAATAGTACGAATTACTACTTCAAAATTTGCAACAGCATACCTGCTGTTTTCACCAGTTCTCAGAACATTAATCACATACATACGAAGAAGCATATTTGCAATATAGGGTAAAGTAGACATGCCATTTGCTCTCTTCTTCTCTTTCTTTTTTTCTTTTTTTTTTTTACTTGGTAAATTTACTAGCGCACTCAAGGGGACATATAATTTACTTTTTATAATTCTTAAAATTGTATAAATTGATCAAAAAGGGGTTGTACATAACAGGGATCCTAAAGGAAGAAGGGAAAAAAAAGGAAACTAAAAATCAGATCCAAAAGTTGAAAAACAGTGATATCTATGGAAGAATAAACCAGGTCAGCATGTCATTTATCAAAGAAAATTTTCAAACTGCTTACAGCAAAGACTTCCCATGGACCTAAACATAAGACCTGTGATCCTTTTTGAAGTGCAAGTTTTCTCAATGGGGAAAAAAAAAAGCGAAAACCACTTCTTAGGTAAGCAAACATAGGATTCTCAAAAGAACCTAGAAACCAAAGGCAAATCTTCTCGTATACTGTGAAGCAAATAGGCATGCCAAAAATATAACACCGTTGTCATTTGCCAATTCCAAATCTGTCCCATATGCCAGTCTTTACATGATAATAAGATAGATAATAATACCTGTAAAATAATTAGAGGCATTGAGAGATTAAGACATCATACCGATGGTCAAAAACAAAATTCTTTCCTTTGAAAAAACCACCATCTGGAAATTGTTCCAAATAACGTTGTATCCCACCAAATAACTGCAATAAATTCCACACCAACAAGAAATATAATCACTATCATCATCAACCAGAACCATGTCCTCATGCCATATTACCAGGTGAGTACATTTTTCTATTAAAACATACCAAATTTTTTTGCAAATAACAACCAAATAGAAGACAGAGGTATAACTTCCTACTTGGTATCATCTTTAGAGTCCTAGCAGATCTCTCTAGTACAAACATGCCATATCACATAACAATATGACAGCCAAACAACAAAACTGCAGACATAAATATGGCAATGCATTCCTTGTCTATGGTCACTTGAATAACTTAAACCATATACAAATCTTGCAAAGATGATAACCAAAAATGACAAAACCCCAAATTTTGTGAGGTTGTCAAATAAACTTATTATAGCTGATAGTTGAGGAACAATTTTCAAACAAATCAACAGAAACAGCCACAAATTATTATTTTTGTTATATAAAAAAATTTATTTACGGGTGAAATTTCCTCTACAGGAGATAACCTGAAACACATTCTCAAACCCAGCACCTTTAGACCTAATATATGCCGAAGCCATCTCACACCTAATCCCTCCAGTGCAGTACCTATAACATAAACAACAAATGGAGATTAAGAGACAAAATGATATACACATTGCAAAATTAGAGAAACAGAAATGTTTCAGATGAAGTTTGGACAATATACAACGAAAGTGCATAAAGGAGAAATTTTTTTTTTGATACAGTCCCTTGTTATATTACCATTCTGAGCAAGGTGCATTAGCAAAATTAGATTAGTATTCTGGCTTCAAATGCAAACAAAAGGTTCTATAATGAACAGCATCGTTAGCCCTTTCTCAAAAAGCCATAATCTCATGGATTCATTCAAAGAAATATTTACTTATCAAAAAAATTTAAAAAAGAACTTATCAAAAAGAATATAAATAATTATAACAAATCTAGAAAACACAAGCAAGAAACCTAAAAGGCTAAAACAATACTAGGAGACACAAGCACACCGAGGAAAGAAAAACTTGGCTGTAGTGCAGTTCTAGGAAATAAACAGGCTCCACACATGGCTATAGATAAGACACACATACATCATGTTTTCCCATTGTAAGTCTCCAATTAAGGCTGAAGTTCAAGTTAAATCATTCAGCTATGGAAAAAGCAATATGTGTCAACACAATTTGCATCACAGGAAAACAAATATGAAAAATATCTTACGCAGCTAAGAGAACCAAAGACAGTTCTCGAGGCACCAGTTAGAAAATAACATTTCAATCATATGACAATGTTACTCGAGCTGTGCAGTAAGATAAATAAAAGGAAATATCAGGAGCCATCTTTGGTTCCAAAGGGGCACTCACATAAGAACACGTTTCCCTTTTAATTGCTCAGACTTATCATCTATCCATGAGGGCAGATCACTATACTGCCTAATTCCTGGATCCAAAGTTTCCACATTTGGCGCATGGAACTTCCCAATTCTTGTCTCATATAAATTCCTTGCATCCAATAGAACAAGGTCTTCATTGCATGTTGGGCTATCTTTCTCTAAAAGTGGTCCTAGCAAACATGTAATAAACAGCAGGTGACCATCAATTCCCAATTAGTTCCTCTAAAACAGTGCATCAAGTCTTAATAAATCAAGAAAAGATTAATCTTATCATGTTATAACTTATAAGTAGGAAAAAAAAAATAAAAAAACACTTACCAGTGCCCTGAAGAGCGGAATGAAACTCAGCTGCAGAGAGATGCCTCCCAGCATTTGAAATTTCAGGTGACTTCAACAGAGGGTCAGAACTAAGAGTAACCAACTCCTGAGAACAAGGAAAAGTAGTTTGACTTATATTAAAAACCCATAATCATGATTACCAATATGTCAAGATACTCAAAATACTAACAGAAATAAATAAACAAAACCCTGAAAAACCAAAAATTCATGACATTATATTAAAAATTATATTTATGGGAACTATCATTCTCAGCCAAAGGTATTGGAGACAAATCCATCCAATTTAAACTCTGTTCGACTGCAGAAAAAACCATTATCTCCAGTAAGTGTGCAACAGCACCATTTTTTCAGTTAGAAAAAATAGCGACCAACCCCTACTTTTACTGCATAAGCATTTTATTTATTTTTATTGATAAGTTACACTCGCATGCCATGGGTGTCTTGAACACATGACCATTCCCTCTGTTCGATTACTAAGAAGAAAGTGTCTCAGGCACATTAACATTTCACAATAGAAATGAATGGATCTTTTTGTTATCAATTCCGAAATTTGAAATTGTGTCTCTGTGAAAGGAATATTGAAATTGAAGGGGAAAAAAACACCAAATTGTTTGAATCCTTGTTTCGGAACTACTCCTTTTAAAACTTCACTCTACTAAAAATAGCTAACGGCCTGAGTGATTGAGTGGCACCTCTAGGGTACAATCCCCCACAGTGGGGCTCCTAAAGTAGCAAAAAAAAATAGAAAAAAGAAAAACAATCACCCTACTAAAAATTAATATTCTAGTGATATGTCCTGCTCATGGTAAAAGAATAAAACATAATGAAATCACCTTTCCTATTAATCCCAGGCCCTGCTACAAGAATAAAATATTTATTTATTTTTATAGAATATAAATATCAATTTAATGGTTCATAAACTTCATTCTAGTTCTAATTCCTATTTTACTAGGAATTAGGGTCGTATAATTCATAGTAATATGAGATATTACAAGCTTTTCTCAGAGAGAGATAGTGTCATTTCCCATGATATGGAGATCGAGTAATTCCAAGGATGTGTGCAGCTTAATTATTACTCTCAACCAAATGTAGAAATTAAAAAACATAGACATTACTTCCAACTTGGAAAACTACAATTGAGGAGAACAATCTCTGTCTTCTTCATTTTCCTTCCTTGAAGTTGTCAGCTAGTTTAGCTAGTAAAATCTCTTTAATTAATGTACTAAAGACCTAGGATGAAAACCGACCTTCTCCAAAAATAAGGAATGTAAGGGATGGCATTGACTTCTAATTTAACAAAAGAAGCAAATTGCACAATTAATGCATCGCTCTTCGCTCCCCTCTTCCTCTCCCCTTTTCCCTTATTTCCAAAAATCAATACCTAACAATGATTATATAAGAAAATTTAAGGAAGTGCACTTACGGCAATATCAAACCCCCACAGCAAGCAAAATTTCTGCCTATGCAATTAGAAGCATACATGCCATATACTAAGCAGAAATCTCTCTAAAATCCCATGACATAATAGAGATAAAAACTAATACTCTTAAACTTTTTTAGAAAAAAATTATTAAAAAAAAAAAAAAAACTCAAATTAAGATAAATTAATCAAAGCTAAAAACATTTCTAAAAAGCACAAGCTATGAAAAATAATTTTGCACACACAAATTTTCGATTTTTTACTTTTGTAACCAGAAATTTTATAGAGGAGAAACCTAAGAAGAGACTTCTGCTGCCTGCATGCGTGTCCTCATTATGTTGAGAGAAATTCCTTTAATCTTAGATATGTTTTTAAAGATTTCGATAGTTGTTAGTTATTTTGAAAAGTGAAAACTTATAAATAACCATAAAATATATCTGAAAGTACACATTATTTAAGAGTGATACTACAGCTTAGTTGGTAACAGGTAAGTTGTTACTGGTTCTATTGTGAACATAGCATTGCCCAATATTTAATTATCATTGTGGTATTCCCAACATGTCGTGTCCTACGTGTCAGTATCCGTGTCCGTGCTCAAACTATAACGAAGGAGAAACCAAAGACAATTACCTTAACTATTCTTATCGAAAGAGAAGTGAATCCACATTCCTTAGCAACCTTATCATCTACTGGGCGATCACAAGTTGCGAGCTTGAAATCAGTCCCTTCGAACAAAGCATTCGATTTCACAGCAGCAACGTGTTTCTCCAACGACGATAGCTTCCCACCGACCTGTTCAAATTTCAAAAACCCATCTTTATCAGCATTACCGAAAATTCATACGTAGAAAATGTGAAGAGGGAGCGCAGTACAGTACAGTACAGTACAGTACGTACAGTGACATTGACGCCGTGGGGAGAGAGGCGGACACGGCCGAGGAGAGAGAGGGAGTTGCAGTTGGATTCGTAGAAGGAGAAGAGTGAGTCTAGGTCGGTGATCTGTGCGTACTTGTAGTAGAGGAGCACTCCGTATTGGTCTTCGTCTTGGGATTGGGGTTGGGGTTGGGGTTGGGGAGTGGTGTCTGCCATTTGCTAGGGTTTTGTGGTTTTGCTTTCGAGGGGTTGGGTTTGCAGAGAGATTGGGGGTTTAGCTTTTAAATGTATTCTTTTTATTTATTCATAGAGTGGAGCTGTGGGGGAAGATAAAGCGGATGACATGGTTTTAAAAATTGGAATAGTAAAAAAAAAAAAAAAATTCTCAATTTCTCTAGTTTTGGAGGTATTTATTGGACTGGATTAAGGTCCAACTTCCAGTTGAATTGGTCGGTCCAATTTTTAAAACGATGGAAAATGAAGAAATGTGGAACTATTAGTTTGGGGGCATTTGATTCTCAAAAAAATAAAAAATAAATAGCTTGGGGGTATTTTTGTCATTTACAAACTTAATCTATTTCTTTGTTTAGATTTTATTTTTTGAATCGAACTATATAGGGACTAGCATGTTTAATTTTAAGAAAAACCTTAGAGTTTAAATTTGTGAAAATTAATTTGAACCATAAAATGGACAAATAGACAATATTTGAAATGAAGAAGATAGTCATTTTAAGATATGAATGATGTTAGAATAGTAAAAAAAAAATTAAAAATTCATAAATTGATTTATTGAAAATATTTTTTTTATATGGATACTATTGAATTTCAATTTATAATGTATGCTCTATTATGATAGTCTCTTATTCAATAACAAAAAAAAAAAAAAAAAATTATCAGTTATGCTAATTTGAAACTCAATAATGTAGTAATTTCTAAATTCAAAACAAACACATAATTTTAAAAAAATTATTCATTAATATAATTAATTATCATGTCATATTGTAAATTTTTTTATGTTAAAATAGATAATTGTTTGAGAATTTTCTGATATATCTTTTATCTTGCTATAAAATTTAATGTTATATCACAATCTTTTGTGCTACCTACAAAAGGATTAGAAGAATTTATTTTAGATGTTTTAATCTTAATAATTCTTTTAAAATATTCATCAAATAATTATAAAGATTAAAATACTTAAAATACACCATTAAAATCACAATTAATATTGTAGGAAAATGATTTATTGGCCCAAATAACTGTGGGCCAAGGACTAAAAATGAGCCCAAGACAGGCTAGCCCATTCTAAGAACAAGCCTCAAAGACAAAGTCAAAATCTTGGACCACAGACTGAATAATACATTATCTTGAGTTCGAGGATGAATCTCACTGAGGATCTCACCTAAAGGACAGACGTCTACTAAGTCAATCAAGATAAACCCTCTACAGAGCTACCAAAGAAGGATTGGTGAAATGTTTACAATTGTCCTTAGGAAGCTTGCTGAAACTTCCTGATAAATCTACAATTATCTCTGCATTAATGAGGCTCATCTGCCTGGCAAAGTCACATTTATTACTAAATAACCGGCCTGAATAGTGCAAAGAGCCCAAAAAGTCTCATTTCATCAAGAAAACAAGGAAGGAAGAGCTCGTTGAGACGGGAATATCTCCAGCTGTACAAAGACAACACATCCTTGAGCTGGAAGTAGAGCAAATATAAGAAAAAGAGGGGGAGAATGGAGGCCACACGAAAAAATAACACAGAAATAGAGAGAAAAGATTGTAGAAAATGAGAGAGAGTTCCTAGAATACCTTGGAAGATTTATTCTTGAGAAAGACTTTGTAACACTATTCATAAGCCTAAATAATATACCTTTTTTTACATGGTTTTTACATAAATGTTTGTTGTTCTTGTTATTGTTCAAATCTTCCATTGTGGATTACTATTAACCCATAATGCAAATTAGCTGTGACCCTAACTAAGTTCCTAGCTTGGTTTCGACCCGCACAAATATCATTCCTTTAAAATTTGTAGGAGTGCAATATTAATTTTTTTTTTTTTTTAACAATTTGATGTAATCTGATGATGCCGAAATAATCACCAATGAATCACACGTTGTTCACACTCTCAAAAAGTCACCTGCGCAGCAAGAAAGAGAAAACTTGCAAAGAGCACCAGTGTGGTGCAGGCCAAATACCCTCCGAAGTTCAAGTTAGAATCTTTTACAACTCCAGAGTGCTAGAGAGGGTCGATTATGCGTACCTTGATTTGTAAGGGTATTGGGGTTTTTATAGTAGTCGAATGTTGACCTCTTTTCCGCGAAATCGAAGTCCTTTCCTTATAGGAGTCTTCTTCAGAAATCCTAAATGTGATGGACAAGTCTTTTTTTTATAGAGAAGATCTTCATCAATGTATGCAGCTTCTAGAACCCTAATTGTGGTAGGACTCTTTTTTCCCACGGATTCTGTGGCGTGTGCTGCAAATATTCCCATATAGGGATTCTGTTTGGCACGGGGCCAACAAATCCGTTTAGGTTGTGGCTGTTTATGATGAACCTGTCCTCACCAGGTCTTGCACACGTTGGGCCCATCCATCAACTTCTATTTGGATCCGTCAACTTATTTTCTCCTCTTCATAATCCTTTTTTCTTTTTCTTTTTTTCTCTCGTCCAAGTTGACCACAAAAATGATTACAAATTATATCTCCTTTCATTCTTTAACGATCAAAGTTAATTACAAGTTGAATAAGTCAATTTGTAAAAAGAATTTCATGAAAAATCAGTCAACCTCCTTCACTCCCTTTTTTCTTTTTCTTTTTCTTTTTCTTTTTCCCCTGCAGTTTTCAGCTTATGAATGTTTAATCTCAGTTTTGTGAGTAATGCTAAATGGTTAATATTTAAACATGTTAAATCTATTGGAATGAATCAATGGTCCTATAATCCAGTGCTACTTTCCCTCTCATTCAAAGATGTTAAATTAATGAAATTGGGGATTCTTTCCCCGATTGTCTAAAAAGGGTGTAAAACATAGAATAAAATTTTAATTTTTTTTTTCTATATTTCCCTCATTATTGTGGTGTTCAGTGAACTGAACATACATTTATGTGCATTAAATAAAATGGTGATTCTTCTCATCAGAAAAGTAACTAGAAAGTCCATAGCTCATAAATTTTCACTTTTCAGCAAATTTCTGAGGGGCATTGAAAGCTGCTATAAGAGTGAGATACTGGGATATAATTGCAGCCAGGCAAAATCCAAGTCTTTGTGCTGCATTACTTCCAATCAAAAAGTCTCACTTTGTCTCATATTTAATATTTTCCAGTCCAAGCAGACTGACTCTACTACCCATTACTAGTTGCATAGAAATCACTAATCCAAGAATCACAAGCACAGCCACAGAAACTAGGAAGCAGAAAGCTTAAGCTGATTTCAAGTAAATGCAACCACAATAATAACTTTTTACCTATTGATCATAAAAATATAAATCAAGACAGAAAGCCGCAAGTTGAATCCTTAACACTTGTACCAAATTTCATAGACAAATAATTGCCTATGTGCCAGAACAAAAACCCTGACCCTTGGCAATAGGGGAAAATGAGAATGAGTTTGAAATTAAACCAAAATAAGGAAAGTAAGGAAACCCTACAAAGCTAGAAACCAGAATCCTAAACTGCCAATTTACCCAAATTTAAAACCTCCAGGGGGAAGGTTGGGCTGGTTTGTTCCGAAATTAAATTCCTGTTGATTTGCATTCCCATTCTCCTGGAGTGTCTGCTCTTCCTCATCTTCCTCGGCCCAATATCTCTCCAAGATCTTCACGGCCTTCTCATAAATCTCATTGTTGTCATGGGACTGTAGATTCTCTATCTTATCCAAACCCTCACATTCATCAATCATTTGTGCATGGAGGTTGACTCCGTTATTCAGTCCCATGTCTTTATCAGCCTCGCCCACCTTCAGGATGTTCTCAAGCCCTTCTAGGCACACTGTCACAATCCTTGGGTCTGGACATATTAGAAGATCACATAGCGGCTTAATGCAACCTTGGGCCACCAGGAATCTACAAGAACATTAATTGCACATGTAAGTCCAAGGCTTCATCTGATGCATTATATTGTGAAAAAGACAGAATTTTCCTCCAAACTACTAGAGCTCAAATGACTAACCACATATTTTAGTCACATTACCTATTAAAAAGTCATGTGACTTGTGTAGATTACTTAATGACCCATCCAAATAAAATTCACATGGATAGTCATTTGAACAACTACAATAGGTTGAAGGAGATTCCTTCAACCTGATGGGAAAGTATATAAAGTGAATCAGCCCACAAAGGCATCAGCAACCCATGCATCTAGCAATCTGTGCAAGTTATAGGCAAGCATATCTAAGCTAGAAAGTAAAGGTAAAGAAGAAAAGCCATCGTAAGAGAAAAGCATACTGAATCTGCTCATGAGATCCTCCAGAGGTGGCATTTGATACAGCCCATGCAGCCTCCTTCTTGATGTCAAACTCAGCATGTTGGAGAAGATGTACAAGAGGGAGAATGATATTGGCCTCAACAACAGCCTGTAACACAGAATTATAACAGATAATATTTCCAGGGAGCTCATCAACTAAAATTCATAAAGCCTTGATTATCTGTGAGCAAGTCATTTACTAGAAAAAGAAAAAGGCTTCATTTGCTATCTAGAGTCAATGTTACTATATGATTGGCACCTTGTACTTGAAACATTAAATTCATCTAGCACTTTAGCAGCCCTGTGAAGAACCAAATGCAAGTTGTATTAAAACTAGTTGTCTATTCAATGAGAAGCACAAGCAAGCCCACAACTGTCAGTATTTATAGCCTATCCACAGCAGGTTTTGTAGAAGGATTAATTTCCCAACAACAAATGTCTCTTAGGGAAATCAATTCAAGTGAACAAGAAGGTTCAAATGCAAATTTGTATTCATCTAAAAAAATGAAAACCAAAGGGTTTACATACAAAATACTATGTTGTGTGTGGTTCTTCCACTATCTTTGTGGAAATCCAGAATTACCCAGACATGCCCCTCCAATAGGGAGGGAGGTGCCTATAGGCGCCAATAAGCAAATTATTTTTTTTAGTAAGTAATCTTCCACTATCTTTATGGAAATCCAGAATTTCCAAAAACCAAGAAGCAATAAAGGACAAGGAGTAATGACTCAAGACAAGCACATTTGATGAAGCAATAGCTAACACCCTTTCCCCCCCCCCCCCCCCCCCCCCCCACAAAAAAAAAAAAAAATTTATCAAGTAATGGTTACAGGGTACATTTTTAATTAGCACTATTTCAACCAAGTACATCACACCATCCCTTTTTTTGTGCTAATGATAATTGAACTCTGTCATGTAATCCAAAGACTCAAGTACTTTGTGGATTTCTGGGGTGCTATAAATAAGTTTTAACACGTGGAAGAATTGAAGAATCTTGATGTTAAATCATATAGAAAGTGAATCACATACCTGTATTTGACCTTTATTCCCAGCAGTGATATTTGAGATCGTCCAACAAGCTTCTTTCTTGATGCTTTTTTTGTGATTTTGTGTGAGAAGTTGATAGAGACAAGAGAGCACTTGGTTGTCAATTACAAACTGGAAAATACATAGCAAAGTTACTTTGTTGCCATGTATAGGGAAGAAACAAAGCACTTTCATTCAAAATGTATACATGAGAGAGAGAGAGAGAGAGAGGGGGGGGGGGGGGGAAATGGCTTGTTTACTAATTAATATAGTCTTCTAATACATGCTTATTAAAGAAAATTTTTATTTTCTTGCTTATCCTAGTTCAACAACAGGAATCAGAAATACAGCTTGGCAGTAAATTGTGCTAAAGTAACTATTCTGTAGCCCCTAACTAATTCACACCAAACAAGTAAACATGGGTACACGAAATTTAAGATAAGCCAAAGGCAATACAAAAAGAAGATAATCAAGCTTAGTACGCAATACAATAAACCTCCAACAGTTTAAGCAATAAACCTCAACATATGAAAAACATGGTAAGAATTTTAAACAGGCATACAAATTATTATCAATACCTGAGTCTGTGCATCATCACCCGTAACAATGTTTCCCACAGTCCGAAGTGCAGGTATAAGAACTGTAGGTGAAGGATGACTTGAAAATGAAAATTTTGTCAGTAACAGACTCATACAATAATATTAAAGAGGTTTGTAGAGAGCATTAGAACTTACAGCAGAAGCTCCACAAGGCGTGGACAGACACCTGCTTCAATAACAGCCTGAATTTTATCATTCGTGCCATCTGAAAGATAAGACAGGGCCCAGCAAGCATCTGTAAGAACTTCTTCATCATTCATGTATATAAGTTGCCGGAGGACAGGTAAGGCAGCTTTGACCTGACATGAACCAAAGAATGTTTTTACAACCATCATAATTTTTCAGCATAAATCGGTAGAAAAAGATTCAAGTCGACATTCATAATCTAACATACTCTGCATGGTCTAAATGATTAACAAGTGAAATTCCGTGGATCACTTCTCACCTGCTCAAATGGTGTTGGTGGCTTGCCACGACAGAAGTTAGATAAAGTCCATGTAGCATTCCTCAGCATGGACAATTTTGAATGTTCATTTAATTGCGACAGTAGTGGCACAAGTGCACCTTGACCAATAACAAGATCCCTACAAGTTGGGGAATCACCAGCAACATTACCTAAAGCCCACACTGCCTGTTCAAGACAAAAGAACGTGAGAATTGTAAACATAGTAAGAATCACACCTAAGAAGATAACATAACAAGTGGGAAAATAATTAAGCTCTCAGAATAACTCTGAAATTTAGAATAAGGCCAGCACAATCAAACAAGAGTACAGAAAAATTCAGAGGGAGAGGGGGCCAGAATGATTTTGACTGGGAGAAAAGCACTGGATTTAGAACACAAAAAAGCCTAAAGAGATGTCAAGCAAAGGACTTCCAGATTTTTATACAATAAAAGAAGTGAACCAACCTGCTCCCTGACATCATCACTGGCAGAGCTAAGAAGTTGCACAAACATGGGAACAGCACCTTGTTCAATGACAACTCGTGTATGCTCTGACGTTCCGGATGCAACATTGGTCAAAGCCCAAGCAGCTTCAAACTGCACACAAAAGAAAAGTCAGTCCCAGTATTACATTAGCATTTCTTACTGAAAAATTCATTTGCACATAAAATTAAAGCTACAAAGAGTCCCTACTTGCAGTTGGGGCAGATCATGCCTTCCAAGAAACTCCACAAACCGAGGAACCACACCTGCCTTGATTACCTCATCAATTGGAGGACTGCGCTCTGCACACAAATATACAGAATGCAAATCAACAGTAAAGAACATTCCAGGATTATTACCTAAAAGTAAATTGTTAGGGGATGCAGTCATACCTATTGATAATAACTTTCTAAACTGAGTGGTTGATTCCAATTGAGCAGTAGGATCATCAGACCATACTCCTTGTACCATCACAGGAATGCTTTCCAGCTATTAAACAACCATAACATACCCAACAAATAAAATCAAACATCAACACCACAATATTAAAATCAAATGACACTAACTGGAACATTGAAACTTCAGTTTCCAAATAGATCACATCAATGGACATTATAGTTCAACACTCAATTTCTTCTTCTTTCCCACATTCAAATTCAATAACCCCTCAAAATTTTAAACAAGTGTGCGCGCTCATGCCAGTGTATTGAATAGTAAACAATATCCGATTGATATAAAATTTGGTGGGCTGTATACATATCCAAGAAGCCAAAGTTGTTTGTCTTTATCACAGTTGACTTGAAATTCAAGTTTCTCGTAGCTCCAAACAGCAAGAAACCCAAGATTCAGATTACTAATCTTATATCTCTCAGCAACCAAGCATATAAAACAGGGGGAGAAAAAAACCATCAAACAATATAATAAACCTATGCTGAACCAAGCTGTTATAACTTTTTTCCCTTCCAAACAATAAGATTCGAAATCCTAATCACACATTCCCTAATCAACCAAACAAACCGCAACCCAAATCCTACAAAAAGATTAAGAAATAGATAAACCCATCAATCAAATACCTAATATCACAAAGTCCATCAAACCAAAAACAAAAAAACCGGAAACAAAAATCTAAAATAACAAAAACCCATCAATCAAAACCCCCCAAAACCCCATAGATTCATAATTGAAAATTTTCAAGAAAAAATTATATAATAAAAAAGTATTCTTTTTTGTTAAAGAGTGATGGTAAATGAAAACTACCCGTTTTTCCAAAGCAGCGGCGGTTTGGGTGGCATCGAGAAGTTGCTGCATGGGCTGAGCCTGAAGGCCGAGAAGGCCTTCTCTCCGTTTCTTCAAAAGGTTATCTTCCCGTTTGTTCTTTCTGATCTCAACCAGATTGTCCTCTCTTCTTCTCCGAGCCTCGTCGGCGTCTACACCAGTCTTGTACGACTTCTTGCGCACCTCGGCGCGAGTGCTGCTTGGACGGAGAGACATTGTTGGGGTTCGGAATTTGGGGTGAGAGAGATTGCTCTGTAGGTGTTCGAAGGAATGTCGCAGAGAGACTGCAAAGTATATAAGAGAAAGACAGAGGAGGGATTATATAAAAGGCGGGTTGGGTAACTTGTATTTTGGTGGTGAGTCTCTATTTTTTTTTTTGGGGGGAGTTAAAAGGAGTATACTTGTGGGCTTGAGGCCTTAGGTTGTGTTTGTATGTGTGGACATTGGACAAAGGTATGGCATGTGGTTCAGAGTTCAGACTTTATACTGGGGCTTCTTATAGTATGCAATATTCATTTCTTGGGTCATTCTTTGGCATACTTTTTTTTTTTTTTCCTAATGTAGTTTACCTATTTAATCTTAACATTCTATATATTATTTAAAAAAGAAAAAGAAAAAGAAAAGATGATATCTAACCTTAACTGTTAAGATTAGATAGGTATGACACATAACAAAAAATAAAAAGTATATACTATAGAATTCTCCTCATTGATAATGGTTCAGAATGTGGTTCATATTGGGACTCCCTAAAGAAGGCAATGCGCATGCAATACTCATTTCATAGGTCAATTTTATGGTATACACTTTCCTTTTTTTGGGTGTCTACGGCACCTACCTAATTTTAACATTTCCTATAAAATTATAAAAATATATATTAAATAATACAATACAAGGTAATACCGAAATTAACGGCTTAGATTAGGTAGGTATGATGTATACCAAAAAAATAATGTGTAATGCATAATTTTGTTCATTTCATACATATCTAAGACTCAATACACGTAAGCCTACCTTGTATATGTGTACGCACGTGAGACTCATACATGTTACCTTGTTTATATGTATATACGTGAGACTTAGACACGTGGACCTCATATATTCTAGGGATGTTAAGTGGTGCAATTGACCAGTTTTTACTTGGAGATATGACGGGCAACATTGACATGGTGACCAAGTTGGGGGTTCCTTAGGGTTTGTGTAAAAATTGTTGGTTTTTTAGACTAACTATTACCTGCCAATCCCTCTCCTCTTTGTTAAACCACTTAAGCCAATGCTATTAGAAGCCGCCACTGCTAATCAGTTGGATTGTGTTTTAATTAGTTTTATTAGCACCAATACATATGATCTTACTCTCATATATCATCTATTCATGAGATATCACCTTCTTCAAGGATGATAGATAATCTTATAAATAGTCATATAAAGTCAATTAAATTAGGAATAAGATCCTCTTCAATATTTAGTTATATATGAGACACGTTACATTCATTTGATTTTGTGTGGTTTACATAGATTTTTTTTAAACCATTAACATTTTTAAATGAAGCATAAATTATATATAGCTAAAAATTAGAGAAAATTGGAGAATTTAAATGAAAGCGGATCATTTGAAAAATTCAAATTGGTTTTAATTTTGAAGAAAATAAAAATTTATTCAAATTTACCCTTGCTCCCCATTAGCATTTTCAAAATCTGTCATACCCATTAAAGTGTAAGCAAGTCAAGTAGGTATAATACAAGACCAATAAGTTCAGAAAGATGCACGATTTTATACGATTTTAGCAGTTACTTTTGACAAGAAGTGGGGGCAAATGTAACATTGTCACATTGATATGATACATATTCAAAAAATTTAGAAATCAATTTAATATAATTGCTAGGTTGTGAACGAAAATAAACGTCGACACTTGACACAATTCAATGACCAAAATAGACTAAATAGTAGAGCTTTTTTAATTAAAAAAAAAATTGTTATGTAATGTCACTTTCACCTTTACGAGGAGTGTATATATATATATATATATAAACAAAATTATATTACAAAATGTATTTTTTTGGTCAGAATTAAATTTGGAATTCAATGAACAAATATATGATGATTTGGAGGACACACGTCACAATTAATCCATCATGTAAATGACATAGGAATGCAAATTGATATGATCCATGCATTGATATGATAGTTATTTCCTGCTTCGAGCAGGGAGATGATAATTATAGTTTTACAATAAATCGACTGACAATAGCACCCTCTTATTTAATATTACAAATGTACCCAAAAAAAAATTAACGACATTTACAAATTTCAGTTAACATATATGAATTTAATCATGTTGAAGATGACCATTTTCATATGAGAAATGATATGTATACAACATTTATGCAATATTTTTACAACAAATTCTAAGTGGCAGGTTGTTATTGGTTGTTATTGTTGGGAAAAAAAAGTAATCTTAGTGTTAGTTTCAAATTTGAACCAATAACAACTAACCACCTGTGATTTGTTGTAAAAATGTTATAAAATTGTTGTAGACGTATCATCTCTCTTTTCATATTTCATTGCATAAAGGCAAAATTAAATTGCCAATTCTCGTGAGTTGAATGTTATTACACATAAAAAACATAAACGAAGAATTTATTCGGTACATTTGAAGGTACTAGTAAGATAATTAGATGGTCTAATAGTTATCCAACAAAAAAAAAAAAAGGGTAAATATGGAAGTGAAGTGTAAGGTGTAGTCTAAATTTTGTAGGAGCAAGATAAAAAATAAATAAATAAAACTTATAGACATGGTATTTTATTAGGCTAAATTAAGTAATTTAATAATTTTGTGTTAAAAACAAGTCTAACAACTTGTTAGATTAAAATAAAAGTACAAATTTTAACCAAAAAAACTCATTTTATAGCGTATGTATGTGTATCATACGATATGTACAATTATAAGATATAATACACATATTGTATCATATAATTTATAAGCACTTATGGAATGCTCTTACGATATAAATTTTTTCACACATGATATGATATGTATTGCGTATCATACAATATTAACAATTATGATGACAATAATTGAATTAGTCACAAATTTTTTATATCGATTATAGATCCTCAATAGATTAATCAAGTTCGGTCATATGTAATTTTTTTTTTCCATTCTATTTTTTTTTAAGTCATATTTTGATATGCTCTTTTTACTACTTTTGTTAATGTTATTTTTGGTTTCTCCATTTCCTTTTTCATTCCATCAATTCAAATTAACTTTTTCTTTCTTATTGGTGCAATAGTTGTTCTTTTCATGATCAAACCATTTCAAACAACTCTCCCTCATCTTTTGATATACATATTTAATTATTTATAAGTGAATTTTTAATTTCAAATCCTATCTTGTATTTCCACTTATATAAAGGGTGAACCAACCCCACTAGTTGGGTCACTTATGCTTATTGGGCGTTAAGCCCACCAAATACTTCTGACAGAAATTCAGCCCAAACTTTATCTTTAACGAATGGAGATCCATTATCTAAGCCCGCGACAAAATCAAATATCAAGCTTTAGCGTACGTTTGGATGGATGAAAATTGCGCGATTATTTTACCATTCAACTTATTTTTATTACTATTTATGAACCTTACTGCACTTTTTGGTACTATTTATGGGTCCCACTGTATTATTTCAGCTAACTTTTATTTTTATCTACAGTACTTTCAACAAAAAAATTTCATTTTCAGTAAAATAAGTGGATCTTGAACAGACCTTTAATGGAAACAAACGACTTGGCAAAGATTTCTTTTCCACAATCCACATTCGAAGCATCCTTCATTTCAATGTAAATGTTGGATTTACTATGATGAGAGTGAGAACTTTCCATGTGAATATATCAAATAGAAGTTTATTTTCTTCTTCTTCTTTTTGTATATTATTATTATTTTTTAATATAAGATAAAATTCTATTTTAGTCCAATCTAAATGTATATGTGTGTGAAACTCCTTTTTGAAAACTTAAAGCCCGACCCTTGCCATCCATCTCATAAGATTTTTGTAGTGACCATCATGCTAAAGGTACACAGTGGTAAATAGAAGTTTGTCTTTCTTGATTTTCATAAACTTTATTAGGTTTTCTTTTTCTCTTTTCCTTTCAAAACTTTGTCTTGATTAAGTGTGCGTTTGCGTGCTTCCCAAACGCACGTTTTGCGTTTTTGGATTTTTTTTTTTTTTTCATATGGCCGTGATTGTTGACTTTAGGAGCTTGAACAGTGCACACACAGTAACTTTTTCAGTCATTTTTCAGCAACTTTTCAGTCACGGGACCCACAAATTTACTTTTTAGTAACTTTTTCATTAAAAATGGGTCTCACGGTACTATTCACATATTTAAAAATTATTTTGCTACAGTACTTTTTAGTTTTTAGTTTTCAGTTTTCAGTTATATTCAAACGGACCCTAAGAGAACCCAGGACATGCAAACTATTTGGATGAATGGGTTTGGATTCTCCTCAATTACACAAGAGTTCTAAATACACTTCATTATAGTTGTTAGTAGTAGACGACACATATCAAATCAAATCATAAAAATATTATATTGTAAGTAGGTAACAACCGTGCTCATAAATCATACAACACATAATTATGTATCGTATGAATCATATATCTCAAATGACATGTAAACATGTGAGTTTAAATTGGTTTTTTTTTTTGGGTTAAATTTTGTGCTTTAACTAAAATCCAACAAGTTATTGGACTTGTGCTTAACATGGGCTATTTAGTTGAGCCCAGTAAAAGAAAACGTTCCGTGAGGTTGGGCTTTTTGTATAAAGTGATAATTAAAATAGTTATTAGTTGAATATATTCTCAATTTTAATAAATATACCTTTTATATGTGCATATCTATCATTTTTCTATAAATGTTATAAATTGTTTTACAATACACAATACTGTACGATACAATACAACCAAATGATAAATCGATTCACTATGCAATTCATGTTTTGACTCTTATGCACTTCATAACAAAGAAAGGACTTCTAATGGATGGGAAAAAAAAAATATTATACAAGATGATCTTGTAAAATATCTTTCACATTATGCACGGGTTTTTGTTACATCCACAATACTGCTACTAGCATTCAATTGTGGATTATCATTATATTTTATTTATTTGTCTTAAGTCTTTGAATAATGAGGAAAATTATCTTTATCAGTTAGGAAGTCTTTGAACAGGAGTTTATTAATAGAGGCAACTTGATGCATTTGGGAGCCTTAGAGCATTAGCATCTAGAGATGAAAAAAAAATAATAAAAAAAAATAAAAAATCTATTTTGCATCCTCAAACACTATGGGCCTGTTTAGTATGTGTATTTAAACAATAATTTTCAGTTTTTTTTGGAAATACGTGTAGGTGAAAAAATATATGGAAATACGTGTAATATTGTTTAAAAACTAAAAACATGTGTTTAAAAACATATACCAAACAGACCCTATTTTATCTATTTTATCAACTCATTTTACAACTCACCTTACATCCCAATTTTTATTTTTACATACAACCCAATAAAATAATATAAACTACCTAATAAAATAATATAAAGTATTATTCTCTCTCTTTTTCCTCCCACTCATTTTTTATCCTCACACACAATCACAAGATTAAACTAATATATTTTTTTTACAAATTTTTTTAAGTTTACAAATCCAGATGGAGTGAGTTTTGGATGGCTTATGGCATGTTTGGATGTTTAAAAAAGGACGGGGAGTAGAGTAGAGGGAGGGATAGTAATCCAATTACCTTGTTTGGAAGTATTTTAAGGAAGGAGGGGGAGATGTTTGGAAGGGTTTGGAGGGGTTTCAATTCCCTCTAACCCCTCATTTTTAATTTCTCCAAATTAGAGAGATTTAGAGGGAAAGTAGAGTAGATAAATTATTGTCCAAGTAAATTCCCTAATTTACCCTTTCTAACAAATTAATCATAGACCAATGTTGCAAGTCCATTTTCAAATAGAGGTAAATTTGTCTATTTTAATTATTTCTTCTCCTTTCCATTCTAATTTTTAAAACATCCAAACAAGGGAAAGGGCTAATTACTCCCTTCCCCCTTACTAATTTTAAAAATATCCAAACAAGATGGAGGGGAACCATTCTCCTCTACTCTCTTCCCCACTACTCTCCTCTCCTCTCCTCTACTCCCTTCTATTCTTCTCTCTCTTTAAACTTTAAAACAGGCCATTAGGTTGTAAAATAGCAATTGGGGGGTGTTTACACCCCCCAATGCTAGTGCTCTTAGGCAAAAACTAAATTGTTGTTATTTATATATTTAAATATGACTTTAAAAAAAAATTAATATTACATAAACTTTATTATCTTGTTTTAGATGCAAAATTACTAATGAACCGTGTAGATTTTTATTTTTTGAGAAAGTTTATAGACACAAAAAGAATTGATAAAACTTTTCACATCTATTAATATGACAGTTTGATAGTGGTAAGTAAAAATATGATGTTAGTGATGGATTTAGATGAAAACTAATAAAAGTTTTTCAACTCTATTAATCAAAATTTGGGGGCCTTTTTCTACTTGGAAGCCTTAAACGACCACCTCGCCTATACTGACGAGCTGCTCCTAAGTTGATAAGCATTGTGCATAACCTTATTTGTTGCTTAGGTTGATTAACGCTTTGCACAAAAATACCAATGAGAAAATTATACCAGACGTTAGTTTTTAGGGAGGTCTGATTTTTCATCGAATTAAAACCAAAACACTTTGTTTTGACCAAGAGAGTTAGAGGCCGTAACACTCTCACGTGCTATGAAATGATGGTCACGCTCTAATGATACTTGTGAGCTTGGAGGATGGTCCACATGCTCCGTATGATTTATTTGCTAATGGAAATTTATGAAGTTTTTCAGATAACACATGCACTTATTTTGATAGAACCAATTTTACACCTAATCCAAAATTTTTATTAAGAAGAATTATATAACATAATAAGCATAAGTCACGTCAATAGCTAAATTCCAAAGGATCAAAAAACAACCCCAAAACTTATGGGACAAGGGGCTTGTTATTGTTGTTTCCGTCATCGACGATGATGAGTGATGTTTTGTAGTGGAATCATTGACCATGGCTAAATTAAAAAAACTAAATAACGTTGAGAAACTTCACTTCAAAGTTCAAACCTTTACCTCATGTTCAAGAATCATAAGGTGTTGGAGGTTCTATCAAAAATAAGTAAATAAGGTGTTGGAGAACATAAGAAATTATATCTCAAATAGTTATATGAAGTACAATAAAGCCAGTAATTCACTATACACCTTACAACTTTTTAATACATTGTTTAGTAATAATTACACATTTTTTTTGGAGAGTTTCAATGACATTCGCTTTTGATGATAGTCATTTATCATCAAATCAAGACACCAAATAATTTTTTGTGTAAGTGGCGATTGAATCTCAGATCTCTTATTCAATTATCAGAGATTTTATCAGTTGAGCTAACTGGAACCCACGTAATAATAACACTTTTAATTTTCTACATTAAAAAAGCAAAACCTAAATTTACATACTACTTATGAGATTCACCTTATTTAGCCTATTATTGTGCTTTAGGCAGCTTGAACAACTCATCATCAACAATAATATGACTTTAGTCTAAAAATTATTACATTATCTTACAATGTTTGCACAATGTGACAGTGTCATTCATTTCGACCTTTCCTTGTGGGGAAAGGTTCATATTCATATATTTGACGCATGTCGGTACTCAGTCATGTCATTGTTTTGGTTTTTGCTAAATGCGCTCAAACTGGTAAAGACTAAAGAGACAATTATGAATATCACATATGTGATTGACGTATAAAATTTGAAGTATTTTCTTGAATCAAGAAAGACTAATGTGCACAAATACCCTAATGTTGTTACATGTATTTCTCTGGGGGGAAGGGGGATTGATTAAAAAGTTGAGAGTCTTTGCATTGAAGTTTTTTGATGATTTTCTTTTGGGTCTTGACAATGAAGACCAAGCTGATACTGAAGAAATGTTAGGCCACCTAGCTATGCTAATTTGAATTTTGAAATACTGAAAGAAACATATGGTGGGAAAGTACATTATATGATAAAATATGTTTTCCATAAGATAATTGAATATATATTCAAAAGGATTGAAAGTGAAAGGCTTGACTTGGCATTTAGTAATACAAAAATATATACCTTTTCTAGCCGTATATGAGAGGGAAAAAAATCCATTAAAAAAAAAAAAAAAAACCTCTTGCATGAATTGCAATATTAAAAGGTGTGGTCCTTCATGTTTGAAGCATTAGTATTGGTGGTGCTAAAATTAATAGCTTCTCTGGTAAAACTTATAAATTAACCTATTTTTCCAAATTACTTATGTTTATGTATAAATTTTAAACTTTCATTATTTTTAAGTAAAATTACACTTTCATCTAATTTTTTTTGGAGAAGATTTATCTAAGCTATTTCTTAAACAAAATAAATTATTAAAAATAAACCTATCCTATAAACGAGCTTGGTAGGGCCAAAATGGCCAAATATCATTGTTGGCCAAAATATTTGGCAATCTACTATTGTTTTGAAAATATATATGAATGTACCACTTTTTTGAAACTCGTGTTTGTAAAACTCGAGTTTGCCATATAATTTGAGTTCTAGGAACACAAGTTCTTTGAAAAAAATAGCTTTTAAGTTTGCCGTATTATTTTTTATGGAACTTGAGTTACCTAAAAAATTGCTAGCTATTTTTCATGGAACTCAAGTTTCAAAAAAATTATAAATTCCTAATTATTTCGCAAACAGTTATAGATCACCAAATATTTTCTCCAAAAAGGGTATTTAGCCATTTTGGCTGCTTGGTAGTGTATAAATGTTCTTTTCCTTTTCCTTTTTTTTTTTTTTTTTTGTTGTTGTTGTGCTAAATGTGCAAGCAATGTGTAAGTGTTCCATTTACAACATTTGCTTATATAGATACCTTTAAAGGTGAGATGTATGGGTCAAAAGTTAAATCCAAAAAAAATAAGAGAGAAAATAGCACGCTGAGGTTAAATTGTTTTTAATAAATTCAATAGTTATAATAGGAAAATGAGGATTTGAATCATAAATGTCTTTGTTTACAATATTAGGAGGTATGGATTAACTTACAAGACTCTTGGTGCATATCAAAGTTAAATTAGTTTTACATTTGTGTCATAACAAACTATTTTTATTTTTTTTATTAAAAAATATATAATCCTAGTGATTTATAATCAAATTTGAAAAAGAAAAAAAAATTAAAATTTAGTTATTAGAAAACATCCTCACAAAAAAAAAAAAAAATCATTAAGTAATAAACCAACCATTGTCTTCTCACTCAACCACTTGTCAAGTCGCCACTTGATAGTTAACTTGACTTTTTATCATTATTATTTTTCATTCCTTGGATAACATGAACCAAGGATATATTTCAATTATGAGATGGGTTCAAGTTACACTTGGTGTAACTCTTTAGAGTTACACATTTTCTAAGCCATTGGATTTAAGTAGATCAAATGGTAAAAAATGACACTCATTAATGCTAATATTCTTATTAGGATCTCATTAATTATCTCTTATTTATTGCATTCCATACATATTTTTAAACCTAAAAAAGCACAAAAAAGTATACATCTCTCTTTATTTATTTATTTTTTCCACCGTTTCTCAAAAAAATAAAAATAAAAATTGTCCACTGCACGTCTCTCTACATCTCTATCTCTTTCTCCTCCACCGCTCTTCCACCTCCACAGCCAGGTCGCTGGCCAAAAAAAAAAATACCGCTGGTTGCACAAATTAAGCCGCTGTTTGGATTTTGTAGTTTATAAGAACTATTAAACAAAAATCTTTGATTTCCGTGAAACAAATTAACAAAAATTAAACTCAAATAACGTGGAGGGTGAAGATGGGTTTGCATATTCCAATATTATGGACTTATGGTTATATAGAATCGAACGGAAGATTCGTGTGAAACAATTTGGGCTTTAAAAATTAGTACACCTGGGTCAACAAAGTCACAGGCATCGTTGATATTTGTAATTATTGGTCGATTCAAGCATATTTTGCCCAAAGCTTCTGAAGAATTTCAACAAGGAATATATATTTTTTCTAGTGCAAGCGCTTCATTTGTTTTCTGCAAAAGGTTAATTTCAATTTTTAAGTTATTTACTTCAGTCTTATGTTTAATTAGTTCGATTTTTTGATTCATCAGATTCTATATAGCTGCGGAGGTAGAACCTTATGAAAATGGAGGTGGAAGAACAATGGAGGAGAAAGAAACGTGTAGTGGATAAGAAAGAGAGAGCAGAGAGAAAAATATACATATTTTTGGAATTAGAGATAGGTATGGAATGTTATAAATAAGGATAATAAATGAGATTTTTATTAGAATATCAGCATTAATAAGTGTCATTTTTGACCGTTTAATTTACTTAAATCCAATGATTTAGAAAATGTGTAACTCTAAAGAGTTACACTAGATGTAACTTGAGCCCATCTCTATATATATTCTTATTATGTTAGTGTCTGTAATATTCATAAGTCATAACTCTTTTAGCTAGTTTTGAATGCAATCCAATTAATTTTCTTATCAATTGAACTCTTTTTTTATATTTTATTTTAGGTATCGATTGAATGATTATATATAGCAGTATAGCACATCATTTGTGTGTATATTGCAAGTTAATAGTATAAGTAATTAATAGTATAATTAGTCTTGGATAAGATTTAAGTATAATATTCAAGTGCTGTTTTTTAGATTCTCCTTTTAAAATTCAGCTATATGATTTTTTTTTCACGAGATGAAAGTATATTTTTAATTAAGTACTACTACATAGCTAAATTTTAAGAGAAGAATTTAAGAAACATAATCTAAGTATCATCTTTAAGTTTTGCTTTCATGAAATTTGTGATTTAAAAATATTTTTTAATTTCTCCCTAAGACAATTAAGGTTCAATTCCCCTATTAAATAGTAAAAACAAATTTTATATTTTTGTGATGACCGATGACTCTTCAAATAAACCAAAATGATGCATAATACTACTTAATAAGCATATTGCTCTTAGTATATGATCATGATGTCATGCCTCCTAATAATATAATTTTGTAGACTAATTTTTGAACAAAATTTGAATTTTGTTTTGATTCTAAATTTCCCTCCATGTTTTTTTTGTTTTTTGTTTAAGAAGAAAATATCCCTCCAAGTTAAATTTCAAATCATATCCATAAACAATTGTCTTTTTTCAAATTTTTTGGCTGCTTAATAACTATGCACATTTGTCTTACATGCCGCTGAACTTTTCCTTAGAAAAATCCTAGAAAAATTTGTCCACAAACTTATCCATACTCCACACATTCGAAGGCATGTAATTTCAATCACAACCGTCCATCACTACTGCCAACTCATCCCCACCCGACTACACCCTACGTTTCGGCGCTAATTCATGGCCTGCAGGCCCTGCACCGATTCACTGGTCACACAGATTTGATTGTTTTCATCGACATTGATTTTAAAAAAAAGCTTCATTTTTATAGTAAAATATTTATTTTTCATAAATTTAAAGATACACATAATATATTGTCCAAAAATAAAAAGATAGAGTACATAAACAATATAATATAATTTAACTGCATTTTGAAATTTTATTTCACTAATAAATATTTTATAACATCTAATTTTAAATGAAATGATATCAATGGAAAAAAAAAAAAATCTAAGTATTATTTTTTGAAAGACTATTTTAAAAATTTTCACTTTTTTAGACATAGCTTTTAAAATAATCCATTTTCAAATATTAAAAAGAACAAAACTTATACTCTAGACAAACAATAAATCTTGACTGTGAAATCAAGATGATCTCTTTAAAATTTCAAAAATATATAGAGAAAATAATGATATTATTTATTTTTTATATAAATAAATAAATACATTATATATATATAATTTTTAAGGGAAGAAAAAGAGGCTCATGTGTAAAGTCATCGCCTCACATTTTGTAGTACATTGAGGCTTGAACTTTTTGAAAAACCCATGGATACCACTAACAACTTTAACATACAATAGGGTATGACATTAATTATAAATCATTTTAGCGTTAAAATTTTATTATCTAAATCGGACCATATTAAATACTATAAAAACCGAATACATGTTTAGATTTTTAAATCCGCATCATAGAACTGTAGAGCTATTTCTAAAATTGAAAAACGAGGATTCTAATTTCACATATTTCCCACCGACTCTAGTACTTATTATGATCCACAAAGCAAAGATTTGACTTGTGTAATTTTTTTTTTTCCCTTTTTTAGATGGAAATGATCAATCAACCAATTCTCACCACCCACCAGTCCCAAAACATTCAAAAACATACTCCATGAATATGATCCAGGCTGTCCGCTGTCCCCTTCTTCCCTCCACCGTTCGATAACCAAAACGTGGGTCCCACTTAAACTCAAATCTACACACAAAAAGCACCTTATCACTCCAATTGACTATCATTATTTTTCTTTCTCTCTCTCTATATATATATATAAACCCATAAATCCCTCCCACACTCACATGCTCCTAGAACATTTCTAGTTCTAGAGAGAGAAACACAGAGACAGCCAGACAGTTTGAGAGAGAGAGAGAGAGAGAGATATAGAGAGATGTCGTGGGCCACGTCAGTATTCCGGTGGTTAGACACGGAGTACTTGTCCCTCGGCCGCTCGTCGATCCTGAGGTGGTCGGGCCTGTTCTCCTCGTACCTCGCTCCGAGAAATTGGGCCCCACGCGGCGGCATCGGCGTCAGGAGCTTGCTGTCGTGGAACATCGTGGACGACGTCGTTTGGAGCCTCGTCACGGCCTTCGAGTCCGTCGCTTTGGTCTCCTTTCTCGGCTTCTTCTTTCTCTTCTGTGGATGCACTCTATAGCAAAAGCCTTTTCTATGTTTTCATTTTAAGAAACTCTCTATCTAGTAAAAGATCTACTCGAAGATCTGACGTGGCGGTGCGCGATTGGATCGCCGGGGGTGGAGTTGACGATGTTGTCGATGTTGGTTGGAGCTAACTAATGTCTATGGCTGTGTTGTTGAGTGTTTTGAAGATGGGGAAAGTGAGGTAGATGAGCACGTGGTCAGTCACGTGGATCAATCTGCAAATTTTTGTTTTTGTTTTTTTTGTTGTTTTTAATTATTGTTTTACTTTTCTTCTTTTGTACGTTGTTGCGTAATAAAGTAGTTGTAATCCATTAGGAGGAGGTAAGGCCACGTCGGTTGGCTTTATGAATTTTTTTTTTTTTTAACATTTTAATTTGGGGATTTATGTTTGTAATTTGAGCTGTACTGTAATACTAATGCTGTTATCTTAGCAGTACATTACTTAATATTCTATTTCAAGAAATTGAGTTTATTTTTTATAATCAATTAAGAATGATGTCTCAAAATTCTGTGTTATTGTTGATTTGCTTTTGGTGTTTCGGAAACCAAAAAAAAAGTTAATTTTATTCGGTAATAATTTTTTTTTTTTCAAAATCTATATGTTCGTTACTCTTTATATCATAGGATCAATATACTATACTAATGAATTTGCAAGATTCAAATTTATAGTCTCTTTTTGGTAAGAAAAGATTTTATTATTATTATTATTATTATTATTATTTGAGTTAATTGGAGATTATATTTTTGTTTTTCCTATAACAACTTAACAAGACTACAACAAGAGGTCCAATCGGTGGAGGAGGTCACGCCAGTCATATTTCGGGTTTTTGTTTTCAGTGTTTCCGATGCGTTTATTTATGTTTGCATTTTCAGTTTTGCTTTGGATAAATCCGAAGTGGGAATGAATGGAATTATATTATATTTTTTTGATGAATGAATGGAATTATATTCTGATTCTAATTTTTTGGTATGATTTAATTTTTGTTTTTTTAAATGAAATTGTTTGAAAAGATGCACCTACAAAAAGTGCCATTTAAAGAAGCTGCATAGTTTGAAAATGTAGTACACTAGTACCGGTGGGACACTCGAGAAAAATGAGACCTTTTTTTTTTTTTTTTTTGAGAAACTGAAAAATGAGACTTTAATAAAATAAACATAAATAAAATCATTTTCATAGCTTAATAATTAAGAAAAAAAACGCATTTTGCATTATCAAAAATTATTTTATTTATTTACATCATTTTTATAACCCCCACTATATCCTCCCCCCCCCCCACCCTCCTTTTTTTTTTTTTTTGCATTACATCGCATTAACATTTTTATTTATTTTATTTTATCCACAATCTTAGAGTATTCACATATAAGCCAATGTAAAATAGAAAATGTGCTCCATTTTGCACATTCAACTCCAAAATTCTCTCATGTCAATCAGGCTATAATTGTGCAAATTTACACAATTGTTACAGTTCATTTACATGGTTTTACTATAGCTTTGTATCCCAATATTTTAATATTTTCTCTCTCACCTGTACAGCTCTCATCAGACCCCCTCTCCCTCTTGTGTACTCTCTCGCCCTCTTGTTCTTTCCCACAGATCCTCTACAACTCAACACCGCCAATATCCAAACACAAATCTCATCCACCCACCACCACCACTACCATTACCATTAAAACTTGTTACAAACAATGGAAATTCAACTCAAAATACAAACTCAAAATTGATGAAAAATTAAACCATTAACAGAAAACCCATAACCTGAACCCAAAATCAAAATCAAACCTAAACCCAGTGGTGAAAGAAAGATCAGAGAGGAGAAAGAGGAGGAAAAAGAGAGATTTGAGAGGAGTAAATAGAGAGATATGAGAAGAGAAAGTGAGTTAAGATAATAGAGATCTAAGAGGAGAAAGAGAGATTTGAGAGGAGAAAAAGAGATGTGAGATCTGGCAGGAGAAAGAGAGCTAAGAAATTGAGAGGAGAATGAGTGGTTGAGAAGAGAGAGAATAAAAGGCCTGATGCTGATGAAAAGTGAGAGAAAGAGAGGACGTGTAATATTAAAAAAAAGAATAAATACGAGTATTTAAATAAAATGAAGGATATAATAGATGGACTGATGTGTGTGTTTTGTAAAAGTGGATGTATGTGCAAGTTAGATTTGAGCTTATTTATGTAAGTAAAATAAGTTATCTAAGAGTACATTTACATGAGAAAGCTCGAGAAAATGCAAGATTTGACATGACACTCAAACAAGAAATTAAGAAAGTCATGGTAGGACATGAAAAAGACGCACATTTAAACAAGAAGAAGAAACTGATTAAGAAAACAACACAAGATGTACCTGAAAAACCCTAGAAAAAGGATAAAAAAAACCACGATTTGAGTAAGAACAAAACATTCTTGCTCAGCTCAGCTTGTATTATGTAAGGGAAAGAGATTAGTTTACAATGAAGTTGCCTCTCTCCTACCAACTCTCTACTTTCATCTCTAAATATCTGGTTGGGTTCTTGGTTCTTGCCCTAATAGTACAGCTACATGTTCCTTTTATACTATAAGGAATATGGTTGGATACAAGGACATGTGTCAAATCATCATATTTTCTCTTTTTGATCTTTTCATAGTTATGATATTATCTGTTTACTAAGGGATAAGAACTACGCCAACGTGGCACTAGGACCTGTGAGTAGGTAGTTTTGCCACTACTTGGGAGACAAGTCTTAGACATTGAGAGGGATATCAGAAGTACTGTGATTAGTACACATGTTCCCAAGGTGACTCATGGTGCACTCAGCTAGTAAGGGGTGTGCTCATAGCCTCTGACCTTAGAAGGTCACTATCTTTCTTTTTGTGAGTGCTTGAGTACCATGTCAGGTGTAAATCTTATTTCCTTCCCAAGGCAGTCATGCCTTCAACACTAACCAAGACAAAATCTCTTAGCCATCACCTACTCTCCCTTGCCTCACAGCTACTCCACGTGTAGAGTCTAGATTTAACCACTTACGCATTCTCCCATGTCTTATGGTGTTATATATAGTTGGTATGTAAAATAGAAAAAGTAGAGTTTTATGCTAAAATAGACATAATAATTTAGACAAATTGATGTGAATGCTCTTGCACCATAGCAAGGAGAGAGCAGGGCAAAGAAAGAAGAGATAATATAAAAATAATTAATTTGCTAAAGAATGATGCTATGGTATTATGTATGTTTACATAATACTAGTATGCGGTAAGCATGCAAATTTAGATGCAAAATGCATCATCTAATGGAGCTAGGTTTTTGTGTATTTATGTCAATAATGTTATGCATTTTGCATTTGTAAGAGCATTTGCATTTGGGGATGTAAAAAATTCTCTATTTTACACCGTAAAAACTTACTTTATCTATTTTACTATCTCATTTTAAAACTTGCCCAACATCTTAGAGTACGTTTGGTACACTGAATGAGGATTACAATAGGAATTGTAATCTTTATTACTAGGAATAAATCAATAAAATAAGTTGTAATGTAATAACTAAACCTATTCATTAGTTTGGTTGTGAGTTATAACATTAGAATGAAACTTAACATTTATTTTAGGAAATTTCTTACTCATATAATTATATCTCCTTAAAAATTGTTATTTTTAAATTTAAGAGAGATATGCGTTATTTTTTATGATTTTTTATTTTTGTAATTGTTAGATGTATATGGAAAGTTTATTTATTTGGAAATATATTAAATTTTGAAATTATTGCTCTTACTAAGGAATAACTAATACAAACTTTTAAAGATGAATAGTTATTCCTCATTTTGAAGAATAGCTATTCATAAGGAATGATTATTCCTTGTAATAAAAACATAACCAAACTAAAGAATAACTAAATCATAAGAATAACTATTACATTACATTGCCTATTACAGTCTACCAAACATGCCCTTGGTTTCTATTTTTACATACAACTTATTAAAATAATATAAAATATACTATTAAATAATATAAACAATTCAATTCTCTCTCTTCTCCCCCATCTCTTTCTTCCCTCTCTTCCTCCATTAAACCCACATAGTCACTTTTCTCCTCTATCTCTCTCTTCCTTCTCTTCCTCCATCAAACCCACACAGCCACTCTTCTCCCCCATCTTCCTCCATCAAACCCTTACACCATTGAAACACCACCAGACTAAAAAAAAAAAAAAAAAAAAAAAAAAAACCACCACTCGAACCACCCTTCTGAACGAACCACCCAACTGAATCACTGGAACAACCACCACCAAAACCACTGGAACGACCACCATCGAAACCCACCAATTAAACCAACCTAACAACCATCAGAACTCACCATCGAAGCCAACCCAGCCACCATCGAAGTCAACACAGCCACAACCGAAACCAATCCAACAACCACCAAAACCCACCACCAATCCTAATCCAGCAACCACTGATCAACCCAACCAAAAATTTCATCTGAGAAAGAGAAAGAAGAGAGAAACAAAGTGAATAGAGAGTCACGAGAGAGAGAGAGAGAGAGAGAGAGAGAAGAGTAAAAAAAAAAAAAATTTTAAGTTTCCCAACCTTGAACAGTGAGCATTAGCATTAGGGAGTGTAAAACCCCTCTAATTGCTATTTTAGCAACTCACTTTCTCAAATTAAGTTATACTTAGGTGTGGGTTGCTAAAATGTTTTAGCAACTATGAATAGAACGTTTGTATATATACAACCTACCATTCATGAATGCTAAACATAAAAGTAAATATAAAAGTATATAAAAGTACCCAAAAAATGGAAGAAAGAGATGGGAGAAGAGAGAAAGAATGAGTTGATAGGTTAGTTTATATTATTTTAATGAGTTGTATGTAAAAATAAAAACTGGAATGTTGTGTGAGTTGTAAAATGGTTTGGCAAAATAGATAAAGTAATTTTTTAATTGTAAAATAAATACTTTTTTACAAACTGGGATGTGGATTCACTTTCGTATAACTAGCAACTTTATTGTAGCTAGAGGGTATAATTTTTTATATTGCATGTTTTTAGTGGTTTGTGTTGTAAAGTTGCAACTTGGGGGGTTTTTTACACCCCCAATGCTAATGCTCTAAGAGTTTTGTATCACCCAATGTGAATGCTCCAATAAGTTTAAAACACTAATCTAAACATACCTTAGAAACCAAAGCCCAAGAATTAATTGGCTTTTTTTTTTAATAACAAAATTCAATAGTATTTTAATTTTATGATGTTTGGTCAATTAAAATTATTCTATAAGAGCATCCCAATAAGGTTGCTAAATTGACTAAAAATTCAATTTAGCAACCAATTCCCCTAAATTGTTTCTACAGCAAAGAAGCTAAACTCAAAAAAAATTTAAGTTTGAGCTACAGTGAGTTGCTAGGGATAGCAGCTCATTGTAGCTTAAACTCAAAACAAATATATATTTTTTAATGTAGGATGTTAAAAAAATAGTATTTTAATGTGTTAATAATTATGGTTGTTGTTTAGAGCACTCACAACAGTGGTGCTATATTGGTATATTGCTATATTTTAGCTCCTCAAACACCAAAATCATACTCCAGCAGTGGAGTTAAATCTATTTTTTTTTTTAACTCCATTGCTACAGTGTACATCTATAGATAAATGTGTATTGTTCATGAGAGCTAAACAAAAAAAATATTATTTTACTCTTGGCCCGATTAAAATAATAAAAACTCACATCGTGCCTCTCTCTCTCTCTCTTAGTCACTCCATCTGAAAGCTCTCATCTCATCTCTCAAAACTCTCTCAAGCAAACTCTCTCAACGTCACACTCTCAAGCTCACTCATTCACCGCCGCCGGCCCGACTCATCCTTAATGTCGCCGCCACCGAAGCTTGACGTCATCAACCCATCAGCCATCCCAAGCCGCCAATCAACCTCAGGCCCACACCGCCATCCGCCTCAGACCCATGCCGCCAATCGCCTCAGACCCACATCTCTTCCACCAATCCATTTCAGGTCAAAGCGGTTGGTGCTCTTCTTCCCTCACCTCCAATCTGCCGCTGGGTAGTGGTTGTGCTCTGGCCTTGTGGATTGAAGTTGCTTTCCGTGGATCGGAGTGCTTGCTTGTGGATCGGAGTGGTTATCACTGTGGTTGTGCTTGCTCGTGGATATTGGGAACCTGACTGAGAAACCCATGGAGCTCGCCGACCCATTCCTTCTGCCAACCCAGCTCGTCGATGTTGTGCTTGTTTGTGATTGGTGATTTTTTATTTTGTTTGTGAATGGTGATTTTGTTTGGTCTGGGTTGAGAAAAAAGATTGGAGATTTGAGTTGGTGGTTTTTTTTTTTTTTTTTTTTCTTCCTTACTGTAGATTGGTGGTGGTGGTTGTGGCTGTGGCTGATGGTAGAGGTGGTTGTAGTTGGTACTGTGGATATTTTTTGAGTAGTGGGATATATTATTTTATTGTAGCAGTTATATTATTTTATTATGATGTTTATATTATTTTATTGTGTTGAAAGCTAAAATAGATCCACTGCTACAACATGTGTATAGGTAAAATAGATAAAGTAACTTTTGGTAGAGTTAAAAAGCTAAATTTTTAGCTCCACTGCTATGGATGCTCTTATTGTGTTAGATATATTATTTTAATGTGTTGTTTATATTATTTTAATGTGTGGAATGTTAAAATAAAACTTTTGATGTTAGGTAAATTATAAAGTGAAATGTTAAAGTAGATAAAGCAGTGTTTTCAGTTACTAAAAAACCTATATTTTTTAGTAACCTTGATGTGAATACTCCAACAACCAAAAATTAAAAATTAATTTGCTTGTATCTTAAAAAAACTACAAGAAAAAGAATCAAGGCCATTTTTGTCGTATTTTGCTTTTACTTTTGCTACATGAAAAGTTAATTTTGGCTTGAGCTTTGAAAGTCCTTTGGAACAAATGGAATTACATTCTTGTCCTAACTGTAACAATTAAATTAAAACCCACACTTCTCATAATTCAAAATAACCATTATAACCTTAAGTTTCATTTTAAATAGTTCAAAATGTCACATAGGCCAAATAGTTTTACTGGCAAACAAATCCAGTACAAATAGTTTGATAAATATACCAAAAATTGTTATAGAACCGTTGACCAATCTGTGAGGAGAAAAAAAAAATACAAACCTTCTTAAAGAACGGTGTTATAGAGGGGAGAATAAATAGGGAGAAAAAAGAGAAGAAAGGTAGATAGAGAGAGAAGTCTGTGGGAAGAGAAGAGGCCAGAAGGGGTGATAGTAAGGGTGTGAGAAGAGAGAAAAAAAATAAAGGGAGGAGAAGAAGTGAGAGAGTTTACTGTGAGACAGGTTGAATAAGTGAAATTTTTTTTTTCTTAGGTCAAAAGAAGATAATATTTATAAGAGTTATGCATTGTGTAAGAGAGAGATTGTTTTCCAATTTTTTTTTTGGAAAAGAACTTATAGAAAATAAGGCTTATTTTTATAAAAGTTTTCCGTTGACTAAAGATAATTTTTCGTTGACCAATTTTTTTATTATGGTACCAAACACTGAAAAATGAGAAAAATTATCTTTATAGAAGGTTTTTCAGCGAAACAATCATAGAGTATATTTCTCACTTTGATAAATCCAAAGAAAGTGAAAAAGAGAAGGTGACCTTTATTGAACTTCTCCTTCGGTTTTTTGTAACGTAGTTAATTATATGCTAAAGGTTAATGTGATAAAAGATTAAAGCATAAAAGAAATTTGTCAACTTTTTAGTGAGGTGATGTCATGAGAGACAGTGTTGTGAATTTTGGTCCCACTATTTAAATTATTTTAGCTTTAGAGAGTTTGGGAATGGCCCATGATATAATGACTAAAATTATATTCACATAATATAATCTCAATTTTTTGTAACATACAAAGTTAATTATATGCTAAAGGTTAATGTGATAAAAGATTAAAGCATAAAAGAAATTTGTCAACTTTTTATTGAGTTGATGTCATGAGAGACAGTGTTGTGAATTTTGGTCCCACTATTTAAACTATTTTAGCTTTAGAGAGTTTGGGAATGCCCATGATATAATGACTAAAATTATATTCACATAATATAATCTCAATTTTGAAAATGATTCGACAAGATTACATGAAGCTTAATAAAACACTATCCAAGTTTGTAGTTCAGTCCTTAAAAGTCATATTATGCGATCTGGAAAGCAGAATGTAACATTGGTATGGCTTAATATTATTATTGTTCATAACTCTATCAAGTTTGCACTTGAGCTGCTCTTTGTCAGTTTATTTAGTTTAAATGAGATTCTAGAGAAACAAATCAAGTTGCCCATGTTTTACCTTTATGGTCTTTAAAAAACAAGTATTCAGGTTGTTTTGTTCTTGACTCTGCTCCTGTTTTTTTGCAATACATTAGTTCTTGAGCAAGCTAGAGTTTTAGTTTCTTACCTGATATTTATGGTTCTTTTGTTAATAAAAGTGTTGTTTATAAAAAATTATTTTTGCTAACTTCTTGGGTGAGATTAATGTAAGGCTATGATTTAACTAGCATGAGGGAGCATTTGTGGATCCCCACTTGCCCACTTGGGTCCTCTCATAAGTCATAACTCATAAGTCTAGCACACCTTCCTCCTTCTTCTTCTTCTTCTTCTTCTTCTTCTTTGTGTGTGTGTGTGTGTGTGTGTGTGTGTGTGTGGGGAGGATTGGAGTAGGGAAAAGCTTAATAAGCTTAATATAAAAGAAGTCTTTGTTTCCATAAAAAAAAAGAAAAAAAAGAAAAAAAAAAAAGAAGTCTTTGTCAACGGAATCATTTGCACAACAATGGCCAGCTTGCTGACTGCATTGCTTGCAATGGGCTTAGCAATTAACCATATACTAAAGCCTAAATTAATGGAATTTACCCTCCACTTTTTTCACTTTTACTCTTTTTAACAACCATTTCTCTTTTGTCCTTTCTTTGGTATTTGGTTTTGTAGTTGTGCCGGTGATTTTCTTTTCATCTCTCAACTTAGCACATCTGCACATGCATTTTCCAGTTCTTCCAAATTTACAATTGGGCCTGGAAAATTTCGCTGTCCACATTTCTTTAAATTGGGCCTTCTCGAATTTAAAAACTTGAGTCTGTCAAAAGTCGACTAATCAAACCATCAAGAAACTTAAATTAGGATATCCAAACACAGGAGTTTGTGAGATTAGGGGCGTTGTTACGGTTGTTTAAACAATAGTTTTCAGTGTATAAATAATATTACACGTATTTTCACACATTTTTTTATTTACATGTATTTTCAAAAAATGCAAACAATATTACTAGAAATCTTTTACCAAACAGACCCTAATTTTTACTGTGTGTACATAAAAAATACAAAAGGGGAAGGGGTAATTTTTGCAATCTATAATAAATTACTACCTCGTAACCTATGCATATATGCATGATTGCATTTAATATAGACCACAAATTACACTCCTTGCAAAAAAAAACCCATCCAAGGTGCTTTTATTCTGTCTCATATTGCCAGAAACTTTTCAAATAAATGGGTAATTTTTGGGCATTTGACATCAAACCAAAATCAAGAAGTACAAAATATTAGAGAAAGAGAAACATGTAAAATTGATATTGAAAAGATTATCTTACCAAAATGATGCAAGGATTGATTTGATGGTGAAATTCGATGATGTACCCCCTATTTTATCATGAAATTGGTGTATCAGACTTAATTTAAATTACTGTACTAATTAAAAGAACAAAAAAAGAAAAAAAAAAGAAAAAGAAAAAGGTTAGAGTAATAAATATTTTATTCAGATTGATGGAGAGACAATGAGTTGATATTATTTATGAGAACCACCATGTGTGGCCTAGTGGCTTGTCCACCACTGGATAAGGCTCTGGGGTTCGACTGGGTTTGCTCCCCAGTTCGAGTCTCAGTAGCTTCAATACCTTATGACTAGTGGTAGGCTCCCACTGCGAGCAGGGATTAGTCGATGTGCATGTAAGTTGGCTTGGATATTTCGTGGGAAACCAAAAAAAAAAATAATAATAATGAGATGAGTATACTTATTGTGGTCCCTACCTTTGGCACCAAAATTAAGGCACATGATGCAAAATTAAACTCCAACCACTGCAAAAAATTAACCTATACCGGCATTTTAAAATCTCCGCTATAGGTCTAGAAAGTGTCGATATAGACTCGATTGGGCTATCTCGACGCTTTTAATGCTTGCAATTTTAATTGTTGGCCAAAAAGTGAGACAATAGCCCTGGGTGAACTACATTGGTACTTTTAAAATTGTTGGTACAAGTCCTAACATTTGCCAAAGTCCTTGTAACTGAATTGACATCTCCCCATGTACAAAGTGCTTGAGGGTCTAGGGGGAAAGGGTTTGACCTGCAGAGTTAGCAACATGTTGTAATTATTTCTCAAAAAAAAAAAAAATGTCCTAACGTTTTTGTTTTTGTTTTTGTTTTTTTTGTAATTAATTGAAAAATAATTTGGATTCAACTTAATTTTATCTTTACTTCAGCTTTAATATAATACTATATATTATAAGAGAAATATTATATACAAAATATTTTCACAACAATCGTAAGTGGCAGGTTGTT